>VZRQ01002135.1:0-100621 GCA_013397975.1 Machaerirhynchus nigripectus
GACATGACTGGCTTTCTGGGCTGAAAGAACACATTGCCAGGTCATGTCAAGCTTCTCATCCACTCATCCACGCCCCAATTCTTATTCTTCAGGGCTGTTTTCACTCTCTGAGTGGCTTGGAATTGCCCCAAACCAGGTGCAGGACTCAAACCTGGCCTTGTTGAACTTCACAGGGTTCACATAGGGCGACCTCTCAAGCCTCTCCAGGTCCCTCTGGGTGGCATCCCTTTCATTCAGTATGTCAGCTGCTCCACACAGCTGGCTGTTGTCAGTGGGCTTGCTGAAGGTGTGTTTGATCCCACTGTCCTTGCCACCGACAAGGATGCTGAGCAGTGCTGGTGCCAAGGCCAAGCCCTGAGAAATGCCACTCCTCGCTGGTCTCTGCCTGGACGTTGAGCTGTTGACCACAACTCTTTGAGTGTAGCCATCCAGCCAATTCCCTATCCACCAAGGGGCCCAGCCATCAAATCCGTGTGTCTCAGACTATTTCTATAACTATTAGATTGTTGAATAAGATTCTGACCCAGAGGCTGTGCAAGTCGATAAAATCTCTCACATTACTTCAGTAGGCAGTGAAACACATTGTGATTTACCTAGCACCTAGCAGGGAAATTATCTGTTATCTGATCTATTGATATGACAGGGTTTTGGCAGTGATGATGTGGGAATGTATCTATTTTCCTTTTATTCACGAGCTGACTCCATCAGGTGTCAGTTTAAACTTGACCACGTAAAATAAGCTTCAGCAGCTGTTTTCCAAGGGTATAAAGACACTCCATAATAACTTTAAAGACCAATGGAATTAAGAAGATTTAAAGATAAATTTCTAGATGGTGTCAGTTAGCTTGTGGTAGACCTGCAATAATGAAGCCTAATGACTCTGGAACTTAGAAAAACTTCTCTAGGAACCTTAACTTCTTCCAGGTTTCTCAATCTTTTTTCAAACAGACCTACAACAATGTCCCAAATTCTGAATCTGTACATTTACAAAGTTTTTCATTTTGAAAGAGAACCAGCTTCCTTGCATCACTGTTCTGAGCTGTTTATCAAAATCCAAGCCAGAGCAGACCTTCCACTATAGCAATTTTATTTATTCTTGCAAACTCATACTCTCCTGCTACAATCTTAAATGAAGCATGAGGAGTGCTGGGGTTGTCATGTCTCTTTCACTGAAATGGCTGCTACCAGAACAGGTTGTAGCTTTTTGAATCATTTTATCTGTAACACTAATAGCATTAGCTACAGCCATACAGGTCACAAGTCAGCACCTTCCGTGATTTTTCTGGAGCCACTAGATGGTAATGATAGTTACAATAAGTGAGTCACCAAAGTGAGCTAGTGCCTTCAAAGCCATCTCAATTCTGTCAGGGATGGAGACATTTTTTTAAGCTTTATAAGTCACAATTCAATTTTCCAAGTACAAAATGGACTAAGTCTTCCATTACTGAGAACAGGACCTGACTGTGTGTTCCACAAAACAGCTGACAACTTCCAGCCTAAGCGATAGAAGAATTAAGTTTAAGGGACATTTAGATCTTGTATAAAAAGACTGACAGTCTCCTAGAGTTATAGATAATAAAATTGCTACTCCAGACAACTTTGAAAATAGCATCCTTTAAAGCACTAACTGCATTCTCCATGACAGTCACATGAAACACAGACTAGGCACTATAAGAAAAATTAATGGCAAAGGTCATGAGTATTATTGGTCACCACATACATATTATATTATATGTATATATATATATTATATATTATTATATTATTGGTCACCACCATACATAACTCAAACATTTTCAAAATAGTTCATTCTTTCATATCATTGATTTTGGACATGTGTTTAATAGCCATCAGTTTGCAACACGTGCCAGTATTTAATGTTTTGTATTTCCCAAGGGTTTTAAATATCTATGTTGGTATGCTTCCTCAGAGAACATTTTATAAAGAAATGGAGTAAAAATTATGCTAAAGACTGTGAACTGCTATCTCTGAAGGCTAACTCCTCCGGGATCATTGTACATATTTTGCACAGTGCTCTTCTGGACCCTGACTTTTCCTGGAATATTAAGTGGGTTGCCACTTCTTTTATGGGCAGAAATTCAAGCCAGTGTACTAGAGAAAATAAAATGTGGGGGTTGTGTGTGTTTGAGCTGTTATCAGCCACCCAGTAATTTTTTTTCGTATCTTCTGTCAGCCTTTTTTGAAGAGACCTTCAGTGACACCATGGTAAGGCTCAGGTGTCTTTCTACTGAAGCATTTACCTGTAGCATGGATTATGTTCAGATTGCTTTTGTTTTGTTTAACTTCAAATATGAGAGGGCAAGGCCAGCTTCTCAGGCTCTTTATAAAACAGTTAGGACCTAAACTTTAAAATGTTAAGCTTTTCGTATTCTTTTTAACTGTTATTTTGTCTCATTGCTATTTGAAGAGGAGGCAGTGATCCCTAACTGTTAAATAGTTAATGTGCAGTAATGGAACGTATTCCAAAAGTTTCAAGAGCTCATTCACAGCTAATGGCAGAGAAAGCAAAAGGAGAGAGAAATTAATCTGTTAAGATATAATACTGAGAGAATAAATTATCATTATAGATTATAATATCAAAATAATATATTATTATCAAACATCCTATCCAAGTACCTCATAACTTTTCTCCAGCTGAAACTGTATCCATTCTAATCACAGCAGAGCAGTAGTTATCTGCAATTTGTCAGAGTGAAACACTTTCACCAGGAAGCAAGTGTAGGAGGTATTTCAGGATGGAGAAACTTTTGATGTATGACACTGCTATATTTTGCCATATGCTATGTCTTACATAAAGCATTGGGAATACCATTTCGGGTTCAGGTGCTTGTTTTCAGCTCTCCATTGACCCAAAGACCACCTTCCTGCTCTATTTTCAGTCTGAACAAGTCAGCCAGGGAGGTGACTGTGGTGAATGCTGAGAGTGTTCCTGTCATAGAATCATAGAATGGTTTGGGTTGTAAGTGACCTCGAAGATCATCTGGTTCCAACCCCCCTGCCTTGGGCAGGAAGACTTCCCATGAGATCAGGTTGCTCAGAGCCCCATCCAGCCTGGCCTTAACACTCCCAGGCCTGGGGCATCCACAACGTCTCTAAGCAGCCTGGTCCAGTGTCTCACCACTCTGACAGTAGAAAATTTCTTCCTAATATCTAATCTTGACCAACCTTCTGTTGGTTTAAAGCCGTCCCCCCTTGTCCTATTCCTATATGCCCTTGTAAAAAGTCCCTCTCCAGCTTCCCTATAGGGTCCCTTCAGGTGCCTCCTTTGTTGAACTGCTTTATTCAAACATATTTAGCTCAAACAAGAAGATTCTGCAAGTGGTACATATGCAGCTCGAACAGATATGGTAATTATTTATTACCAAATATGAACAAAAGACAGCTGAGATTTAATGAGCTACTATGCTTAGCGTTAGTATCCTCACCACCTCCAAGAGGACTTGCAGGGGCTTTCTACTGCTCAGGCAGGTGTCAGTCAGGAGAATGGCCAGGTTCCACTTCTTAGGGAATCAAATAATTGACATTGCTGAGTTGCCATCTTCAACCACCTCTGTTTTGTCTCTTCAGCATTTCATACCACTCCAATCTACTGTTTTGTTCTCTTGAAATCTTGAGCTACTTGCTAGAACCTCTGTACCAACCTTACATGTTTGAAATGAAACCTTTCTTATGGCTCTGCAGAGAGTTTCACAGCTTCCTTCTGCCTTAAAAATATCCTTAGATGTCCAAGCCAAGGTTACACAGCTGGGCTCCACTGGAGTGAGGGCCATGAGTCTTTAGATGATTAGGGTGAGTATAGTGAAGGATCTCACACAGAGCAGGTTACATCCTACAGCACAGACGCAATCAGACCTTTAGATTAATTTTTAGAAGAGTCAGAATTTCACCTGTGGAAGAAAGAATTGCATCACCATATGGTTGTTCTCACTGTTGATCAAAGGACCGTAACAGCAATAATAAGTATTGGCAATGAAAGACAAAACACTTAAACATCTCTGCTTCTGGAAGAACACAGTGTACATTTCTAGTCTTGAACGGTGATACATTCTGAGAAATTTTGACTTTAAGTAATTTTTTTAATATCCAAATCCAATTTTAATATCCAATATTTTCACTTCAGGATGCTTTGTTCCATTGCACATTTAAATATCTTCTGTTTCTTTCATATATTCTGCTGTAGCTAGTGAAAACTATTTTCTGAAAAGATTAGAAAACAGTTATTGTAATCTCTATGCCTCAGTGCACAGAACAAAAGAAAGAACATGCAAATTTGGGATGAGGGAAGGACCTAAAAGAAATTATGACATTAGTCTCTTCTGTGGTATTTAGCAGTAATGCACTATTCATCAGTTCTCAGGCTAGATCAGTTCCTGCACTTTTAAAATATGGAGTAGTTTACTGAATAGATTATGTATGAAGACATCTGGAAAACTGAGATCCTTCTGATGGTTTAGGAAAAATGCAGCCTCTGTCTTCATAGATTCTTCTCCAGAAAATTTAATCAGAAATGCAAGTCACTGCATTTCTTAGAAAAATGTGTGTCATGTTTCTATGCATCTGAATGCAGAATGAAAGCAACATGAGGGTGATCTAGCACAAGTTGGGTCTACTGTGCAGGTAGAGCTAATACAAGCAGAAATTTATTTATGTGCAAGATTCTTCTCCCTGATACCTCATAGCCTGCTCCTCTGTGTTCCCTCCCTGCCCACCTAGAGCCCTGAATTTGTGACAGTTACCCAAGCACACAAGCCACTGCAAGGTTTATAATTTTTCTTACTATCTTTCAATTCTTGTGTTTATATGCCAGAAAATTCTATGTACATTTTTTGACAGAACTTGAATCTGCAATATACTGGGCTGCAGAAGTGAGGAATAGGGGCTCTCATTGTTTTCCTAACCTTTTAAAAAATTAAAATATCAGAACATTTCTTATGACATAAAGTATGAAAGAGGAACACCTATTGCTGCACAGCACACAGTAATTTCAAACATTTCATCAGCAATGTCCTTCTCTTTCAGTGTTAGGTCATGAAACATATTTCAGCATGAATTTTTTATTTGCAAGTTTTTGTTGATCTACTTACTGCAAACCATGCAGCAAAGACTGAGGTAGGGGGAAAGTCTTTTTCCTCTTTATTTTCTAAACTGCAGAGAATGTTACTGGTTATGTAAAAATCCTGTTGGAGACACTGCATTGTTCTGTGCTCCCTAAACTAGATTACTTTTTTTTCACAAACCCATTCTCAAGGAAATACTCTCTTCCAGTTTTCAATAAAAAAACATGAAATTATTATTTTCTTCTTTCATTGTGAATTATTTTTACCTTACTTTCTTCCTGCCCGGAATCCTGCCTACCCTACTCTATCATTCTGAAAACAATGCAATGACACACAGATCCCCTCAAACAAAGATCTGAGGATGAACCTTGCCACATGTATTTGTCAGGAATATAAAAGCTCACAGAGAGCTCTCTCTAATTCTGTGTAAAAGAAAGAAAGCTGTTTTCATTAGCCTTATCAAGAATTGGGTTATGTCTGTTTCCTTTTCCAGAACCAAAAAAGGAAACACTTCCTAATACAGGGAAATTTTTATCACAAATTATGACTTTCAACATCCCTAACAGAAATAGCTGAGGTAAGACCAAGTGAAGTCTTGAAAAGAAATGCAGACAATTACCCTAGAAACTCCCTCACACACATTTGATAATATTTCAGATTTGATGTTTCTGTCTCTTGTGAAGTGCTTAAGTCTTTATATTCCACAGGGGAAAAAGAAAAAGGATTTTACTTAATGGCTGTGTTATCATGCTGAGCATCGCTGAGCTAAGTAATATAAGATGCATGAGTTTTTAAGGATATGTTATTGTGTTTTTTGTACCTTCTGGGGAGTTTTCACAATTATTTTCAATAGAGAAGAGGTATGCCCATACCAGAAACAACTGTATAGTTTCTTACCATCCAGAAAAAAAAAGGACAGAACTGTACACGGAACTACAGAGCTGTCAGTTCTTGAAGAGATCGCCTAGAGTTCTTCTCTAGTGGTGGATCCAAGAAGATTGTTCAGAAATTAGAGAGTGTCCAGCAGTGACCAGAGAGCAGGCCTTGAGGGAGCTGGGTTCTTTTCATTTGGAGACAACGTAGATGAGGAAGTGGATTGGTGTTTGTAGTTGCTTGGGGAAGCATTACAGAGCAAATAGATGTAAACTCCCCTGAAAACAGATTCTGATATTAGCACATGCCAGAACAATTGACAATGCCCATAAGCTGCAATTTGAGAGGAGCAAATTAGATGTTAGGAGCATCTTCATTGCAGGACTGGAACAGGCTGTCAACATGGCTTTAAAAATCTGTCCCTGGAAATTGTCAGACAAGGCTAGAAGAAACCACACCTGACCTTATCTAGACTGGGTCTAGTCCTGATTCACACTGGAAGCTGGACTCAGCGACTTGACACCAGATGTCCCTTCCAAGCAACATTTCTATGAGAACAAATATATTAGAAATGCAGTATATGCCTGGTATGCTCCCAAGTTTCATAAACACTATCTGGTATGATTCCTGATGTCTTTTACAAGCCTTTGTAGAAATTCTGCTTCAAGCACAAGATGGTGTCCACTCCGGTCAAGGTGAGGAAGCACACCAAGTTCAGAAGACTGGAATACTTCCAGCTTTTTCTCTAAGGATCCTGCTTTAAAAGACTGTTCCACTTAAATAGATATCCATCCTAGATGGTATTATATATTTTAAGTAACCAGCTTGGCTTTTTAGTGGAGAAAAGCAGGGAGCTGTGAAAGGTTTCTGGTCCGTGAGTGTGAGGAGTGACCTCTAAGGAACAGGGCTCAATATAACTTGGTCTTTCCCTTTCTGATTTATGGCTTTTCTACAGTGAGAGAAATCTATAGTCATTAGCAAAACTGTCATCACTGCTTGCAAAGATCAGTTGCTCTGTTCTCTGAACTATGCGGTTTTTATTTCACCAAGGTTATTTTCATTATTAGGAAGAAATTGGCGACTAATGAGTGATCTGTAACATTTCTTTCTAAAACGCTGTGATATGTGTTTTAAATCAGGTTCCCTGAGCTGTAAAGTATTTTCAGTCTCACTGAAAGCCCCACCTTCAACACAGTCAAAACCTAAGCAGAAAGTGTCAAAGAACACGATCATGATTATTTCCAGCATATCAAGACTTAACAAGTATTAAAAACTTACTAAAATAAGATGACTGTGGTAAGAACCACCTTACAATGCCACATGATGCATTGACAAGTAGAATCTTAAAAGCAGAGAAAAAAGGAGAAAATTGCAAATGAAAATATTGGACAGATGGATGTATATGGAAATCTCATTTCAGACATTCTTAGTCATAGCAAAACCATGAAATGCAGTCCTTGAGTAGAAAAGGGTTGTCAGAGCAAATCTCTTTCCATTTTGAGCAGCAAAATTATTTTTGAGGAGAGGAGCAAATTATTCATAGCACGAACAGCACTATAAAATAAAATAAAATAAGACTCTAAACCATATTTTCACAGTCAAGTAGATAATTTCAGAAGTATACCCAAAAAGTAGAAGACCATGACAATTTCTGACAAGTGAATTTCCTTCCTCTGCTCAGCTAGTAATGACAACTATCTTTGCCATCTTCAGTTCACTCCTCCAGCTTGGTCACAGATTAAAAACCATGTTTTCTCACCCTGCCTACCCCTAGTGACACACTCTACCTCCTGACTGATTTTGTTGTTGTTTTTGGTACCCATCCACCTTCTTTTATTTAGGAATTGTCACTCTATGTGTAACATATCACAGCTTCTCCTCTTAAAAAGTCCTGGACCACATCTTCTCTTCAAGCACCTTTGCTACTTATTTCCACTTTCTGCCTCACTAGCTGGTGTGTTTTCTCACTCCAGAGCTCATGGTCTCTCCTCTTCTTCTTCCTTCCCCTCTGCTGAAGCTGACCTGGCATGTGCTCTGGCACCTCCTCCAGCTCCTGGCCAAACTTCACAGCTGATTATCTTCCCCTACCCTCTTTCTGACTCTCAATGCCCTGAAGACTACTGACATCTCAGCTTCCCTGTCCACTCCTCATTGCTCCTTGCTGCTCTTTCATTGCATATTCCAAAGGGTTCTTTTCCACCAACCAACAGGAATTTCTGTTACAAGCAGCCACCAGGCTTTGCATGTTCTTTTAAACAATGACTTTTACTTCCTTTTTTTTTGGTCATAATGTCAAGTTGTTTGTAATTGGTTAATCTAGAATGGAGAAACTAATAACAACAGGTTAACACAGTAACAACAGGAGTAATTTTGCAATAAAAGACGCACTTTGCCTCAGCCACCAGTTTTATCTCTTGTAATTTACCTTCTGCCTCAGAAAAATGCTCAGCCAGTGGCTTTCATCCCTTTGCATTGTCTGCTCTTAATATTCTCTGCATCGTGAGTAGCATCTCTCAGGTTATTCATTTCTCTAGCTGCATCCTGGCCATAATCAGAAGCTATGGGCTTATCTGAACTTGATGCAGATAAGGACAGAAAGTCATTCCTCTTCTTAGGAACTCTTTTGTTTTCTGTTCTCCAGTGTGTAGAAGGGAGCAGCAGCATGTACAGACATCCCCACCCATACAGTGGGAGACTAATGACAAGGAGATCCTGCTGTAGATGTATTTGCAGGATCATGTATCTTTCTGTCAACAAGCTGATGATTCTTGGAATGTACCAGCTGCTGAATACCAGGTATCTTTCTAATGTCCCTCAGTAAGTGATATAGGACCGTATGGTCCAGCTGGCAGACACCAGGCTGAATCCTGGATGCAGGCTAGTTCTGTCTGCAACAAGTATATGGAAGGGATGGCAGGTGTGCTGCACCAGAGGTAGCCTTGAGGACAGGAGCAAAAAGCCATTTTTGGATCTGCAGCCATATGGATGGTCCTTTGTAAACACCTTGTTACTCCTGCTGAAGCAGGAGTGTCCAGAAGTTTGTTCTCCCTGTTAAAGGAGTAGCCTTCTCTAGCTGTGAACCAGGATGCAGAAAGACTTTACATGGCTTCTTGAAGCCAGGATCAGATTTAAACTGGGCCAGATCCTGAAAAGGATTAAAGTAGTCTCCAGGATGGTCCAGGTAATTTAGTACTTGTTCTTCACTCTGACTCTTCCGTGGGGAATTGGATAGGGAGAGAATTTTTTTGCCCTAGAGACAGAAGGGGTTATCTTGCCTGCAACCAGGAATTTGCACCTTTAGTTCAGGGCATGTGGTGTACTTTGTGCCACATCCACTTATTGTCCCAGCCGGTGTCTTCAGCCACTGATGCAAAGCTTTTGCCATGGCAGACAGGAGGAGGCTCCTGGGGCTGTGGCAGTGCAGTCATGCTGACCTCCATCAAGATGAAGTGGCCCTCCAGATGTGCTGGGACTGGTAAGTGTAGAATGAGGAAATACCAGCACCCAAAGGAGAAATAAGTGAAATAATATTTCAATGAAGAGTAATAAAGACAAACATTACTCCGTTTTCTTCTGAATATTTCGTGGGTTTTTTAATGGTGTGCTTGCTGTTTAGAGGTTTTATGAGCAGTCCTCAAAGATTTATAATACTCTTTTTTTCCAGTGTGGGTGGATCTATTTCCACATCGTTTTGAATGGTGCTTTTTACTCACATACTGTTCTGTTGTGCATGGTGTTTAAGCTCTGTGCAAATCCTTCAGATATACCAGAACAACTTGTTTGTTTAAAGTGAAATCCCTGAGAATGTTGCAAGGCGGAAATCTCTCTGGAATGAGGTATTTGTTTTGGATTTCTTGTAGTGCTGAGGCAAACACCCCCAGCTCATTTTAGCAAACAGAAAATATGGAATGAATGGCCTGGGACTTTTATCTTTCAAACCCTAGCATCTCATGCTGATTGTAAAGACAGCTGGGACTCCAGGAGAAGGGTAGAGTTGAGAAACAAAGGTGAACAGAAGACAGAAGAGAAAAATGAACACTACAAACTCCTTGTCATTCAATGTCAACTTTGCATTTCTACCAAGCAGACAATACCCTAGGGGTATACAGGAGATGTTTCCAGCACCTTGCTCCTGGGCTGGTTCCACACTAGCCTTGCTCTTTTAGGCCAGTTTCAGAGTAGATTCAGGTAATGTGACCGGGAAATTGCAATTTCAGAAGCCAGGAGATGCTGAGCACAGAGACCACATATATAAAATCTTCAGTCACTGGTATTGGGCTTGCTGAACTAAAAAGAGAAGATGCTGAGATAAAGTTTAATGCAGAAGAACCATGGTCGTTGCCTTCAGTACAGTCAGGATTTAATTTTGTCTGAAATGGTCGTCTGCACGTTAGAGAAATAGCACCAAAAAACCTGCACACAGAAACTGAGCTTGCTGTTTGTTGTTAGGATGCTGATATACACCTTAAAGTATAGAAGGGATACAAATCTATCTATTATAAAAATACCCCCAGTAGTTGCTCTCCTTCATCAATACATCCCTTGTCATATAACATTCATTTACTTGCTCACCATGGAAATCCTAAGTGGATAGCGCTGACTACAAAGGGCTAGAGCAGGCTGGAACACGGTGAGGGAGGAGTGGTCCATCATACCAGAGCAACAGTGATGGTGATTGCCAGGTTGTCTGTCAATAACCAGCTGCCCCTTTCTCTTGGTGGGCATCCTGATGTATCCTGGACCCTCCCTGGCACACATGTCCCAAGTTTTTCATGGTTAGCCTGTGACTATCTGGCTTTTCATTTCCAGTGTTTCCAAAGGTAAAAATGCATGTACAGCAAAAAAAGTATTTTTCAGTTTTGTTACACTTTCTATAAGAATATTGCAAATAACTTGATCTTCCCCCACAATTTCTTGTGTGCCAAGTGGCTTTTTAGCTCTTCTAATGACAGAGATTAAAAATTCTGTAGAGTATATTTAATCAATATAATATCCTTGAATCTCAGTGGTTTTTTTCTGTGCGAACATCCATGTTTCTTTCATGTGTTTTTTTGAAGATTGAATTATATTATTTTCCGAAGTAGTCAAAAGTACTGAAGCCTTAAGTATCCTGATTCTAAAGTCACAGAAGGAGAGCAGCTGATCTATAAAGCAATGCTTGCCTTTTTCCCTCTTTGCTCTTGCTGTTTGCTGTTAGTGGCAGGTTTTCCAAATCAATTTTGAAAGGAAGATAAGACAGGACCTATTAAAAGATAATATGAAATATCCCTCGCGTTAGTTTTCAAGGAGAAGAAAAAAGGATAACTAGATTCCCTTGCTTGCAGCCAAACATGTTTTCCTTTTCCTGGGATTTCTGAAAGAATAGACAATACAGCCTTAATTCTGCACCTCTCAATGGACTTGAAATTTTACAGTGATATTGATTGTAAGGAGAGAAAGTGAGAAAGCAACCTGGTATGCTTCAGCAGCTGTCTTGTTTCTGGTTCCTCTCCCTGAGGAACTTAGTGTTGGCAAGGGGTTATGAGATCTTAATATTGGTACCTTGAAGAAAACATGAGCTATAAAAGATAGGTTAAATTAGACAGGATCAAATTAGCTAGGATCATATCAATAGACCAGGGTAGATTAAATTGTATAAACAAGAGGAAATTACATTAGGAGTACTGGATTAGGTAGGCTAGATAGCTCTGAGAGAGCTACTTCTGAGTAATTTGAAGGATATTCAACAGTTCTTAAAAAATTTTAAAAAAAGACATCCTTCCCTCTGAGTTGCTAAGGTGATTCAGCCATGACAAAGACTAATGAAATTCTGGAATATGCAAGGGGGTGTGTTTTCAGTAAAGAGAGGCTGTTAATGAAACTGCAGAAAGGTCCAATTAAGCCTCATTGAAAATATGGGTATTAGTAATTTAAAAAAATAACTTGGTCTGGACAAACTGCAGAGAAAAATAAATATGGAGAAGAGGGAAATTCTAAGTCTTTTTTATTAGAAGAGAGAATTGCCTTTTGATCACCATAGTACGGGAAATAAATATAAACCTGCAGAATAATGCATCAGGATCTTTTAAGAAAAATTTATATATGATAGCAACACAGAGGTTATCTTAGCTCACCGGCGAGATACTTGGAGCCTAAGATTATCGATATGTTTTATTAAAAAAACAAAACAAAACAAAACAAAACAAAAAAAACCCTTATTTTTCCATAGTCTCAGTTTTAAATCACCACATAATGAAAAGTTGCTGGAGGAGGGAATTAGGATTTTGCTCAGGTTAAACAGAAGATGCTCAACACCTTGCATAGTTAGGCACATTGTCATGATCTAGCATAGGTCACAGCTAGGTTATTTTCTTACACTTTGTCTGAATTTCATAGGTTTATTTGGTGGACAATATCATCAGTCACACTCTTAAACAAAATAATGTCATTTTTTATTACTGTACTATATCTGAACTTTTCCCAGCACTTAGTTTCCTTGGTTCAGTGACTTTAATGAATTTTTCTAATGAAGAAAAATTACAGAACAAAGCTGGCAGAAATAAGGTCAATAAATGCATTATACCAGCCATGGATGCTTGCATTTTTGTATCAACCTCGTTATGAGCAAGGGTTAATACACAAGGTTCAGTGCAGCATGTGTGCACTGAAATCTAAATGAATCCTTGAAAGCTGACACTTCCATGGCTGCTGATGTTGGCAGTAATGTACTTTACATCAGTTTGCTACTGCTAGAGATCTTGATTCACAGATATAAAGAGAAACAAATTGATTTCCATTCCTTCCTTCCTTCCTTCCTTCCTTCCTTCCTTCCTTCCTTCCTTCCTTCCTTCCTTCCTTCCTTCCTTCNCTTCCTTCCTTCCTCCCTCCCTCCCTCCCTCCCTCCCCTATAAGCCCATTTACGTCACAGTGTAAAACTGTGGACCAGTGGAAAAATGTTGGCTGGGAAAGAGGAGGCATATGGACCACTGCACAGAAAATTAGACCACCAATTTTTAATCCACTGTTATCACAGAGGCCAGAATGAACTGTATGTATACACAGAGGACTGAGAGACCATGCATCCAATATTTAGAGTCTCTGGAGTGATACTGAAATGGCTGAACTCTCAGCATCTGAATACCAGATCTCAAAACAGCACTTAAGCTTTAATTTTTTTCCTAAAATAATTTAGGCGCATAAATAAAAGTTGGGATTACAGTTAGGATGTTGTATTGAATCTGGGCCACAGTGTACTTCTTTCCTTTATCCTCAGTATTGCTGAGGGTGACAGGGCAGAAGGCTCTCACTGAGATCTTTTCCAGTTCCATCAAATGATGGAAGAAACATTGAAAACTATTGTAGAAACATTTCCCATTAGTCTCTGTTGGAGGATAAAGCTGCAGAAGGACAGACAGGGAGGATGAAAGAGAAAAATAACAATCACAGGGCTGGTGCCTTTGCAAGCCGAATGTGAGGGATGTATGAAAGGATGCTTGCAATGCCTGTAATCAAACTAAATACAAAATGTCAGAGGAAAAGCTATTTGCTATTCCACAGATTAAAAGAGTTTCTTCTTTTATTCAGGTGTGTGTAATGGCAGTAATAATAATAATTTGACACACATTATGGCAAAGACAGTTTCCATACTGTGTCTCCATTATTTTCACATCGTATCTGCTGCTGAAGAAAGAATTTAATATCCTTATCCTATAGTTCCTGTTGACACTAGACAGAAGACAAGAAATCTGTGCTTCCCTGGCTTCCCCCTTTCTGGCTGGGGTCCCTTCACCTTGCTGTGAGCACCCCCTTGACAACACTTCTGATGGAGTGAGAGAGGAACTGCACTTCTGGGATCCAGGACCAGGATTCATTTATTGTCTCTTTGACAAGCACTGGGTAACCACAAATCCTCTGTGAAACTGCCAGGTTTTTTTTAATTTTAAAGAATATTCAACCCTTGCAGGGACCTAGCCCCAAGTTTGTAACTTTTGCTTTAAGGATCTCACAGTTTGCAGAGATTATAACTTCTGTTCTGTTAATCATACGGATATTTGTCATACTGATGTGGCAGACAAGTGTGTGTTCTTTATGCCCCAGTCAGGTAAAGTTTTATCTTAGATTTATGAGAAAGCCATAGAGTAAAGATACATCCTAAATCTATTCCTCAGCTTTATCTTGGCCCAGCATATGGCAGTATACTTTTAGACTGGTTAATCAGAATTCCTCAGGCATTTTAACCTGTCTAATACCAAAATCATTAATCTTGTGTCTGTAAGATACTCTGCAGATCTGTTATCACCAGGCACACATCAGCTATATGACTGCCTGCACTTACTAAGCAACAACAGTGCATTAATTTTGTTTGCAAGATTTTTTTTCCCAGACATTTATTCATCTCACCTGATCTACGTTTCTTGCTGAGATTTCCCAGTGCTAGGTATTTTGTTTACAATAACTGTAATATATCTACTTTTTCGTTAGGAAAACTTTAAGTATTTCTATTAAAATGCTCAATTATGCTAAAGACTGGGATCAAAGTTATACCTTGAAAAGCGAAATAAAGTTTTATCTTTCTGTCAAGAAAGCACATGTTTCTATAACCTATTTAGTTGGAAATAAGTTACTAAACTGTTAAGTTATGGATTGATTTGCATATAGCTTCCCTGTGACAAATGGGTGTATGCATAACTACATGCATTTTCATATATATATATATAAATATTAAGCATGCATGGACATGAGGGTGCAGGTTTGTAAGGGTGGCAGACTCTGGACACATTATCTGACATTTTAAGATGAACAGAAGCAACCCTTCTACCTTGAAAAATTCTTAAAATTTGTATTCTCTAAGCATTGCATCCATCTATCACCCAGTCTGCAAATATTTCACCTTCCTGCAGAACCCTTGAACACCCTCCAGCAGTGTCAGGTTTGGAACTGACATTTGTGTCTCCCTGATAAGCTGTGAAGTGTGCACTTTTCCTGATAGAGGGCTTCCTGATCACAGAGAGCTGCTCACTGGGATCAGGAGTGGGGTAACAGCCCACATGTGCTTGTAGTTGTTCATAGTAAGTCGCTGTTCCCCTCTATTGATTTTAGGCTGACTTCTAAGCCAAGGAGCTGAATGAAGTAATTTTGTAACACTGCCTTAGCTAAAATCCAGCCAGTTGTGGGATAAAAAAAAATCAAAAGTTTCTGAGATCAGCCTAACGTGCTAAGCTGTGTGATTTATCTTCCTGCTGGCAGAAAGTCTATTACAATGCTGGCGGGCAGGGCCAGGTCATCAGTGTTATCATCCCTCACACATCAGGTAGAGATGAGGCTGAGGAATTGTGTTTCCTGTACAGAGTGCTGGCAGGACACTTGATTGAATAGAATTACCAACGGAAAGAGAAAGGTGGCCTTTACACCTCACCAACCCACGACATGCTGTAAGTGCCCATCTCAAGACACTTTATAAAGTATTGTGGCCCTTTATCACAAATAGCTTATAAATGCACTTCTAGTGAATTTCAGTCATCATTAATTCTCTGGAAGTCAATAGGCTCTGTGATATTCAGTTCCTCTGGAAGTCCTTGGTTTTCAGTGGTATTGTGTAGAAAGGGAAGGTAGGAAAACAAATACAATTGAGTTATAATTGTACACATAAAACCACATTTACACATCCAAGTATATTCCTTTATATATTCAAACATTCTCAATGCATTTCCTTTAAGATTGTCATTTGTTCTGCAGCCAGCTTGCTAAATTAAACCCAGGTTACAAAGAGAAAGGCAATTATCTCTATCAAAGGGAATTAAATTTAAAAAGGACTGAATCAGACACTCTTAAATTAATGTGGAAATGCAGCAAGTGTTTACAATCTTTGCTTAAACAAGGACAAAATAAAAAGAGCAGTGTTGCTATCCATCCTTCGAAATATATCTGTAAAAACTGAAAAGTGAAGCTTTTGGATTGGTGTGATCTAAAACAGTTTGTATCATATAGCTGCCATCTAGCAACTGCCAAACAATCTTGCAATTTAACCATCATATATTGATCCCAATGAAATAGCTACCTGGAAAAATAGGATGTTCTTTCACAAAACTCTGCAACAAACTTCAGTGAAATGTTTGTATAGTGCTTTGCTGAGATGAATCTTGCGAAAACCAATTCAAGCATACAGTTTTTTAACTGACAGGTAACCAATTTCAATAGTTCGATTTCAAAAACATCTGTGTTGCTAAATGAAATTTCATTATTAAATTAAAAAATCAGGAGGGAAATCATCATGGTAAATCAACTATGCATATAAAATACAGTATGTATGTCAATGAATGATTAATTACATGCCAATATAATATAACAAAAGTATGGTTAATTGCATTACTTACTGCAATCCTTACATTCCTACAATAAATTTAAGATTCTGATTATTTTATTAAGTAAATAATTTTCAGAAACCCTGACAGAATAGGCAAATTCTTATTTTGATTATATTGTAATCAGCCTAATGATACTTCCTTTACACATCATTAAGCAATAATTTATGGTGCAGTGCAAACTAACCAGATTAATCCTAAGAATACCAAAACCATTTACCTATTTTGAACATAATGCATATTCATGTGGCATGAAGGTAGGAAGTGAATTTCTAACTGATGTCTTAAACATAATTTTTATTCCAGCTTTGTTTTTTACCTCCCTATATGTTGCCCATACACCTTCTCTTCAATGCAGAGTGGCAGAATGGTTGGAATTGCAAGGGACCTCCAGAAATCATCTGGTCCCATTTCCCTTTTGGCTGTGCCCTTTTAACAGTCACCATACAGTTCTAATCATGTCTGTAGCACGCTTCTGGCACCTATCAATAATTTAGCTATTTCTTATAAACTATTTAGAGATCAAGTCCTAGTACAAAATGTAGCCAAAAATACAGCCTTTTCCTGGCTGGAAACACAGCTCTGAGAACATGGGCCAGGTACATGGGTAGGTACAGGGCAGCTGTGCCTTGGGCTCAAGCCAAGGACCGGTGAAAGACCTTTTAACTATCCCAACATGCAGAAACACTCGACATCTGGATCTCAGAAGGATGAGAGCCTGGCAGTGGAGCACATCCACTGCATGATCTAAGTAGCCTGCAGTGCAACATTAATATTTTACTGGGGAATTTAACTGAATATTATGCTTAATTGACTTTATGGAAACACATTAGAGGGGTGCTTCATGTGCACAGTTAAAATAAAGGCACTTCCTAGATTCCTAGATGCCCTAGTTTGTGCATCTGATACATGAGTTTGGCTAAAATTTTGGCTGATTTTTCCAGAATGGCCATAGAAATGTATTAACTCATTTAATTTCATTTTACATCACTACAGAGTCCATCTGTTAGACTGGCTAATTTTAAATCTCCTGCACCTGGTAAAGGAGCAGAGATATTTGATTGTGGATGTCTCTGGGTTGCACATTTCGTGCTTTCTGTGTCCCATGGTATCCCCCAGGGACAGTGCAGTGGAACACTGCTTCCCTAAAGGAAGCTCTGCAGCTGGATATTGGTACCTTATTCTGATGGAATAATAGTTCCTACTTGTTCAAAATATAATGATTGCTTTCTTCCTATTATTATGGAAGCATACTTCAGTGGTTTACTCACCCTTTTAATAGGCAAGAATTTAAAATTTAGCACGAAAGGAAGTCTGGCGTTTGTTCAAAATTGAGCATACATTGGTACATTCAATAAAATAAGACTCCACCACCCTCAACTTCTATTCCTGTGTAATCATTCTTTCACAGAGGGAGTGCTGGAGTAGGATTAACTTCCAATAATTGTCAGCCAGTGAGAAAATTCACAGACAGGCTGTGCCTCAGAGCATAAACTCAGCATGTAAGACACACCCAATGTGAATATTATTGGGTGAAGTTGTGGAGAAAGCTAAGGGTTGGAACAAACCTAATATATTCCTTCAATATACCAAAAAATGTAAAACCTCCCTATCGTTCAAAAAGATAACTGCTTTTAACACAGGACCTCTTCAGAAAGAGCTGAAGGATTTGAGAAACATGGAATAACCATGTCAGTCTTTTTCTTAACTGTATGTCAGTGTTGAGGCTGTGATTCTCGTATTTAGTTGAGCAAGAGTCTTGCATGTAACACAGTAACAGAAGAGGCAATATAAGTCATAGTGTTGAAAGAATCAGCTGCTATTTGCAATGATGTATTTTTGCTTCTTTTCATGTTTTAAACGTTAAGGAAAAATCTGACCATTGCAACCGGAGCAAAGGGATTTTTTAGACTGATGTAGCAATCAGTTGTTAATCCCCATTGCACCTTCAGTTCCTCTCGCTTTTATTTCACTCAACACTGCTTGGGGGGAAGAACTGGCTTCCTAATAAACTAACTCTGTTAATCTTTTCCATATCTGCTAAGAAAACACTACTGGAGCTGCTCTGCTTTGTACAAAATATTTAAATATTCCCAAAATAGGAATTTAGACCCAAGCCTTCATGGTCAGTGTGTTAACCACTGAATTAAAGTGTCATTTTGATGCTCTCCTGACAAACAAATATTTATAAACTTAAAAGAATAGGCACATCTTTGATGAAAGAAAGTGAAGCCTACCTAGTAATACCCAGTAGTTCAACAGTTAGGCACTGACCTGAGAGGCAAAAAACTGCACCTAGCCCTTGCTCCAGATGCAGACATTTCTTGGCCCTGATAATCAGGCACATAATTGGCTCAGCACTACAAGCCCATGGCACAAGCTCTCCAAGGTCAAAATCTTAGATGGCACTGATTTAGTGAACAGAGAGTTTAATTTTTTATTTTAAACCATAGCATTAGTGCCATCTCTTAGAAATTTAAGTCTTTTTTGTCATTTTTATGTATGATATATTTTTCAATGTATTTGCTATTTAAAACAGAGGTCACCTGCCGTTTGGTTCCTAGGTTTGTTACTGGTCTGCTTTTTGAGCTTGAGTTAGCAATTTCCTTTTTCCAGCCAACACAATAGATATGATGTTATTTTTCACATTCATCCATTTCTGAAAGCTAAGGTACACCTAGACCCTAAAGATGTTGTTCATAAACTACAAACCCTTAGGGTTTTAATGAACCCCGAAGTTTCTGAAAGATGTTTTGAGTAAATGAAGAACAGCATCAGCTTCAATAAACTCAGAATTGCTACCAAAAAAATCTTCAGAGAGCAAATTTTTATATCCATTTTCTAATCTGCATGATTTTAATCACAAATAAATAGAATACACCAAGCACCATGCCAGACTAATTTGTCTTGAACAAAATAGAAACACATTGCTTTGGGGGAAATGTTCATTTAAAAGGTTTCCATTGTACCTGCTACTTCAGGTGCCTCCTACATAATCCAATTTGGTATTTCTGCAATTAAGTCAAGTTCTTTAATGCAGTAGCTTTCTTTCTTCTCTCCTCCTGTCAGTCAAACCATATATAAAATCTTTCACCCTAAGCCAGGTAGCCTGCTGTAAAATGCTCACTTTTGTCTTGAAAAATAGACGTGATGTGCAACCCACTGCTTGGTACACTGTCATCGACTCACCTGTGTGGCATAGTCCCCACCCTGCTATGTGAGAAAGGCATCTTGTATTCAGCTGTCTATCACTTCTTTATGATCGTTAAACCTTTGATGGAGTCAGTGAGCCAAAATAGAATGTGAAAAATAGATGATCCTTTGAAAGCTTTATGAAAGGGTACCAAGACATGCAGTCATTTGGAGAAAAGTAGAGTGTGTAAGCATGAAAGGAAGAACAGGTATCACAGATGGGGCATGCTATTTTTACTTTCCATAAAAATAACAACCTGCATTTTTGGTTATATGTTAATGAAGATAACTTCTCTGCAGCTTAATGGCAAATTTCTTGTAAACTTTATGCAAATGAGTGAACTTGAAACAACTACACACTGTTATTCTACTAATTCATTTAAGCATTATAGTGTAAGACAGACAACTCTGCCCTTCTTATCTGAAAGAGAAAGTGAGCAAAATGCCATCTTGGCTTTCTTCATTCAATTATGCACATATACTCTCTATTGACAACATATATTATTTTATACATCTGTATAAATGCACCCTTTAGATCTATGTCTACAGTTACTGCATACTTTAAAAAATAAAAAAATACAAACCCAGCGTTATAACAAAAACTGTCTTTCACTGTTTAAGAGGCACAGCACAACCTTTTCATGAAAGTTGTTATTAATGTGACTGAGAGAACTTTGATTTCTCAGATGCTAAAGAAAAATCCTCCGAACATGTAATTTCTTAAACATTCAGTTAATTTTTGCTTTAATTAAGAAAAGAGATATTGACTGCTCTTGGATTTGAGTTTCTAGATACATGTAAAACATGCATTAGCCATCTTTCCCTGCAGCCTCGAGGACTAGAAAATTTTCCTTCCCTATAATGAAATCTGAGACTCATTAATTTCATGACTGCAGAATTTGTCTGAGTTAATAAAGGTAGATGGGTTAGATGAATGCCAACAAAATCTTGAGAACTGGCCATAGTGGCACAGCCCAGTCTCCTCAGAGTGGGCTAATGGGCCATCTGTGGGCCTCCTACGTCTTCACAGGCAGACCCAGCAAAACCTTCCCTCCAGCTGATTATCTCACTTGGGTTTTATTTTGGTATCACCCCTCCAGTCAACCTATTAATCAGTCTTTGCTAACTAGAGAGCGAGTCCGCAGTAGGAAGTGGGACATTTGAGACACGCATCAGTAACAAGTAAAAATGCTTGGTGTTGATGTGTCAATCCATGGATACTTGAAATAAGAAATGAGCAGGGCATGTTCTCCTGATACTCACCAAAGGTCAGTATGTTCAGAATTAGCAACTGTAAGACACTAGAAAATGGAGACATAATGCTTCAACTGTCTGCAGCTATGTTTGGGATTCAGAGAAGATGATATAATGAAAAGAAGCATCCTTCATCCTTCCTCCATAAAGAGCTAGTTGAAAGGAGATGTCACAGTCACGTTTTTGACTTAAATATCCTTTTACCACAAAACAAATTACACATTAATTAGTGTCCACCAAAATACAAACACCACTTGTGAGACAAGTGTAATACACAGATTTCGAAGATGACAGCTACTTTCATCTTAATATTAGAGTTGAAGCTGACATGGAGAACCCATGAACACAAGCGTGGTTAAACCTAGGAAGGGCCTTTGATTATGTCTGTTGAGAATCAAGACCAAATTTCTTCACATCAAAGCAGTAAATAGGGATGATTGGAGATTTGCTTCAAAAACACACTTCTGATCTAAACCTAAAATGCTGGAGGAACTCTGTTTCTCTCCTTACATAAGGTGCTCAGCAGTTTTTATCTATAACAATTAAAGGAGGTGTGCACAGTATTAGAGAAGGAAATCAAGAGGATGCATTTATTGCTTGCCCCGCTGCCTACATTCAACCAAGTAATAAGCAACAAGAGAAAAATAGTTTTGAAGGTGGATGACAGATTCTCTAATACATATTTTCATGCAGTCACCATCAATACAGCATACGTTTCATTTCCTCATTTTTTGGCATACACGCTTTATTAAGAGATGTGAGCATTTTTCTTCTAAAAAGGTGTGAAGACATGCATAATTCATAATACAACTGGAGTGTCCTTTCACACCACTATATTATGTCTGTTTGGTCATGCATGTAATTACTTCGCTGGAAACTGTGTGCAGTTTGGTGGTTAAACTGACACATCCAAAGCAGGCAGAAAAAAAGGAAATAAAGGTATTGAGCTAGAAGAGAAAGGCCCCAGTGTTATACTTGGGAGATGAGAGGAAGCAGACCACGTAACAAGGGAAAATGAGAACGTGGAGGGCATGGCTGTTAGGTGATTGCACACATGACATCTACTCTAGGTACAGCAGTCTCCATTCAAACAAGTAGATTTGCTTGCCATTAACAGTATGTAATGGAAATGTTTCATGCTACTTTTTTTTTCCCCATTTCTCCAAATACAGTTGATATTGTGTGGAAACACAGGCAGCTACACTCTTTCTCAAAACCTTCTCTGTTCAGTGGCAATTAGTTCAGTTCTTCAACTGAAGCAATCATCCTTGATTTATCTAAATCTGAATTAAATATTCACTCATTAACACTTCTTTCCTCCAGCAGTGGCTTTCTTCTCATGGAGAGCTCTTTGTCCCTGGGTTTCTCGCACATCAGTTATGGCTTGTTGCTCAGCAGAAATCCTGCTCTGTAGATATAACAGCAGCCAAAATATCTGATTATTTCATCTGTATGATAATCTTTTAAGCTACAGAAAAAAAAACCAAAAACAAAAATTACCTTTTTTTATGCTGCTAATTATATACATACATGCAGAAAGGAATAGGCAGTGGAGTATGAGGAACACACAGCAAATCAAAACAAAGGAATGGCTCTCATATTCCTGTCCCTTTGTTATGAGTTTGGTATGAAAGTAGGAATTATAAACTCTGATATGCGCTTGGTGAAAATCATCCCTATTGTACAATTCATAAAATTAGGATTATTGCTTTAGGCTGCCACTAGTTTTAACTCTGTACTTCTACCATCTCATACAATTAAAGAGATGGTTACAGACTCACAAATCTAGAACCTAGTCATTCTCTTCCTATTTACTGCAGCCCCTCACATACTGAAAGATTGTTTTCATGCCCTTTCCTCTCTTTTCACTTCCATTCAGTCACTCCTGATAAAAATACACCCTGTAAGACACCGACCCTCATCCCTCAAAGATCTTGTCTCAGCTTTGTACAACTAACTCATGTGTTTCTTAAATTTGGACATTCAGCAAGGAGTACTCTTTTTCACTAAAAGCCCAGAGTGTGCTGAATAGAGTAGGATTCTTCCACATGCTCCATAAATTATACCCTCAGCTATCCATTACTTTGCGGTGTTCACCCTGCTCACTACAACGTGACATTGGGGACCCATGGCTGATGCGAGAGTCAGAGTAAGTTTCAGATCTTTTCTCTAGAAAAATGCCATTTCACTAAAGCAGTGAATGAAACTGCCCTTTCACAGCAAAACTTAAAGTAATGGTAAACCCAAAATTACCTCCTCTTAGACCTAAAAATTTGCACATGGAATTTTGTATTCAAAACCAGAGGAACCAGTAGAAAGGCTTGCATGATTTTATTGACTTTTGAATGGCAGTATTTCAGACAAACACTTGTGCTTGAAGCTTTGCTTTTACAGGACCGAAATATATGTTTTTTGAAAGCCCAAATTTCAACATGGAAAATCTTGCATAGCAAGTACCAAGTCACAAACTTTGGCATTTCAAAACTGATCCTTAAGGAATGAAGCTGACACATGAGGAATGTATGAAGGCAGAGAGAAAAAGGCAGGGAGTTAGAAATGAATTAACAGGTTTCACTTTGAATGAAGTTCTTACTAAAAGGAAACAAAAAATAAATAATGCTGAAGGCTCAGAAAAGGATCATGTACAAGTCTTCAGTTCATCTCTCTTGTGTCAGCAGTTTTCTCTTTTGGAGAGGTCTGCTCATCCTGCTGCCAGAAGGTGCCTTGTAGATACTGCCAAGATCTGCAAATCACACCGAGGCACTTGAGTCGAAGCGTTCTGACAGCCCCACTGCTCCGGCAAGGGAGCTGAGCGGGGCGATGAATGAGAGGCTCTGCTCTCAATTGCAAGCACACTTTGTTTACAAGCTATGTGCTGTTTACTGATCTGGGCCCAAATAAATTCCCCATTGGCTCTCTGATGGAAATGATAACCAACTTGCAAAATTTTCTGTTGATTTTCACTTCTTTGGTTTTATTACTCTAGTGTAATCCCAGGGTCATCTCAGCAAGAAGTGTGTAGGTCAGCTCCTAGAATCTACATATTTTTTTTATTCACTTCTAGTGCTTCTAGGAATAAAAGGCTGAAAGCAAACTTCAAAGAAATTAAATAAGAAACTTAGTAGTAATTTCTTGTTAGAGAAATTTTATACCATGAGGACTCATGCAGTTATGTTTCTGCAAATGTTTAGTCATTAGAATGATAAGAGACAAGTGCAGTGCTAAGTTGCAGCTAAGGAAATTTCTGTACACTATACCTCATCCACATAATTTTTTCCTCCCCTTCTAAATCAATACCAGTTAAAGCTGAGATATAAATACGGAAAAATATGAGATGACACTTCTCTGCATTTACAGCTAACTACATGGAAGAACTTCAGCAGCTGATAGAAACAATTCCTGAGCAATAAATTAATTAATCATATTTCAGTAAAGGAGTGTGATTTTTTTTTCTATGCTTGCAGAAATGATAAATAAGTAATTCAAGGACTACAGTCAGAAGACGAGAGAGTTGTTTATTTGAGCAGTGACAGCAGCACTGGGAATAAAGTAAATAATTCTAATAAGACCCCTGGCTGCAGAACTGCTGTCATAGTGTTCCATAAATATACCATAGCTGTAAAAATACTGAATTTATACTCTATAAGAATTCCTTATAAATGGTCTCTTCTACTAAAACTTTTCCCCAGCATTAGCATCACACTTTCTTGTCGGCTTTACCAAGAGGCATAAAGCCCTCTAAATCAGTTCGAGCATTACCAAAAATTTGGCACCCTGAAGTTTGAAAAATGTGTTTAATTGTCACATTTTCAGGGCTGACCTGTGCAGAGTCTGAGACAGTGAAATCCCTGATAGCTTTAGGAAATACAGGAGAATAGAATTTGAATTTCTAGAAGAGATCCAGCTCAGGACAGGGTTTTTGAACTCACTGGGGCAGTCAAGTTGCAGGAGCAAGCTGGCAGCCTGTCTTCTATAAGCCTTGGCTGCCAGGCATCCATCTGCCCCATCTCTGCTCTGTGCCAGCTCTGCTCCCTATGTCTGTTTGTGCCAGTGGGTGGGTGGTGCAAGCTACAGCCTATAGACAGGCCCAGACACCCAAAGGCACACGGCCATGTGTGCAAAAACTCGTAGCTTGTGATTAAATCTGTCTGTAGTTGAAATAAAGGCAGTGGCCAGACCACCAAGGATAAGTGAATCTCCATAGGTCTCACCAAATTCAGTGCAACTGACCACAGTGAGAAGCTGTAAGGTCACAATGGCTGAGACTTGATGGTAAGGAGAAGAGAAGTTAGCAGCTTAATGGGTCTGCCTTCTTCCCAGTTACATCACTAAGTGTCTTTAATGGTCTTTAATAACCAAGGCTTCCACTGTAGGTAATCATGGGGGGTGCTTTTGAAGAACAATGTCAATCTAGCACTGTTCTGAAAATTGAGGATCGATGCTAAAGCTTTAAGGTATCTTCTTAATCCACTAAAAAGAGACGGAAAACTCCAAAGTACTTTCTAGCCAAGGCAGAAATATTAAATCCTTAAAGGTCTGTGTTAAAAGGTTTTACGTATTATTAGGTTGTAGCAGCTCTGGGCATGTAAGACTATATTGTGTACTGTATTGTTGTTTAAATATATATCTTCTTTATCATGTCCATCTGATTCCTCTTCTAGATCCGTAATAACAGTAGTAATAATAGTAATAATAATAGTTAAAATAATTCTTTTATCATTATTAGAAAGAGGATGAGCAGCCTATCCATCTGGGATCAAGACATGAATAGTCATGGGAGAGTTTATAAAACATTTCCTGGTGTTACTACACCCACTCAAGCTCCAAGGAAGATTATCATCAATATTTTGTACTTAACACTTACCAGTTGCCTTGAGGACTTCACTGTTCAAAATTTTTAACTACAAAATTATAAATAACTGAAGATCAAAAGAATTATGTAACATGTAAATTTTGTCTTTCTGATCAAATTAATAATAGCAAAGATAATTGTCCTGCTTATGAAAGAAAGATAATTGACCTGCTTATTAAAGATAATTGCCTCTGAAGAACAGCTAATGCTATATTTACTAAATAGGGAGAGTAAGTGCACATAAGGATTAGTAGTGCAATAAGCCATATATTAAATGATTTTGTGAGAAAGTCATGTAAACATGCTGTGCTCATTTGTAAGATTTCATTTTTAAAATTTCCAGATTTTTGTAACTGATGAAACTAGAGTGCATATTTGTATAATAATTTGAGCATATTTTATTGGATCTTTCACATCTGTACAATATTTTTATTTAATAATAATAACATTTAATGTTTTAAAATCTGAGTTGTGTCTTCATCAAGGAAGTTCAATTATCTTCCACTTGATTATCTATTACCTTGCTGAAAGGAAGGAAGACTGGTTCTTTTGAAAAAAAAAGGCTGACTTTGTAGATCAGGAAAAGCATCTCATAGCCTAAAAACACAGTAATAAAAAAAGCAAAAACATCTACTAGTGTGCACCTTGAAAAGAAAGCCTATTATTCTAATGAAAAGGAAGAAAAAAATAGTGTGTGTCTGTTCTTCCAAAGCTCATTTCCAACCTTGCCAAGCTCACCATCCCCGCTGTAACTCTCCGACCTCACGTAGCAGGCAGAGCTGCTAGGGAGAGTGGCAGTGAAAAATGGGGATAAACGGCTGACATGCAGCCATTTGTGCAATATTGTAAAGTGTTTTCTTCCAGCAACCATTTACAAAGTACAGGGCTAGAAATGGGCAGAAAGCATGTGCTTTTGGGAGAAGTGGAGTTTTGTAAAGTGCTGCCACGCAGCTAAGGGCAAAGAGAGCACCTGGTGCTAGGCCTAACAGGGAGTTAATAGGACAGTCACCATCTTGCTAACAGCATGGCATGACTATGCAGCTAAAAACCACAAATTTTGAGTGCATAAGATGGAGTTGTGTCTGTGGGGACCTTGGCACCATGCCTGGCCTGTAAGTACTAGCAAGGGTAAGCTGTGTCTCAGTCCTTAGCTCCTGCACTCGGGTCTCCTCCAAAAGCACAGACCTCGACAGGTTTCTGTCAGCCCCTCTACACAGACAAAAGCAACATCCTTCCGAGGTCAGTGGGCAGAGCTTGTGGAGTGCAGCCATTTGGCTGTACAGGTGTACAACTGCACACACTTCAGCAGGAAGCACAGGCCCCTGTTACTGGAGCCAAAGTGGCTTCTGAAGGAGAGCTCAGTCTTTAGTGAAGCTCCTGCATGGCTCCTTGCACCTTAAGCTGGAGGTGTCTTGCCTCAGTGGTCTGTTTAGGGGTTTTCTAAACTGGATTCTCCAGACGTGGCATACCGTGCCACATAAAGTGCAGAGGGCAGAAGGGAACTGCTAGGCACACTGCTTTTCCTGCTCTCCAAGAGTCCTGTGACTCTGTCACCCTCTCAGTGCAACACAGCGCAGCTCACCAGGAGAGGAAAGGACAAGACCTTACCTGCAGTTTCCTGGTGTCTCATTCCAGCCCTTTAACCCTGTGTCCAAACATCTCCCTGTATTCCTTCAAATATAATCTCTTTTACCTTCACAAAACCTTTCCCATCTTGTTCTCATCGAACCTCACATTCCTCATTTGGTGCTGGACTGCTGCCTGCTACCTCTGAGCAGCCCCAGCACGATCCCATCTCCAGCATCTCCTGTTACACTTCAATAAAAGCATTTTCACGCCTTTCCCCATGCTGCTTCTCACTTTAGGAAGGCCACAGACACAGCTATGCCATTCTTCCCCTTTAACTTCCTATTTAAACTTTTTCTTTGTCTAGACACTAACAAAGCAATTAGCCACAGTTACGCTACAAGCATTCTGTCAGGATGGCTGATCTGATTACATTTTTACTTATATAATTTTCCCCTTTTTTCCATCCTCTCTCTCCCTCAAGCACATCATGCAGTGTCAGCTGTTGTAGATTTCAAGCATAAGTCATTTTTTGAAGCCCAGTTTTCTTCAGGTTTTGTTCTGTGCCTAGCACAGGCAGGCCTCAAGTGCTAACCTGCTCTCCTTTACTACTCAAATACAAATTATTCTATTTAGAGAAATATTAGAAATACACCTAATATTGAAATAACTCATTCCTTCACAGTAGCAAATAATTAGCACATCTCCTTCTCCTTTCAGATTAGTTATATTATTTCTCAGGGCCCTGATAAGAGATGTTGATGAGGTACAAAGGAAGGTAAACCCATCAGTATTTAACCCACACAACATTCTAAGGGAGACTTGTCAGAGCACCAAATACTTCTGTGTTGTGGGAATTTAATTATATCTTGCCTGCTTCATGGGAACAGTAACCTAGATACAGAGCATGACACTGATAAACATAACTCAATATTTGGCATGTTCTGAACAACTGTATTTCAGAGGAAATTATTTGAATTCGTTTTTATTGATCATAAGCCTGAAACTAAATTACAGCCACAAATTTTGGCTCAGCAGAGTTCTCTGAACTGTAACAGCAAAATCTGAGATAAGGTCTGGAGTTTTTAGCCTTCCAGAAAATAGAATGAAACTTCCCTTTCTTCTTATAAAACAACCCAACCACTGTATGTTTCATCGTATAGTAACATTTTTAATTATAAATGTTCTTTTTCCATAGAACTGGACTAAGTGAAAAAGTGCTCCAGGTCCAAAGGAATTGCTACAGGTTGGGAGCAAATGAGAAACAGTTTTGTTCAGTTATTATATTCATGTACAAGAAAAAGAACAGATTAAGACTGATTTAAAGGGAATGTATCCCCTTTATAAAAATTATATGTGATGGCTTCACACTTTGTTTCCAACCACTCGAGATTTTCTGATGAACATTAAACTCCAATTTTCATTAGCAAATACAACTGGTAACTCTGATTGTAGAAAGCATAGTTTCCTTTTCTTTCATCATCCTTGCAAGGAAAATATCTTCAAGCCTATCTGGTTGATCAATGAATAACGAATTTAACTCACTGTGACTCAGCAGAGGAAAACAGATGATGTGAAAATCTCAAAATTAGTACTAAATTTTCAAAACAAACATAACCGTAACACTTTCCCACCTATAGATGCAGTAGGTTAGCACTTGAGTCACATACTTATCTTGAGCATTTACAACTTCACAAGCCAAATAGTAAAAGCACAACCAAGATTTGAAATGGTTGTTTTTATCAGTCGTTTCTTATTCTCATGCAGAATTACAGCACCACAGGAATAAGGGACAGCACCACAGGAAAAAGGGACTGCACCACAGGAAAAAGGGACTGCACCACAGAGACACAAACAAGCGCAGAAATCAGTGCTGCTTTGCTTAAAATTTTTGATAGTATCACAAAGGAACTTCCCACATATTTCAGTCTGACACAATCTCATATTTTAATTTCTAAATGCTTGTGGATTTCTGCATATCGCTGTACAAATAAAACCCACTTTATTCTTAAATTATAATTAAATTCTTTTAAAATTTAACACATTTCCTGGATCGATTTCCTAAATTCAGCTGAGCTGTAGTCAAGACTGAGCTTGCAAGGAAACTGAAGAAAAAAATTGTTTTTATTGTCTTCGCCTTCGCCATGTCTCTGATGGTTGTAAGAGTGTCTTTGAGGGCCCAGTCATTTCAAGGTGCTTCAGATTTCATCTGTAACGTCTTTGTTTATCTCCATCAATCATACACTTATCAGGCTGACTAAAAAAAAATCCAAAGAAAAACTGTGTACCACTCTATTAATGAGTTTTCAGCATATCTGATACAAGTTTTGTAGTGATAAAAGCTATATAATCACGCAATTAATTATTCTCTTTTCTTGCATAAATGATGCATAAAGTTTTGTTGCCAAGAGAAAGGGATAGTCCTGTAGTCACTGAGACATAAAAACTATTAGGCATTTAGGTGAGAAAATGTATGCTTAATTAGGACTACTGCTTGAACTTACAATATACAAGATATTCGAATAGTTGGTATCCACTATAACCCACCGACAGTTTTATTCTTCTCTGATCAAGCCCAAAATAATACTGTTATTAACTTTTTATTTCTGGCCTTTATTGCTTTTTATCTGAAAAGGCAGTACACCCTGTTTAGAGTTAAAATGAAATTGTACGTAGTCTCTTGTCATCTTTCTCCATATTTTTGCTTTGTTTCACATGACAGGTCTTAAGAATGCCAGACTTACACTGGGACTTACCTTACTCTTGGGAGAGAGTGGTGAGTGAAGGCTGAAACTTCTTAGGGGTGGTTACCCCGTGCCACCCAGGCTGGAAAGACATGGTGGCTCCGGTTGCAAGGTAGAAGCTGTGCACGCCAGTGAGACTTGTTGTAATGTAAGCTAGAAATCTATTCTTGTGCTGATATCTACTCACAAAAATTCACCCTCTCTTGAAAAATCCTCGATTTCAATGTTTTACTACTTTGACATCACATTTGAGAAGTTCTTAGGTATCCTTGTCCTGCTGCTTTGCCTAAGGAATCTAAAGCAAAACAGCTGGAAAGAAAAATAACTGCCCACGAGCACAGAAGTACGCTTTATTTTCTACTTCTCAAGACACTGCATTGCTTTTGCATGCTGAAGAATCTCATTCTTTTGTACTTCATTATTCATATATTGAGTAAACCACGCAACACATGCAAAAGTTAAGTTCTTCCCACATCCAGTAAAAATATCAAGAGCAGATGCTTAATGGGATGCTTTAATTTCAGTAAATCATTCGTTTTGCAGAAAGAAAACTCATGGCTTTCACTTGTCTGCTAATAATTAAACTTAAAACTGAATTGCCACCATTAATTAAAGATAAGTCCCAGATTCCACTGTGTTTCAAGATAATGATACTGTTACATTCCTCAAGAATGCACTTTCTTTTCAGAGAAGCAAGAACTATAATGCTGCCAAATAAATTTCTTCACCTTCCATGGGGAAGTATGTAAACAGTGAAATGGAAAATGTTCTATAAAAGAAATGAATCAGCCAAAAAGAATACTTCTTTTTTTAATTCATCAGCATGAAATTATACTAATTTAGAATCTAATCAAGTCTGTGCTATGAGGAGAACTAAAGGTCAACATGGTATCTCCTTCAAGATGGATATAATTTGAGTGTTTTCAGTTTAAATAATTCATTCCGTTCATAGGGTCCAAGGTCAGCATAAAACAACTTTTCTGAGTAATAACTAGGCAGAAACAAATCATATATTGCAGAAACAACATTTAATCAAAGGCATAAACATTTATCCAGATATTTAACTCAGGTTCCAGAGAAGTGTTTTGTTTTTGCTTTCGTTAACTCATTTGAAACGCAGAGCAGCCTTAGCCTAGACTAAAAATGCCAAATTGAAAATTAAACTAACATTAGAGAAAGTAACAGATGGGAAAAGGAGAGGTTTAAACACAAAGCTAAATGCCACTGCTGGAAATCAAGCACCACCAGAAAGAGCAAAAAGCAATTTATTCAAAGGACTAAGTCCAGCAACTGAATGGCAAGAAACTCATAAATCCTTCAGTACAACATTAAAAATTAAAACATCTGCTTTACTATAATTATGACAAACATCCAGGTTTAATCTCAGTCCTTCTTTTTATGTATAAGGCCATCTTTCTAATCAACACAGAAGCAGCCCTGCAGATGTGGTTTTGTGCCATTTGAAATCTTGCAGAATTTTGATATACTTGAGTTTAGGTGTTAATGAATATTCTGGCTGTTGCTGTTCCTCCAACTTCTCTCTGTGGCCATGTTTTCATCTAGGAGGTTTAATGTCAAATTAAAGTCAAATTTTTAGTCTTACAAAAAGCCAAAGATGGAAATCTTGACTTACATTTATCAATTACAATATCATAAAATAAAATTAAAATTAAAGTGCAAAACATAAATTCTAGTCTTGCCTACAACTGGCTGAATGGGGGAACATGAAGTGGAAAACCTGCATGGAGGAAATAAAAGGAAAACTGGTGATTCAGAGTGAGCCTAATTCATCACAGGCATGTGTGGAATTGCCTACAGTTCTAGAATTTAATTAGGACTCTTGTCCTCAGGTAAATAAATTGAAAAATATTCTTAGGCCAGTCCATCAGTAATCAGGAAAATAAATTTTAAAATAAAGGTTTTAACATTCAACTTTTACATATAATTTAGTAGGGCAAATAAGGCAATTTACATTGGAATTTCGTTATACATAATAATTTGAAAAAAAAAATTATGGTATTAACATTGCCGTTAATTAACATTGTCGAATAAATTTATGATGTAGTTAGTTACCAGCAGCCAGCTTCCTATCTTATTAGAATTTCTTTGAACATATCAAAATTAAAATATATAACACAACTGGGATGATAAACTTTCAAAGGCTTTCCTTAGTCTGGAATATATCAGGAAAAGTACAAGGAGAGCTTCTCATCACCACAAGTCATTCAATATCTTTTGCTCCAACCAAAGGAGGATGAGACTATTCTGAAAAAAAAAATACCTTTTTTGGATTTTTTATTTCAAAGAAGGATTTATTTGAAATTGTCCTTGTTTAAACTTATTTGTTTAAACCTATTTGCCTAAACCAAATTAAATGCCTTTTCAGCTGTCCTAAAAATCTCAAGCCCCTCTTCAAACCATTTCACAGTCTTTCTTTCATCCGCTGCATTGGATTTTATGTCTGTGGATGAAATCCCATTCCTTACACACACACATCCAAGTGCTCTCTTCAATGTCAAGAATCCACCTTTAACTCCATCTGGGTGGTTTAATCCTTTCCACAGAACATTTACTACCAATGTATAAATCCTGCTTATGTCCTTCTCTTACCCTGCATGTGCTGACCATACCCATCCCTTTATTTCCCGTTTATTCTTTCTCTTAAAAAAAAAACTTTCCTTCATTTCTGTCAAAAGAAATGCTAATCTAATAAAACAATGAAGGTCTGTAACAATCACTTTTATTAGAATCACCATTGTTTTTATGGGTACACCTACTCTTTACAGCTCTTTAGTCCACACAAAACTCTTAAGAGCCATGACTCAGACAGGAGCAATCGGTTGCGTTTCTCATGCTATGAGATAGCCTTGGGTACTGCTGATCTGGTCATCCATCAAAGCTCCCAATTCCTGTTGGCATCAGCCAACACCTCCTGACCTTGCACAGTGGATTTGCACCAAAGGATCATCTCTAAATTAATGCTTCACACTTTCTGTGGCAGAAAATTGCTGAACCATTTGACATGGAAAACAGATGCTGGACCTCACTGAAAATGGTCATTGGGTTTTAGGAACAATGTGTTCATACATTCCCACACTCCAAATAATTGGTAGGTCTGTCAGAAGTCTTCAGACATCAGTCTGACAGGCACACGCTACTTTGTCAATGCACATGAATTTTCCTTACTACTATGCTCCAATTTACTCATGTGGTATGCAAGGTGCATCAACAGTAGTTGCTCTCTACTTACCACAACATTAACAAGGCTCTTTCCAGACTTTGATCCAAAGAGTGAAGGCTGAGCAGCAATTCCATTTATGCAATGATCCAATTTCTCTCTAGTTATCTGTCCTCAGGTCTGCCACCACTGTTCCAGGTAAAACCAGTTGCACGAGGGCGAATGTGCTCAGCATCATGTCTTGCCTGATGCCAGTACTGGATCCTGGAGGCAAAGGACAGCATCAATTATTCTAGTTATTTTAGCAGCTGGATAGTGTGCTGATCTATCTTAGTATTCAAAGCAATTTTACTTTGCCTGCTTCACAGTAAACTCAGAAAATGTGTGCCGGTGGGTGGTTTATTCTTGCATGTGACTGAATAACCTAATCCTTCATTTGAAAGATGTTTTAGGCTGTTATTAGGGAATATATTTTCTACATCATCAGAAATAACACCTTTTTTCTCCTTCATACTTAGGCTTCAGCTTACAGTGCATTGTGTTTCTTGATTGCATCTTTTGTATGTTGGTCTTTGTGAGACTTCACAGATGAAATTTCTCTTGCTGTGAGGTGAGTCGCTGTTCAATTACCAAAGAACAGTTTTGCTAAATAATACAAGCATTTCTTGTTGTATAGCATTTTTTATTCAAGAATAGTTAAAGTCTACATCAAAACATCACAATCCTTTGCTGTCGCAGTGAATACTGGATGGTGACACACCACGACCTTCCCAAAAGCGCCTCTAAGGAGGCCTCTCGGTGCAGCCAGCACACTTGCACACACACGGACACACACACCGGATAGCTGGGGAAACAGTCCAACGAGGAATGAGCAGGAAAGGCCTTTGCATGGGGTTCTACAGGAGAGATTTTAATGCATCCGCACTCGAGCCAGGTCTCAGACAAATCCGAGCAGCACGATGGGAGAAACTCTGAGGGTGTATCAGGTAACAAGGGCTGTAGTGGCCAACGGAGCCAACCAGGGAGGCAGAACTGGGGTACATTAACATAACAGAACAGAGCATTCTGGGGGAAGCTTTTTCAGTCAACAGAGCTTCTGGGGGAAGCTGGAAAGGAACCTAGGACTTATCCCACTAGAGGACTCCTTTCGTTCCTTATCCAGCAGGCCCACTGGCCTCTACATTTTGTGTTATATTTGTTCTCATATTCAGTGCACATTAGTAACCCTTTCAGTGATAAATATTTTATGCAGCCACAGACTCCTTGCTCACACTGGCTGAGATTCTGCTGTCTTTCCTTGTGAGAGCACTGTAGGTAGTGTAGCAGCATGCAGCGTGTAGCACCTACTCAGCTTTCTAGAGGACCTTTGTTCTTTCAAGGGTTTGCAGGTTTTCCTCTGAAGCTACATCTCATATCCAACGTCCCTTGAGAAGCTGCTGCAGCGACTCCCAGAAGTTTTTCCCTTGGTGGAGTCCTTGCTGTCCACTTCATTTCATGGTGTGGTCTCTAAAAGGTATTCATTGCACTATCCATGACATCGAATATGGGTCAGTTTAAAACAAATTGTTGTAACAACCAAATTGGAATGTAGTCAGTGTTTAAAGGAGGGGGGAAAAAAACCCAAGCAACCCAAACCCATTCCCCTTCATACCTTCACACCCCCCACCAAAACAAACAACAACAAAAAAACCAAATAAACAAAAGCAAAACAACAAACATGTAAGAAGATGTGTAGGTACATGGTACATCTATGCCAGGGGTGGGTGGCAGGTGAATATGATGGGAAAATGAAAAGTGGTAGATGGCTTGGATGAGGAAGTCCATTTTCATTTATTGAATGAAAGTCCTTGCAGCTGAACAAGGTCTGTCCTTGGAAGTATTTCTGTGTCCAGAAAATACGAGGAAAATATATCTGTCTGTGCTATTCTGGTCCCCACACTGACCTTCTAAAATGAGATTTTCAAAGTATCACACTTCTAAATCAGAATAAGATGTAGCAGCATAAAAAGGCTTCCTCTGTGACAGAGGGAGAAACGTAATGCAGAAGAATTTACAAGTGGAAATTGGCAGTTTAAAATAAAATATAGCACATATATTTGAATTTCTAGCACAGGAAAGGTTAAAACCCAAAATACCACCAACTTTTTCAACCAAATAATTTTTAGTTGCTACTCAGAGTGCCTTTTAGGAATTCTTCAGAACTGTCAGAGATAAACAGTTATCTCCATTGGCTAGCAAACCTATATTCGCTACAAACTGTGATCCAAATGACGTCTACTTCCCATTTTTGTCAAGTACCCAGACTGGCAAATTCCATAAAGATCAAGGAGGCAGACAATGTTTAAGATTATGTTGTTTCTGTGTGTGCACATATTTTCCTATTTGGCCCCAAGAGATTTCCTACAAATCTCAATCTTAAAGCATTTCTGTTAATGAACCATAGGGTGAAACTCCTCTACCGATCTTACAGCTATGAAGCAACAAACCCAGTCTGGCACAGTGAATCATAATACTTAGCATCTGAAGAGATAACTCTAAAAAGAGAGATGTAAAAGTCAGAATCACATTTACAGACATTTCTCCCTCCTCCTTCTCCAACTGCGCCGAGTGTGAAATGATTTAAGGTCAAATCCTCACCAGGCAAAGCAGTGTATGCTCAGTGCAGCATGAAACCACCATCCTTATTATCACAGAACCCACTTAGAGTGAAAAAATGAAAAATTTCAGCAAGCACAGCTTTAACAGAAAAAGAACATCTAATTCTAAGAACATTCACAGCTGAGTGGTGCTGCCATAAAGATGGTAACAATGCCTCAACAGAAGCAATGCCTCCTTGGATCAGTTCGTTGTCTCCCTTATCTGTTGCTTCAACTATCTTGTTATTTACTGTCAAATATTACCATTTCTTTTCAGCCAACTAAAAATTAAGACTAGTTCTTGTAACCAGTAAATACACTTACAAATAAAGAGTTTACTAATAAAACTCTCACAAATGTGAAAGTCATCATTACTCTAAGGGTTTACAAAGGAACCACTTTTGCTAATTGATTTTTACTGTTCTCTTAGCTACAATAGATTCACTGGCATTTTTTTTCCTTTTGTGAACTCTTTGCTCTCAATTCTTCTGTGCTTCGTGGGATCTGTGTGGATGTGAAGAGCATGCACAGCCCCTGGCCAAGTGCTAACATACACTAGCAGTGTGCATGAAGGAATCAATGAACTATGCACACCAGCTTCCCCAGAGTCTGCTGCAGAAGTCATCATTTTTCTTATGTCAGCAGAAAATGCTGTTTTGGGCAGAGTAATAAGTTCTTCAGCTTTGTGACTTAGGACTGAAACATGCTTTATGAAGGACTTGGTCTATGTTTGAGATTTATACTCCATTTTTTCCACTCCAAATTTTCTTAAACTTTGGCATTTGAGAACAAAATTCAGCTCCCCTCCCGATCTGATATTAATTATTCGTAATTGGCTGAAGTGCTCTAGAGAGGAGCCTGGGCACTGTTGCACCTCTGTCTATGCCAAGAGCTGAGGAGAGGGGTTCTGGCTCTGACACGGAAAAATATGACAAACATCTGCCTGCTCCACCACCAGTTTGAAATGTGCTGGAATGTCTTGTCTGTGTCCTTCCCCAAACTGTTGGCTTGCCACCTCACACACATCAACATTGGGATACCCAGCTGCTGTGCCATCTTGGGCCCCCAAGAGGACTGTCACACACCCCCAGGCTTAGGACCTTCATTTACACCCTCCAAGACCCATGCACTGCTTTTAGACCTGTGGATTAGCACCTCTGACTTGTACAAGGAAATAAAGGAATGCTGAAGCTCAGACACTGCGAACCCAAGATAACCAGAGAAGGTACCAGGATGTTTCAAAGGATCTGCTTCTTCAAATCCTTTCCTGTCTTGCTGTGATCTACATCTTATGGTAAGAATGAGCAGCAGTAACATCCTCATTTCAATGGCTGCTCATTCAGGGGAATGGCCTTGTTAATGATTTATTTTTGCAACAATATTTAAGATAACTGGAATAAAGAAGCAGTGTAATTGAAACAAAAAAAGTGGTGTGATGCTTCCACGATTAAGTAAGGCCATATGATTTGGAGTTAATCCATTCTCCCTAAAACAACTTTTCAAGGCTAATAGATGAATGTACATGTCCAGAAGTTTATTTTTCCTTATATGATCAGTGGATGCTGGTGCTTTCATTTGATTGTTAGCTTTAAAAGTGAGAATTCAGGGTATTTAAATAAAACATGACATTTTATCCAGGAGAAGAATTATTTTACTTTGAAGATTAACCTGAAACGCTTTTCTACTCTTTCATTTTCATGGAGGGGTCACAGAGTCAGGCTCATTTGTAAAATAATCCTGGACAAAAGAGGAATCCCAGAGGTTTAATTCAGTCTTTCCTTAACATCACTGGTAGTTGGACCAAGCCCTGTCCTAGATGAGCCATGGAAGCAGATCCTCCTTGCATTCTTGTCCCTCCAACAAAAGCCTTAATACAAGAGAATCAGCATCAGAGAATCACAGCAGTGACTTGAGCACAGAGAAATCCTGGATGCAGCTGGAGATATGTATAAGCACAGAAGATACAATATAAATCAGTGACTGTTGTGCAAAGCACCTACAGGGACTTGTCTTTCAGTGAATGTTGTTTATGTGGTTCATGCAGAAATATTCATTAAATGTTCTGAAGGCTATGAAAGGGCCAGAATTTTTCCTGTTGTTGTATCTTGCTTTCACATGATTAATTACAGCCTACCTGTTAGGTGTTGGAGTGGAAGCAGCTCCGGAGGGAAGCCAACTTTGACTGCTTGAATAAGCACTTTCCCAGACTGTAGCAAAGCAGAAGCAAATTGAGTCTACAGCAAAAGTGCCTTCTGACATACCATCCAATTTCGGACGGAAGACTTTTCCTACCTCCTCCTCCTGTGAAGTGTCAGGCTGCCCCTTCAAAAAATGTGGGTAGAAATTAAGGCAAAACCTAAGCAGAAATGCTCCTGTGCTGACTCAATACCACTCCACTCAGGAAAGCTTGTAGCCCCCCGGCTGCAGCGCTGGCTCTGTGAGGACCAGAGGGATAACACGACCTGCAGTCTCCACGCCGCTGCACCGCTGCAGTTTGCAGGGCTGCGTGGTGCTGGGCAGCTGTAATGTGCAGCCTGCACAAGTGCGGGAGTCCCCGTACCTCACCTCAGAGGCTTCTCGCAAGGCTGCCACGAGAGGCTGCCCAGACTCTGATTTCTCCTTAGGGGCTCAGCTGCCCGGTCTAACGTGGGAGAGGAATGCAGCCAGGGAAGTAAAATGACTTAGGCTGACATGGTAGTCTTGCTAATAATATCTGAACATGTGTGTATGATTTTCAAGAGAAAAAAGAGAGAGAGCCTTTGGAGGCCAGAAATATTTTACAGGTACTGCTAATTTCCTTCAGAATTACACAGTAATCGCAGTACCTTTTTTACTGCTTTGAAGATACTTATCTTAATAGCACTAATTCTTACATAATGATTTTTTTATTGAAAAAATGTTTGTCTAAGTAAGAATCAACACCATGTATTAGTAAACACTGAGACTACTCAACTTTTAATTATAATACTGTATTGATTAAATTAACTAACTGATTTCTTTTTCTCAGTGTTTGTGTCTAGAGTCTTGGCCTTCTTTGTTGTTATATTTTTGACCAATTACTAAACTATGTATGTGCATATGTATGCATGCATTTTTACATGTGACAATTAATTCATTAGAATTGCTGCAATTAACAGTCTACAGTGATGGCCCACGCAAAGGAAACAAACATCAGTTCCACATCATAAAAGCAGTCACTTAAAATAACATGATAAACAAAGGACAGGTCAACTGCTGACCAAATTAAGAACCTCAGAAGGATCAGTGCAGACAAACCAGTGACATAAGCTATCCCTAAAGCAGTCTTGGAAGAAGTCAGACAAGCCAGAGCAAAAGCCACTCCTTTAAATACTTCATAAATATCAACACTCCACCCTCCTAAGAAAAAGAAACAAACAAGAACACAGCAACAACTGGCTGGACATCGTGTTTTCTAGAAGCAGCTTAATTGTATCAACTTTGGAGTAATGTCATTAATAACAACACTGACGGTATCAATCATTGCTAGAGTTTCTTTTGTGCATTTTATATCAAGAATAAGCTTTCTAACATCAACCTCAGTGAGAGCTTGCTGCTGAAATCCATCTTCCCAGTTAAGTGAAGTCAGGTGTGAGAAGAGGAAAATAAAATGCTTGCGATGCCCTCGTGTTTCTCCTGGTGGAGAAATGCAGAAATGACAGACCCCAGTAGCAGGCAATTTCTGCCTGAGGATTTTTACTGACAGCAAATGCATGCATTGATTACCACCACGTGAAGCTCAACAAAAGATCTAATAACAGACTACTCAACGCGTAGCCTGGGGATCTATCCGGATGCTTAAAAATCGAGTACAGGAGTTTGGAAAGGATTTGTCAGGGCTCTTGGCTGCTTCTGGTGCTGTGGGACCAAGTTCTGCCATGGTGGCAATGCCTGGCCCTGCCTGCCCCTTGCTGGCTTGACCGTATTGCTGCCCTCACCTCCCAGCTTGCCTCTCCCTGGGGAGGAGCCCAGCTCTCACTGCTCCCCTACAGAGTTCTGTAGGAGATGATTTTAAAACATCTCTTTTAAATGTCAAAGCACTTTCCCCAGCTGAACTTGTTACATGGTAATGGGCTATTTCTCGGCCCTTGGTTCAAGGCCAGACAGTACATTTTTTGCTAAGTGTGGGAAAAGGAGCGAGAATTCTTCTTCCTGCTTTTTTTTCCATTCCGTTTTGTTCTGTAAGCAAAGCAATTACGGTCATGCACCAAAAAAGACTTTCCAGCTGTGGAAAGTCCCACAGGAGAAATTTTGAGGAAAAAACTGCCCCTAGAGTATTCTGCTAGAGGGCTGATCTCTGCTCAGTGCACTGCCAGTGCAGATAACTGACCCTCCATGGAAAGCACTACAGCACTGAACTGCAGATGTGACAGCTGGAAGGATACAACGTCATTTGTGACATTTGCATGCCATCAAACAACCGACCCTCAGGAACCTCACCTGTCCCTGTATCTCCAGTGGAAACATGATACCAGGCCTGGCCACTCCTCAAGGTATATCTCAAGGAGGTCCAAATGTAAGAGGAAAAAAACACATGGTGCTAAAATGGTAAAAAAGCCCTAAAGATATTTCCAAGAAATCCATTAAGTGCTCAAGATGTGTTAGGCTTCTGACAGCAGCTAGCCACATCCAGGTGAAATAGAATAGGATATGCTAGAGTATCAGAACTGTGTGATTCACAAAATGATCTCTGGGATGTCCTAGCCTTGTGCTTAACATTGACTCACTTTCTATGTCCTGGCCAAAGAACAGTGCTCAGAGCAACATGTGATGCACTTTTCTGAAGGATTCTTGTCATGGGACCAGGCCAACTCTAAATTAGGATGTTTTCAGTAGGATTTGCCCAAAGCCTCTGTCAAAATATCTCAGCACTGCTCTGAATAATGATTAGAGATATTGAGAGGTTTTTCATGCATACATAAATATATGCACAAATACAGATACATCATCCAAATTTCTGGTGCCTTCATCTTTGGTATATTTGTGATAGTATTAGATAGGAGTAATTTGCTACTCACCTCTTCACCTTATACATGCACCCATGTCCCTAATCCATGGGACCAGCCATAGACAGCACTACAAGTTTCAAACCACTCAACAAATTCTAGCAGCTCTCAGCCCTTCCAAAAACCCAGTTTGGCAGAATCATGTTTTCTTCTTCCTCTCCAACTGTGCAAGTCACACACACTCCTGGACTTGCCTTGCCTCAAAACCTCCTGATGTGAAGTCTGGATTCAGTCCAGAAGCAACAGGACAAGAAAGAGTTACTGACCAAAGTGCAATTTTGCTCCAATTTTTCCACATCCCACAGGAGATGAGACTATATGTCCTCTTATTCAGTAAAGGACTGTGCTAGAGACAGTGGGATACCAGCAAGAGGAGAGGAAAGGCAGGGGTGGGCAATGGTGCAACCAGGACTGAGGCAACGAAGCGTCTTAGCTCCCACCTTTCCTTTCTGACTCCAGACACAGCTTCGAAACATCTGAGGCAGCAGGAAAAATTCAGTCCAGCAATAATTTGCAAGGGAAATACAATTAGTGCATTAAGATTATTTCACTAAATGATTTCTTCTGCTCCATCACAGTAGTGCCTTCCCTGACTGCTGCTAAAAAGGACTGTAAACTCCACAGGGGACAGGCTGAAAAACACCTCTAAACGTTACTTGATGGCTGGTTTTCTTCACAGAAGCTCTGCTGGAGTCCCGTGTCTTTGAGTAAAACATGTGCGCCACTACCACACACTTAAACTTTCAGAAATGCTGTAGAGAAAGAAGGGCTGGCACCAGGATGTCAGATATGCAAGCACTTTTCTGCATCCCAGGGATACAGAGGACATTTTTTGTTGGTTTTTTTTCTCCTTTTTGTTTGTTCCCAAACCAAATTGCATGTTGTTTTTAACTCCTTTATCTTGAGCTGGCAGTATGAGCACTTTTTAGTTTACCTAACTTTGACATCTAGTGCCTAAGTCCACATCACTTACTAACAGGAACAAAAGCCTAAGGCAACCTTCGAGACTAAGGCATTTAACAAAGAGAATATTACATAAAATCTGTGTTGTCTTGAGGTAAGTTTGTTCATGAGTTCACTCCACAGTTACACCACTGGCTTTCTAGAAGCAGTATCAATTTCAAAGAATTAAAATATGTCTAGTGGAAAGAAAGTTTCAAACTCTGTAGGGGAGTTCTAAACATGTTAAGGGAATGTTTCAAGAAGTGACTCTTCTTACAAAGAACATAACTCCCCTTTAGTGAGACCCCACCTGCAGTGCTGCATCCAGCTCTGGGGTCCCCAGCACAGGAAGGACATCAACCTGTTGGAGCCAGTCCACAGGAGGCCACCAACTTGGTTGGAGATATGGAGCACCTCTCCTATGAGGAAAAGCTGGGAGAATTGGGATTGTTCAGCCTGGAAAAGAGGAGGCTTGGGGTGATCTAACTCCAGCTTTCCCTCACCTGAAGGGAGCCTAGAAGAAAGATGGAGAGAGACTATTTACAAGGGCCTGTAGGGACAGTACAAGGAGGAACGGCTTTAAACTGGAAGAGGGTAGGTTTAGATTAGATATTGGGAAGAAATTCTTTACTGTGAGGGTGGTAAGGTATTGGAACATGTTGCTCAGAGAGAGAAGTTGTTGATGCCCCATTCCCGGCAGTGTTCAAGGCCAGGCTGGATGGGACTCTGCGAAACCTGGCCTTGTGAAAGGTGTCCTTGCCTGTGGCCAGGGGGTTGGAACTAGAGGATCTTTGAGGTGTGTTCCAAACCAAACCATTCTATGATTCTATAATGGCTTTCTTTGCACTACAGGTACCAAAAACATGATTATTTTTGTGTTGATAATTCTTTTCCACAGAAATGTTGGAAGAATCATGGAAGAAACTGATTGAAGAAGTTCGTTTGCAGATACTGTCATTATAAATATCAGTTCAGCTGTGCTTTATAGGATGCTACATACTAACTTTTTCTGGGACTGGCATCTGTATCTGAGCTTTCTTCAGCAGCACTGCAATTTTTTGACATGGCTTTTTGAGTGATCAGTTTATTTTATAAGAACTTTCAAAGTGACATCTATTAAATCAGCTAATCAGACTTATTATAGCTACCTACCACCTCTTCTTGTGAGGAAACACCGGAACAGGTGCACTTTAGAGGAGAAAAAAGGAATTCGAGCAGAAAGAACATGAAAGCGGAAGACAAGCTATCCTCAGATACAGCCATCTGTGATTGGCACAAAACCTTATTATTCAGTATATTTTATACAGTTGTTTTTTTACTTAGAGCATATATTTATACTTATATTTACTTAAACATTAGTAATTTTAAATCACATCTTTTTTAATCATTATTTAGTATACTTATTCAATACAAGACACAAAACCTTAGTATTTCTGAGCTACAATGAAAACCATGCCACTTTGTTACATATTTCCCATCACACTTAAAGTAAAACATGAGTAACCTTCCTGCAAACTAATGCCAAAGAATCCATCCATTAATCCATCCATCCATCCATCCATCCATCCATCCATCCATCCATCCATCCATCCTTCCATCCATCCATCCATCCATCCATCCATCCATCCTTCCATCCATCCATCCATCCATCCATCCACAGGTCCCTGCAAGAGTGAGTTAGCCCTTTCACTGGTCTCACATTACAAAGCCATTAAGTGGAAAGGCTCGGATAAACTAAATGGCAGGTAGTGACATAACCTGGAGGGCAAAGAACATGAACTCCTCACACAACTGTTTAAGACTGGCAACAGTGACTGTAGGAATTCACCCATTCTCACCCTACAGAAGTTTGAGATTGAGAAGAGGGAGAGGAAAAGAGAGCGAGGAGCAAGTTGCATGCCTTACACACACTGCTGGGTACAAGAGCATACTCAAGCAGTTACCAGGGAACCATTAGCGTACTGTAGATCCACACTTTCGCTTGCATTATGATTAGTGCTCACATAAAACCTGTTGCTAAAACAAAGAAAATTATTTGCAGCCCAGCAGGAGGCAAAGATAGGGGCTTGGGCTTTGCTTGTACCTTGGACTAAGAATCTAAAGCCCTTTGCTTACTTACAGAATATCATATCAAAAGACTTTCTGTAAGACAAGAAATTTGTAAGAGTTAACTTCTGTGGAATTAAAAAATGCTAGCAATAAAATCCTTTTACCAAAGATGGAGACCACTTTTCAATGCAACTGCTGATTAATGACCTGTTTCAATCAAATATTTAGGCCATCCTTGTCTAAACTGCATAAAGATAGAAAGAGACTTATTAAAAGAGCTCTCTGTGTTTCTTGGCAACAGATTGTTTGGTTTGTCAGAGTGAAATGCGTTTTCATAGGACCTCTGATGGAGCTTAGCAGGAAGGTAACACACACAAAAGTAATTTGCCTTGGCAGTTTAAACTAAAAGGTTGCAGAGTGATGAATGATAACATTACATTTTTATATTTGTAAAGTATTTATATTATTTGTGTAGTACCTTTTAAAAATAGTAGCGCTTCTATATTTTCCGCAACAGAACCCTAGGAACTTACAGTACCCCTTGAAAGACAATCCAGTGCTATACCAAAAATGTCAACAGGGACTTAGACCTGAAAGGAGTCAGCCTTCCCAACAGGCTGAAAGATACTTTTGGCTTTTTAATTACACAAAATTCTGGGAGACTACAGGACACAAATGTATGCTTCCTCTGTATTTCCTCCTCCCAGTCCTTGATGAATAAATTGCAAACAATCTTCCAGATGCTACAAAGAGTTCACTGCCCTTCCCATGCTAATGATATGGTGATTGATCATTTGAATGATCACTGAAATCATTGAATGATCATCAAATCATAATTCAATAATTGAAAATTATCATTTGGTGTAGTATGGCAAAGAACACAACACGTGATCATGGCTATAAACACTGTGTGAGCACAGACACAACCCTACACGTGGCCACAGCAGCAAATCTTTGAAAATGAATCACTAATCATATAATATATACTCCAAAAAAGTCACTTTCAGATACTTAAATATAAATATTCGTGGCGTTACAATGCCTTATGATCTCCCACATTTATCAGTAGCTCATTCCAAGAGCACAGGACTTTGGAAGAAATCAAACCTTTCATTATAGAGGGGAACTCAGCTCTAGATGGTCCTTAGGTCTCCCCCAGCAATGGACATTAACAAACAGACATCACACAGTAGGTGGAGAGACAACAGCCAAAACCATACATTACACCAGTCTTTCAGATTTTCTACGTTGTGGCTGGAGATGTTCACCAACTGCAACCTCTGTTGAAGACCTCCTCTCATCTGACTTTAGGACCTTGCTTTTTAGCTCAGCTAGGCAGTTCTACCAATAAAAAGCCAAAACCTACAAGCAACTTCTCTGCTCACTGAAATTTTGGGGTCAGGTCTGTTTTTGAGACGAATTTGTTTCAGCTGCGTCACTCAAGGGAGGAATTGCCTCCTTGCACACCAGCGCGTCTCTTCCACTTAATAACAACTGAGCTGCCAAAGCTTTTTGTAATCTTAAACCTATCAGCAGGGTTTTCAGAGGAGATGTCAGACCCCCTGGATTCCAGAAAACCCTCCTGTGTAATTTTATGTGTGCAAAAAGTACAAAAATGCAGCCCAGATGAGGGGTGGCAGCGGGCACTGAGATGTGGTGTGACACACGGTGCTGCATTCCTTGGCAGAGCCCTGGCTTGGGGGATTGATTTTGGACTCCTAGGGCAAACTGAAAGCAGACAAAAAATGCATCTGGGGTCAATCCCAATGTTTCCCCCATCAAGATGTTGATGGTTTTTTTCCCCATCTTAAACACCTTGTCTCAGATGCGCTACCACCATCACTGATGGGCTTGGCCTTGGCCAGCAGTGGGTCTGTCTTGGAGTTGGCTGCTCCATCGGACATAAGGGTGGCTTCTAGCAGCTTCTCACAGAAGTTACTCTGTAGCCCCCCCAGCTACCAAAACCTTGTCACACAAACACAACACAGATAAATAAACTTTACATCTGAAACATTTTTTTTTTCACCAAACTTTTAAAAACTAGTCTAACTTGTGCACTAATGCAGATTTTCTATAAACACATTTAAAATTAAAATTTTTTAAGTTTAGGGTTTTTCCACTACGTCAGAGAAGATGGTGATGCTTTCTCCCCCAGAGAAACCAAAATATAGTTTGCGTATTATTTAAATTAAAAACAAATTACATAACAAGTAGAAGTAGTTTTATGTTATAGTTTGGGAAGGAAGAAGGAAATACTGATACCTCAGGGGAAATACAAATAAGAAATGTAATTAGTTATATTCATTTCTGGCCAAAATATTAGATTTTGTATCTACACACTTATTAAAAGTTCTACTAAGTGACAACAACTAGCAAAGACTTTCTAGTTGTAACCAAGATATAGCAATAACAATGTTTGCCTGTTGCACATCCTGTATCAGGCAGCGCATTTTCTGAGGTGCTGAGGAGACTGCAATGGGTCTCAAGTCAGGTCTCAGGAGATGAAGCAACTTTTGAAAATCCAGGATCCATTTTCAGCCACTCTGTTCTCCAGCATTAGTCTGACTGATTTGTGATATCTGATGTGGATGTGTGATCAACTCACAGCAAGGAAACAGCAGCTCTGTCGTAAAAAAAGAAAAAGGGAATATTGTTCAAAAATGGCTTTTTTAAGTGAAGATGCACAGCACTCTACAACTGACTTCTGTTTATACTCAGTGCCACTCGTGGCTTCTCCAAGTATTTAATTTCATCTGAATGTAAGAAACCATTGCAGAAGTAAACCTTGCTGGCCAACAGAGATAGTTTCAGATATCTCCCACTAGTAATGTTACCAAATCAGAGCTTGGCTCAGATTCAGAGCTGATCTCCTGAAGCAGAGCTTTCATGCCTCCTGCACACCGTTCTGCACCTCTTCAGACTCCACCAGCCAACACATGCTTGAGGTCTGGATGCATGGGGCACCTCTCTTCTTGTGCTGGAATATCTTTCAGACACAGTGTAAAGCTACCGAAACATCTGCAGCCACCAGCAGAGGTGTCACAGTCCTGGGCACATCTTGGAGATGTTTCTCAGTCTTTGGGGAGAGCTGGCAAACAGCTTACACTCACAGAACATTTTCAGAGTTAATCTCTTTCTGAATTTGGCACTGATAGGTTTCTCAATTTTCATGTATTTTCATGAAGATTTAGACATACTCTTAAGCAACTGTTTTCCTCTGTAACAAATGCTGTGAAAATAAACTCCCTGTTGGAACACTGGTTGGCATGATCTGCACAGCAAAAGATCTTTAGTTTTTCCTTATTCAAAGACTGCAGGTCCACTTACCTGCTGAGTCTCCAGCATACCTGGATGGTACCATTTTACAGACTTCTATTTGCTTTTGGAAACACATGTTGATACATATTACCAGCTTCATTTTTCTTCCTATACTTCTTTTACAGACTTTTTTTCACACTGAAGAAAATGCACTGAATGCAAAGGCAACCTGTGTAACTGTAATTACTATTTTTAGTTGTACTATGAAGAAATATACACCTTCAGTGTTGTGGTCAATATTAAAAACATACATATGAATCTCTATTGGAAAGAAATCAAATATTAATATATTGATGGTGTATTTCAGGACTAAACATCAAAACGTCTAAGACTAGTTCAGGCATTCAGAAACTGATGCATTATTTCATCTTTATTTTTCAGAAATAAAACTTAAAAACCCAGCCTTAACAAAGGCAAAATAATGAGTGCCCCTCCAGAATTTCTTGAGATGTTCTTGTACAGAATAATCAGATTGAATTTATCTGTTAGAAGAAAGTAAAATTCCCCCCATATGAGCAGAAGCTTAGGGGGGTTTTCAGTCAGTATTATAGAATTTCCAAACAAACTACCAAGAACAGCTATCCTTACTAAATAACTGTCCAGGTTTTCCATGAACTTGGACCAAAATTCACTGTTAATAGTCACTCTTTCCCCAACCCATACCTCTGGGCAGCAGTACTAAAACATACTAATTTGAGCTTACTCTGCTACAGGATTTCAAGAAGAAAGGTTATTTTTTTCCCTTCCTTTGGCAGGTTATTTTAAGGTGTCAATTCAAATTTTTGGCACTACATCAAATCTTTCTGCAGAAAAGCTGTTTCTATTCTCCACGGAACTGTTAAATGTAGAAGTAATATACTTCATTCTCCACAAATTGTAATTTTTCCATTATCCTATTACTATAACTTTCCACCATGATACTGACAGCCTTCTTGGCTCTGCCTTACCAGAAGAAAGGGGTTTATTCATTTGTTTTGTCTTGATAACTTTTTCACCACGAAGGAGGTGGCAGCCTTTGGTACACACAGCATGCTTTGCAGCAGAAAAGAGAAGAGCAGTAGCTGTGGCTGCACTGTGAACACATATATAGTTCACAGCTCCGTATTTCATGGGAAGAATAAATCTAACAAATGCAGCAATTATAACAATGGCAATGATGTGTGCAGTGATATTTTACAGTGCGGGAAGGTTCTCAGACCAACCTTGACTCCAAGCATCCCTGTGTGACAAAAAGTGCCCCTGAATGGTCCCTGTCTGGAATGTCCTATGAAGATGAATAAAGACCCACACTTTTTTTCACAAAGGCTGCCATCTTACTGCAATAAATCCCTCTATCAGCATGTCTATCTAGAAAATAAGGTGCTGCTAAATGGCAGTCACACTTCATAAGCTCAGAAAACTGAGAGTATTAAGTAATGTATCATTATAAAGCAATTCACTAGGAAAATGCACAATGCAACAAATCTCCCAATTTTAGATGCTTCATCTCTCCTTAGTGCCTTCCCCCAAGGTCTGAACTGCAGTGGTACTTCAGGTAATCCCAGTCGGAGCAAGACACTCAGGGAAAGTGAAGACTTCTGACCTGAGTTGCACAGGATTCGGGCTGTGTCCAGCAATATTTCCTCTGCAGCATAAGTTATTCTTGTTGTGTCAGCTCAGGACACTGGGAAAGCAAAACATTTAGAAATGGGATATCATGTCCAACATACCATCCTAATTGTTTGGGAGGAGAGAGACAACTGCTGTGCTTTTTCTGCTTAGCCAGGAATGAACCTGCTGTTTCGGATTTTAGAACCAATTAATCATGGCTCCAATCAGTTTTGATCGGTAAGCAAATCTTTCATTCCTTTCCATCCCTTGTATAACTTTATTAAAAGCAGGGGTCAGATTTTTAAGATTTGTTGGTTGGATGTTTGGTTTTGAGAGCTATTGCCTTCCAGAAACAGCTGCTTTAGAGGTCAGCATCTGCTGGCAAAGGCGAGCACAGCTAAACTCCCAGGCAGTGAACTGCATCATCTGCCCTGGGGAGGTGGCTGCTCTTCTCATAGAGCACAGCATCATTCTATCATCGTTTCCTTCAGCTTTCCAGTCTTAGAGAAAGCTTCAAACTGCTGTCCTAAAAGAGGGGATCTCTCGTCAGAAAACATTGAGAGAGATTACAGGAGAGCGTGGACACTCAGCCAGGCAGCTCGAAGGGTATTTGCTGAACTTCCAACAATCAGGAGCTCACATCTCGTCTTGTGCAAGGAGAAGGTTTTAATGTGTCTTCTTGCCCCTGCACATGCACAGGATTCAGAGCAGCTGGTAGGATGAAACACTTACCATTCCTTTCCTGCTGCACCAACAGTTTTTGCCATCTGTATGTTAACAGCCTTAGCTTTATAACATTCAGTGTTATAATTGTCTCTGGGAGCTGAAAGATGACTGAAATATAAGCCTTTATAAAATGAGCATTTTCCAAATCACTGTGCCATGAAACAGTCACTTAAGCTAACTGGGAAAAAAAGATACCAGTTCAGAAGTTCAGGTGAACTTGAAAACAAAAGAGAAGAGAAGATCACACAATTAGGTTGCAAATATCTCGTTCTGTTCTGTTGAACTAGTGCTTCAGTGGGACAAATGGCTCAAAACTGTGCTAGAAAGCCCCAGAAGAAACCCAAGTCCACTCCAGACTCGGTTTATAGCCATGCTAAGCCTGATGAGAGCTTGCCTGAGCAACTAGTGCAGGTCCCTATTAAGCAGGTGGCTGCCTTGTAGGTCCCGTAGCAGTGAAAGCCTGTTAGCCCACCCTGAACATCAGGTGTCGGTGGAAATAGCTACATGGAGAGGCCAACAGCTCCACACAGATTTGCAGGGCGAGTGGAAATACTCAAGTTCACTTGCATTTGCAGCAGGGCACAGCTGAATTTAAGTCAGTCCCCAACTCTTAAAGCCTTGAAATAACCATGCAAAATTGTAGGGTAGTTATTAACACTGCTGGAAGAAGTAATGCTCTCAGAACCTCTCAACAGGTTCATCTGTTCTTTTCTTGATCTTCTTCCTGCTTTAGAAAGGCTGACAACAAACAGAGGATGATACTCTTTTGCCTACTGAGAGATCCTGTGTATTGAAGCTGCAACTCAGTCATCTGGGAAGCTTTTCAGAAATCTTCAGCACTGCAGCAAAATTTAGCGTGGATTAGCTTCCAGCTGGGAAAATAATAGGTAGAAGTTTTGTGCCCTTATTCATGGGAGAACAAGTACATGGATATTGCTACACCAAATGGTAGCAATTTCTTTTCTGTGTATAACTAATTGATGGTAACTTGATGTAGGGGAAGGTGGTAATGATTTTGAAACTCAGGTCTGTACCTGCAACACTGTATGCCTAAATCTTCTGGCCTCATACATGTATTTAGCCTTACTCCTTCAACCCAGAAGAGCAGAGAAATTACTACACTGAGCATTTTTATCTGAAAATTTATTTCTAGGTTGCTGCAGCATTTTCTGTGCTTTCTAACCTAAAGTTAGAAGGAGAAAGTAAAGCTTGAGGTTTAAATTCCACGGACTGTTACAGTCTGTTTAAATTACTACAGATCAAAACCCTGTGTAGCCACTGTGAATTACACTGGAAATGAGCAAAAGCTGTGATTGTCTTGCCCCAGAAATTTAAAGTGATACCTGTAACAGTTTCACAGTGTTTTGGCTCAGGCTGAGCATGCTTAAAATGAAATTATGCACCTGGTGCTCCTACAGCTCAGGCCCAGCAGCCCCCGAACACAGAGCCCTTTTGGGAACTTTCTGGTAATCTCAGGAGTGTGCTCCTTCTCCCAGAGAAAACGAGCACTATGCCAGGTCCTCAGCACCAAAAAAAATTTAGTTCCCTGAGGGTCCTACAGGACAAGCTACCCATTGCTGTCAGCTGGGGCTTGGGCAGGTCGGGATGGGGGCAGGGATCTGACAGGACTAACAGCTTACAGCTGAGCAAGGGGGTGGGCAGGGCCCTGCACTGAGCTGTTGTGGTCCTCAAGGAAAAGAAGCCCCAACAGTGCATTTTTTTCATTGCACTTGGGGATTTATGATGGATGTGCACTTCTGACAGCTCTGTCAGATAAGGGGTTACCATTTTCGTATGACTTTTTTTCTGAAGTAGCTTGGACATTCCTTGAAGTGTGCTAATATACTTTATGCACCCTTGGTTCTTGTGATGACCGGGTTTTTTCTGCTGCTTTGGCTCCTCCCTGTGTTGTGTACCAGCAGGTCAGTTCTCACAGCCATTGCCAGTCAAGAGCATTTTAACCAACCTTCTGGTCCATGATGTGGTTAAAGTGGGGGCTAAATTCTGGCTGCAGAAATCTTGTTGGAGAAGGTGAAAAAAACAACTTATTTGTAGCTGACTGGTTTGAACACAAAGTGCTGCTTGTTTACTTGCTATGTAAACTGAGAAATATGAATGCACAAGCTCTGCTTTTTCTTTTTTTTTTTTTTTTTTACTTTCATGGTTGTACCTTTTTAACTGTTTTCCCAAACGATTATGCTTGCACCTGACAGGTTGTACTCTAGTGTGGGAGGAATAAATCTGCAGTGTTGTCCCAGAATATCCCTCTCTGTCAGCATCGAGGGTTTTTTCAGTAGGTGCAGAAAACTTCACTGTTGGGAAAGAGAGAAAATGGTCCACCCTAATTTTTTTTCTAACTGAGGGAAAAGAAAGTGCCTGTGAAAAGGGTGTATGGGGGTGGGGGGAAAGTTGAGAGTGAAACAATTCATATATTTACATTCTGGGATGAGGAAATGAATGATATTTCCCAACACTCCAGTAGATAGTACCACAGTGGTAGCTGATTAGAAGAGGAAGCATTTATGTTAATGATCTTATTTTGTGATTCAATTTCTTTCAACTTCTACCATCTGTTTTAAAATTCATGTTTCTGTTAGGAGGCTAATAAGTACACGTGGTTTAATGCTGCATGCTAGTCACCAGTAGCTCTCACTTATTTAAATGAAAATTTTATTTTGCCTCAATCTGGTCTGCTAGTTCTGGCCCCCATTTGAATTACAGTTTCTGGGAAATGCTGGAGAGAGAAAGATTTATAGCAAGACATGTTTGCATGTCTCTTCTGCTGTATTTGGAAATAGTCTGTCAAAAATGAAGCTGAACTTTGTGATGTTTGGAATTGTGTTTTGGGCCAGGGGACTCATTTATGGTAGGCCAGTGTCTGGCTTTCTTCATCAGCTGCTGCATGGTAGTTTTCATGATTAAAAGTGGCACTGTTTGGGCATTTCCTTCAGCTTATAAGTGAAAATTTATCTGGCTATAACTAAACACAAGTCTTCCAAAATGGGAAGTTAATTTGTTGGTGAATGTGAAGTTTCTTCCCAAGCAAGGAAGGAAGTCTGTGGTTTTGAAGAATTTCATGAGACTTTTTAATCAAAGAGGTGATGGTGAATGCTTTGCATTCAGGTTCTGTACAAAACTTTAAACACCTAAGGTCTTCTATGGCTATGGCACAAAACTAGCATGATGGTGGAAGTTTTCAGCAACATCACAACCCCTCCCTCAAACCTGAGAGTTTAAGTTTTCATTTAAGACTTTTCTGCAATCAAAGAGCTTGTGTGACTGTGTGCGTGAAGCATTTATTTATGCAGCTGTTCAAACTGATGGCACGGAATAGGCAGGGAAGAGGAGCAAATGTGGGGTCCTCAGCTCAGTCACACAACAGAATTTTTTTTTTTATAGCCATGTGAGTTGCCATCTCTTTCCTCTAGAGCCTGCAAGAAGCAAAGAACACAGTTAAATGCTGAATTTGGCTGGTTTCTGCAGATCTCTGACTCACCTCTGCTAAAATTAGCTAATCTTCGTTTGTAACTTGTTGCTCAGTAAACACAGTTAAAAAACCTAGAAGATCAGTCAACATCAAGGGAAGGTGATGATTTTTTTTTTTTCTTGAAGGCAAACTTGAAAATTAATGCCATTTACTGGTATCTCTGACAATGTCACAAGATGGACTGTGGATGAGCAAGCTGCAGTATTTTGTATCTCTCCCTGGTGTCACCTCAGCCTCACTCCTGTTGGGTGCTGCGTGAGAACATATAAAGCCTAAGCAGGGATTTTTGCTGCAGGTTTGAACCCCAGGAAACAGTACCTTTGTTTTATAGCAGAAGCTGGCCAGTGTCAAAATGCAAAAGTTAATATTAACCTTGCTGTTTAAACTCTTAATGACAGACATAATCATTATTAGTTTAACCATATTTAACAAACTTCAATAAATATATATTTTTAAAGTTAAGGTCTCTCTTTTAGTTGTTTTCATGTGAAGCCTTTCTCTCTTTGAAAATGATTGTTGAGATAATAGCTTTTGCATCTGAAATAACAGCTGCACTAGCCAGGAGAGTTACACCAGTTTTTGTGCCACAGGAAAATAGACACATCTTCCCAAAACTGTCAATTCTTTTTGCTGAAAGAGCGACTCCTAGCTCAATTTTAACTTAGTTCAATTTATAGTTGGACATTAATATTAAGCAGCTGAAGAAGATCCCTGGATTTGCATTTTTATGTATTTTTAGTACCAAAAAATTCATCATGACTAAGTTAATTTTGAATGTAGTAATAGAACTTAGTCAGAAATAACTGTCTTTAATGCTGAATGTTAGAAATCATATACAAGTCTTACATCTTAAAAAAAAACTCATTTGCAAAGAGGATTAGATGGGATCTTCTAATTCTCATTCCATTTCATCTGCTTTACTACTAAACTATAAATACTCATTTGAATTCTGTCATGCTCACCACGCACCTGATCCCGAGAGACGCTGAGTGGCTGGGCCCATGTGGACCACCACTGATGTCCTGCTCCAGCATCACTCCTGTTTTCTGAGCCGCCTTCCTTGGCCAGAGCTCTTCTGCCCCCTCTTGTCCTGGCTTGGGTTATATGCAATCAGTGTTTCTTCCAAGCTGGCCTCCAGCACATTGCAGTTCTTTTGATGTTGGTGCTGGAAAAGGATGCTGTAGCTGCCGCAGGTTTCACAGGATATGAAGCCTGTGGGGACAGGCCTGTACTTAGGTTTCTACCGGGTGTATTCACTCGGGCCTTGCATGTGTGCAAATAATTCTGTGTTTCAGGAGGCATTTTATAACACGAAGTGAGACAAAAATTGCAGGTGTTTGTGTCCTGCTGGCGGTCATGGGTGGGGAGGAGAGAACGTTCACATGCACAGAAAAATCTGGGATTTCAACACCAGTACTGCGTGAGTCACACAATGTAACCACAGCTAAAATTTGTCCACTTGAGGTGTCACCAGCCCCCACCATCTGATGATATAGAAAGTTGGTGAAATTGGTGAGAACTCTGCTTTGGCATGTGTCATAGTCAGGGGTTTGCAAATTATTGCTAAAAATGCCACTGTGAGGTGAGACTTGAAATGGATATGAGTGGGGAAACAGAGGAAGGGGACAATATATTAGGGGCACCCAGTGCAAATGGGACACTGATGGCGTGAAATTGCTACTGCTGCCTCTGAGATACGTTCATGCAGTGAAGAGGAGTAGGGAAACAAGCTGAAAAGCATATTTCAGGTAACTCCATCCAAGCAGTTTTCTTTTCAGTGGTTTTTACAACACTACAGTGCAGCACTGCACCAATAAATGAGATTGACAGAGGGTCTCCTGGAAAAAAGGTGCCTCAGCAATTATCCAGGATAGGTTGCCAGCTTTCCTGGGCCTGCCAGAAATAGGCTCTGAGCCATGTGTGGCACCTTTGGAACAGCAGGATACCCTGGGGGCTTCTGACTGTTCAAACACAGGGGCACGTCCAGTCGTAGAGTGGGGAAACCGAGGAAGTCATGAAGGAAGGACACAGCTGGAAGCTGTTTGCACTGAACAAACAGAAGAACAGCTCAACAGATATACCATTACCCCCAGTCTCCTCTGGAGATTTTCCCTAAGAAAGTGGGAGCCGTTGCTTGAGGTGAGATGGACAGCGCTGCTGGAGCAGGTCTGGTGGTGGCCAGCTGTTCTTTCTTGGGCACAGACTGGAGGGAGTCACGGGCTTGGTAAGTCGGAAGCAGTGCCCTTGCTGACTGAGGCAGGTGGAGCCTGGGAACTTCCCTGTTGCTTGTGTGTCTCTGCTGCCACATTTGACAGATGGCTCTGCTCAGACAGCTTGTAAAGACAAATGAAACAATCTTGGAAAGGTGGGAGGAAAACTAAAAGGATGAAAAATACCCAGCGAGTCCTATGTTCATCAAACCACGCGCTTACTGCAACACTAAAAACTTCTGCGACACCTCAAAACGCACTAAAATAATACACAGCATGCTTGAAAAAAATTTATTTCTTTTCTGTTTTTTGAGTGCCAGAGTTCCCCTGGGGTATATTTACGAGTTTCCTTTGTAACTAGTTCAGTAGGAAAACATTACTTAATTGGTTAGAGATGGAATTTTTTCAGCTCCAGCAGCCAAAGCTCAAAGTAAACCCCATGACAAAAAGTTTCAACGTATTGATAAAAGCTCGTGGTGTTGGGGTTTGAATCAATTATGTATGCATTAGGAAATAAAAAGGTTAGCCCTTTCTTTTAGTAAAGGTTGGGGGAGGCAAGATTACTGCCTGTGAACTTCAGAAAATAGACAGCTACGTAACTGTCTCAGGAAGAGCACAGAGGAGTAAAACTGGCCATAATTAAACCTTGGCTGGAAAATGTGAGAAAGTCCTAATCAGGAGAGCTAAGCTCTCAGACAAACCCTTGTCATAGTAACTGAGCAGTGGTGGTGAGCAAGAGGAAGGCGACCTGGCTTGTGGAGGGAACAGGTTTGGGTGCTCCACTCCCTTCATTAGCATCCTTAGAAGTGTCCTGGTCTTTCTACAAAGGGAAACCTCTACTCCGGCAGCTCCCTGGTGGTCCTTACTTGAAAAGAGCAAAGAGCTGCCAAATCAAGTCCAAATCATTTCAGCTGTCTCATTTTATCTCCGTAGTAAGAGACTGAAAGTTTCTTTGCGATGCAAACCGATAGTGATCTATACAGAACTTAACTATGTATCTAATAAAAGACATTATTATATTTGTTAGACTGCGTCTTCTGTTAGCACGTCCCAGATCATGCTGGGATGCTGATCAGGCATGATTTCAGGAGATGTAAAAATGACCGCAGAAAAATAATTTTAACTTGTTTAATTCTAGCATGTGGCTCTGCGGTTGTTCTGTGTTTAAATCATTAAACACTTCACAGACCATTTTCCTGGTCATATCTAACAAATATTCTTTGATATAGCTTGTGAAAGAAGAAGCTGGATTTCAGCTATGCCCTCTAAATGAAGACTTGTACAATCATTTGCTACAAATTGTAGTGTAGTAAATGCAATTAATATTGTGATGTGATTCAGAAGTGACCTTTCCCAGTCTCCAGCACACAGGCTTGCTCTCACAAATGTACTGCTCTCAAAAGCTAATGCGCATGCTGGACATAGTAAAATCAAAAATATAAGCTGATTTCTCCACACCCCAAGCTGTCACCAAGCTATAACAAGTTATTACAAGAAATGGTGCAGGTTTTTGAGCCTTCAGGGTTGAGGTGTACTGCTTGCTGGCATGTCAGCCTGCTGCAGGGACATCCTTGCAGCTCTTTACCTTACGTCCTCTACTGGAAACTTCCAAACAAACACCACCACTGTGTTGCCAGCTCTGCAGCCCCCAGAGCAGTTAGCTAGGGATGCAATTTATACCTTTTCAGATACATTAGGAGGAGTACACAAATGTGATTTTACATGGTGTCTTGATTTTAAACACTGTGAGACTCATTTTAACTCAAGCTGGATTAAGGTTAAAGCAAACAAAAATATTTTACTTATGAAACTCATACAGTTTACAGAGGTTTTTGAAGATGCAGGAAAGAAAGGAAAGGAAACTGCATGCAGTCAAGGTGTCACATGAGACAATCTTTAAAAGGTTTCTCTTCCCACAGCCCAGTGAGAAGCAGACTTACTCCACATGCATTGCCAAGACTCTTGCTGGCTGAACATCCTTTGTCCTTCAGAAGTAACCTTGGGAGGTATCTTGAATGGCAGGCAAAGGGGTGCCTGATAGTTTCCGCTCCCTGTAATTCGTGGCTTGAACTGAAGAGAGGGATGCAAGGATATCCTTCAATCTCACACCATTTCCAAACTTTATTACCTTCTGGAAATGCTGGTAATGGCCAGCCATTGCCATCTTCCATCTGGGTAACCAATGGATTTTATTTGGCTTTTCTTCTGTGTTTGGGTTTTTTTCTGTGTCCTCGTTCAAGTTAGATGAGACCTCTGAAGAGCTGTAGTCCAACCTTTGCTCCAATATGACCGACATCTAAGTCAAATCAGGCACTAGGGATCTTGTCCAGGGGAGTTTTTAGTATCTGCAAGGATAGATTTGACATGCTCTCTGGCATCCTTTTGCAGTGCTTAACCACCTTCACCAGCGGGGAGGGGAAAGAAAGGTTAGTTGGAATTTCCCTTGCTCCTACCTGTGACCATTGCTTCTTGTGTTTTCACTGTGCACCTCTGAGAAGGATCTGGCTGTCTTCCATCCAGTCCTGCCCATCCTACTGCTGGTGGCAGCCAGCCCTCAGGTCCTGCTTTGGGCTGAGCATGCCCAGCTCCCTCTGTGGCTCCTCGTGCCTGGAGTGCTCCAGCACTCGACCATCACAGTAGCTCTCCACTGAGCCCCCTCTCTCCTCTGTGCACGCACAGACAGCGTGCTGCAGCTACCCACCAGGACAGCTGGTCTCCCAGGTTATGTGGAATCCTTTCCCCCACATGCTGAATCCCTTTTTACATGACCCACATTTTCCTCAGTCACACCCTGCATTGCTGTGTAGGCAAGATTAGTGCCTACATCTTGCTGAGGATGACACTTGACAGCAGAGAGGTGCTTCAGAGTGGTGCTGGGGTGATTTGGGATGAGTGAGCTCCTCCATCCTCTTGTTGGCATTCTGTGTGTAAATAATATACACTTGGCATACTATTCTTGTGTACACTGGCTTGATGATGTTCCCTCAGTAGATCAAAAGGCTGTGACTTCATGTCTTTCCTAATGTAGCCAAAATTTGACATGTTATTGCTGAAGATGCGTACTATTTATAGTTTTATTCATTGCCTTACTTTAGTCCTGAACTCATGGTGACTACTGACAAAAATTACTCTGTATTTTTAAATACTCTCCAGTAGGCTTCTTCTAGTTTGTTTTTTTTAATGGGAAATTTAGAACAGTTGCTTCTTTCCTTTTCAGGGGGCAAAAAACCAACAAGGAGCATATTTCTAATCCAGTATCTCTTAAAAAATATTAATAATAAAATTTCAACATTGAAATGTCGGCTCACTGAAGTCAATGGCAGCAATTTTTCTTGTTGAGCTTTTTTTCACACTCCTTTTCCACTAAAGGAAGGTTGAATCAGTCAGAAATGTGAGTATGTTGCCTGCGGGGAATTCAGTTTAATTCAGTGAAATCCTTCCCTGAGACAGAATAATATCTTCCCTCCTCTTTTGAACCCATTCTTTAGCCTGTTTCAGTTGCATACATGATCTGAGATTATGCAAGTGTGGTATCAGAGGAACGCCTCCACAGGGGCAGTATTACTTAGACTGTAGGATGCTTCCACTAGTAAACACGGCTGTCACCACTGGGATGAATCCATCAGGCTGGGAGGATCTTTTCCAATTCCCTTAACGAGTTAGAGGGGAGTGACTGGAGGCAGAGAAATACCACAGGATGGACCCTGCCACAGCAAGCAATCTTACCCTTCTTTCCTTGTCACTTGCATCTCATGAGTAAACTCCTCCATGCTGTAGCAGTGGCTGTCTTCTTCCACAACTGGATGGACTTCAAGCCTGAGGAGAGCGGACTGAGAATTGGGGAAAGGAAAAGAGGCAGGGGTAGGCTTTGTCCCTCAGAGTACAACAGCTTGGATAAGTCTTTGGTGATCTGTTTACTGCAGACTACACATGTAGAAGGGGAGGCAAATTGTTAAAGGCGCAGAGCTACCACTCGCCAAGATTACTTACATCTAAAGGCTGAATTGGCACTATCTATGCTAAAACCTATCAATCAAATCCTTTTGGCTTGGGTAAGTGCTCCTGATGAAATCTGAGGGGCAAGAGACACAGGAGATGGTGCTGATGCTGTAGGGCTATCCCTTGGGAGTTGCTTCCTTCCCCTGACCGGAACAAGCTGGCACTCTGAGCACATTGGTGCCCTGCCTTGCACCCAGGTGTTCCTCATTTTTCACATCCCAGGCGACTGCAAAATTGTAGTTCATCTATCTGGACCGATTAAGTCCGCTATTTAGAATGGCTTTTTTTTTATTTTCTTGGTCAGATGAATCTCTTAGGCAAAGGGCTAGAATTGTTACTTTTCACATTGATCTTTTTAAAGTTCACTTTCAGTGCCTATGTGTTGAGACCCCCATTCAAAGTAACAGCAGTGTAACAAGTTGTTCCTGCTGGAGAGAAGCCAGGAGAGTTATTCAAAATGTAGTGAGAACTGACGGAATCTGTCTGCCTTACTGCCTTGAAAGGCAGTCTTAATTTCTTTTAAAACTGGAAGTTAACCAAATCCCTACCTATTGAGCATTCATTGTACAGCTGTGAGGTTTTGCATATTTATGGTCCTTTATTGTCCCCGGGGTTCCCACTAAGGCAGGCATTTCCACGGAGCTGCCTTTGGCTGCCTTGGAGACCTGGCAATGGCAGCATCCCCAGACCCTGCTCAGGAGGGCAGCACCTTTCTCTGTGCCCTGAGTGTCACCTGTGCAGGTCAGGATATTGCTGGCACTGTTCTGTCCCTCGGCTTTCTCCACTGAACTTGTCTTGAACATAAAAATATTTTAAAAAATCTTCAAGGGAAGCCTTGCTTCTTTGACCTTTGCCCTTTGGATATTTCAGGGAATGGAAATATAAGCATATGTCTGAGTTTTATTAGGTGTGCACATTTTTCAAAACCAGATGTTACTTTAAATGTTTGACACTGAGTTTTGGCTCTGGAGGTGTTCTACTGAATGCAGGCTCTGGTCCATCACAGATGAACAAAGCCATGGCAGACTTGAGACTGATTTTGTCGTCTTTCAGGGTTAGTGAATTATCAGCATTCACTTGAAAAAACTGATTAATTAGTTGCAGAACAGAGGCTTTTTCAGTGAAAATCTATTCTGAAATGTTATCACAGTGAGTGTCTTTGATTATGATAATATGAATAAGTACTTTGCAAAAAAAAAAATGTATAAAATAAGCTCATATTCACATGAGAGTGTTTTCTTGAAAGCCTCCTAAAATTCTTCACTTAGCGTCAGGTATTGCAAAGTTGGAGTTAAAAGTAGCCAACATTTAAAAAAGAGACTATCTTCCATTTCATAAAGCTGTACGTTAATTGAATAATCAGAGCTTTCATTGTCTCCCTAATTTAAATTACCATTTGTCATCCTGTCATCGTTGGCTGATATGGGTAATGACTGTTGCAGATTGCTCTCAGTCTGGTACCTTGCACGTACAAGGATTGATTACGATACCGTGTTTCATCTCTCACATAACTGCTGCTTTTAGTGCTGTCACTGAGCTCAGCTACCTTCAAAGCCTACCTTGAGCTACTGACTTTTTTCCCTATGATTTCCATCAGGATTTAGTTTGATAGGGATAGTGCAGTCATATCAGAAAGTCAGTTTAATGGTAACACCGTTTTGAAAGCTGTGCTGATTGAAAAAAACTAGAAGATGGGCTTTTCCCCTGTCAGGCTTGCACTCACATTCTTCCCAGCTGAGGTCTAACGTGCTTCTTCAGCACAAGTCAGCACGTGAAACTTCTAGTTCCAAAAGAAACCCAGTAGAAATTTCTGGAAGAACCTAACACAGAAGTCACAAGAAAGCCTGTTCCTTGGGGTTTTTTTTCCCATGTTATAGGATAATTGCTCAAGACTTTGGGATCCGATTCAGATAGGACTTGATTAAGAACTGGCTTTAATGTTTTGATTGGGATATGTAAGAAATCACTGTCTTTGTTTTGTTCTCCAAAATCTTGATGTGTATCTACTAGAAAAAATAGTAGTAGAATTATCTCTTTATCTCTTACTAAATTAGCGCTTAGGCAAATATTCATGTTCAGCTTTCATAATCTTTTCTCAAACAGTTGTCCCTTTAGAACTAACCACCCCTTTGACACTTTTCTCCAAGCTATATGTGAATGTCTTTGATTTGGATTATTTTTCCTCAGAGGTAACATTTTCATATTTTCAGGCCAAGGCATCATGTTACTGTCTGTTCTGCAACCTTAAATTTTTCTCAGTGATGACTGGAACATGTCCAGGTCAAGGGCAATTTGTAGCCCTAGTAATGCATTTATTTTCTGATTTAGATTAGGAGTTTAGACACATGTTTCAAATAAATGTACCAAATATTTATTTCTGGTTCGGTTGGTGTTTGCTTTGAACCTTGTTTACAACCCTTTTGGTTCTCCACTGCTAACCCAGCAGAACAGTTACAGAGGCTGATCTACCTTGAGGGCTGGCAAGGGCTTTGCAGGCCCTCTGTTATCTCTTTCAGCAGGGGATCTGGAATTATCCCAACTCTTTGACACCCTGTCTTTCCTGCAGTCAGATATTTGAAACCTCTCTCTCCCTTTCTCTGAACTCCGTGGTGCATCAAGGACTGTGCTTAAGCAGGTCTGGGTAGTCTAATGCCTCTGGGTATCAGGAAGCATCAGGCATGTCCAAGAAGACTGGCAGCTAAAAATGAACGAAAATGCAAAGAGGCAAAAAGAAGCATGTTTTAATGTGTACTGAATTCTCAATTTGGACACTAAAAATAAAATCCAGCTCTGACTAATTGGACGTAATGCAGGCATGTATGTGAAATAGCACGGAGATAGCGTTGCTGCTCTCGCCCGGGCTAAGCAAGAGACTGGCAGAGGCATTTACACTGTGGTGGGGACAGCTCAGGCAGGTGAAACTCTGCAGGATGGAAGGGAAGTCTGCAGTGAAAGAAGGGAAATCACCACTAAGCTTCCCCTCTTCCATAACCAGGAAAGATCTTGCTGTACTGTCCTAGCCCTGAATCTCCTTTTGAAAAACTTCAATTGACTACCACTTAGAGGCTGATTATACAGGAACAAAATTCAGAATATAAAACTAAATGGCCATTTCTTTCTGTTACAAATTCTTTAAAGTTTGACAGTCCTCCATCGAGATCGTTCTCTGGAGAAGGGGTTTCTGTTGTGCAGCAAGAGCTTTTTGGTGAGGGCAGCTAACCCGAACACTGTGGAAAACTGGGTGTGTCCTGGGTTAGGGAATGCAGCCTGGGACTGTTAGCAGCGAACTGGACTTGGATGGTCTGTGTCTTTCTGCTCAAAATCTCATTTCAGAAAGCTGTTCTTCACTTTGTGGATTTTTACCCAATATACCTCTGCCACCTGGAGACCAGTTTAACAATGAGCTTTCATGTACTTCCTCTATACTTTGATTCTAACTTCTTGAAATCCCCTATTTCATTTTCAGTAGAGATTTTGGCTGCCTTTGACCTGAGTTTGTTTTACACGTTCATCCATTCACTTCTTGTATCTTCCAGAACTGGCCAGATAATGAAAGGTCTTTCAGTGAAACACTGAAAGCTCATCAGGTGCTTAACCAATTGTGTTTGCACACGTTAAATGATTCTGCAGACGCTGTAACTACCACAGTACCTGTTTATAGCATATACTAATCTAAAATATATGCAAAGGTCACGCGGGACCATTTTTCCACTTGCCAAAAAATTAGAGAAGTGGTAGATGCATTAAACTCTCCATTTGTAAAACAACATCTGTAAAAGATTACTCACCATGAAAAGAACTAGATTACGTCTGATATTTTGCAGAAATTTTAAGCTTCCAACAGCACTCTGTTGCAGGCTCTCAAGGATGTGAAAAAACATAACAAGTGGCAGACACAGCAGAACTGGCAGGAGCCCATGTGCTAGTGATGCTGAATTCATATTCAAAGTGATATTCTGGTACCTTATCTCAAAAGCACCCTCAAAGATGGACATCGTCTATTTGAAATGGTCTGGAAACACATGAGAGAATATTTTGATAAGAAACAGTGTAACTAAGACAAGTTGGCACTGATTTAAGTAAAAGAATTGGAATAAATATGCTTGAGGCCTGTGCTGGAGTTTGAGTTTCTTTTTAAAGAAAAAAACAATGTCAGTTGACAAGGAAAAACTATCAAATAGTTTTCACTTAAATACAGTAATAGACTGAAGCCTGTTTTGAAAGAATAATTAGTGATCAAGGTCAGGCTGGATGGGGTGCTGAGCAACCTGATGGAATTGAAGGTGTTCCTGCTCATTTGCAGGGCAGGGTGGACTAGATGACCTTTGAAAGGTCCCTTCTGACCCAAAATATTCAATTAATCTATGACACGGAAAAATATTTGAGGGGGGAAGAAATGCCAAGAAAGCCCCACAAAATTATGAAGTAGCAATCAGGAGAGGAGAATTTAGACAAAGCTGATGAGAAAGGCAGTTTGAGATTCAGCCTGGTGAACTGTCTTGGAAATTAGGCCAAAAGGAGCAAACGTGCAATATAGTGAAAAAGCTGATCACAGTTCAATTTCAGAAGCTGTAATATATCCAAGTCTTATCTACACTGACTTAGATTGTTTGGGTAGGAAATTCTCATTTATAGTCAAACATCTGCTTATCCTAGCATTGTGAATCCTAATAATCCAATAAGTTTTCAAAAGTTATGAAATAGTTATCCATGTAATGCAATTAGAAATGCCTACTGGTACTCTAGATCTTTATCCCTACTCTTCTCATATTCTCTGCAATTCCCTCCCATGCAACAGTAATTAAACTGCTTTTTTATTTTTTTTAGATGAACTGTTAAATTACCAATAATATGAGAAAATTTCATTTAAAGTGGAATTTTAAAAATGTTTCCCAAAAATCATCAATAAAGTTTTTACCACGATAGTGACATGAAGTTTCTTTGAGTTACATTAGTTGTCCTCTTCAGGCTGCTAGTACATATATTTTTCCTTGACTAGATACCTCTCCTGTCTCTTCTGACTCCTGTTTGACAAACAGTATACTAGGATGTGAACACATAAAGTAGAAATCTTGTCACTCTGGCTGGCCAAAAAAAAAACCAACCAAAAAAAAAAACAACAACAAGTGTTTTAAATTACTCCTGGTTAGCTTGCAATAATGAGGCTGTTGAAACCTTGGGGGGTGTCTGCACTGAAGGCCCTCACTATCCAGAATTTTCTGACATCTCCCTGTCTCAGTGGGTTGCTGAAAACTTAAAGAAGAATAGCTTAGAAAAAATGAAGTAATACCTATACAGGAGAGTAACTTCTTTTCATTATGAAATACTGGTATATCATGCAGTTGAAATGGATTTAACAAGCACAAATTCAGTCCGAAATGGAACAACTTACTTTTCTGGCAAAGAATTTGACAGTAGGACAGCAAAATTCAGCAGACTCTCTACTGCAGCAGGAATCTTGCTAGCCTTACACTAGCCCTAAAAGCAGCTATGCTTGCTTGATTTTATCAGGGTTGGCATTATGGGTGAAGAAAACTGGAAGCTGAGCTTCTCAAAGACTGTAGCATGAACCCATTAGCCAGCTGTGTACAGGCACATCTGAGAGTCCACTGAATGCCTGCCCTCACTGGGACAGTATGCACTACACCTCCCTTACCCCTAGCATTAGAAGAGCCGAAATAAGAATTGTTTACACAAATGACAATATCTGAGCTCTGAAAGAATTCCTCTTCTGCATTAGGATGAAAATATTTCATGTTCTTAGATTTTTTAATACACATATTTGTCCAGATGACTTTCTCAGGCAGCCAGACATACTGTCCTGTGAATGCCTGTATCCACGTTTACCCTGAACTCTCCAGTGAGAGCACCTGGCTTCATTCCTCTCGGAAACGCGAGACCAGTGTTTCCACCACCACCTCAGCCCCGAGGTCCTGTAAATTGGAGGCCGCATCCCTCATTCAGGTGAGATAAATCAAAATCAGGGGAGCAAGCTCTGCTACCACCAAGCTCTCACCAGTTCAGCTGTGAAACAGGACCAGCTCTGTGAGCTCTGTTGCACAGGTTCACCAGAGCTAAATAGAGTTGAACTCCAGCTGCTTCGTAGCTTCCTGGAGTCCCCATAGTGTTATTCAGAGTTACTCACTAGTTACTTTTCTAATATTTAAGTGTCACATGTGGTGGTGAAAAGAAAAGCAGGAAAATACAGCTATTACCAGTATGTAGAGCTACTGGTACTAATAGGTGGCTTAGAAAATTTCTTAAGCTCAAAGCAGGAGTGGGTATCAAGAGCTCAGGAGACACCCTGTGTATTTCTATACTGGGTAAATCAAGTATTTTTGCAGTAAAGTACTGTGTCTGTTTGAAGTTAGGACACCCTGATCCAATTTATGTTGCAAGATTCAACTCTTTGTGGGCTTTGATGCCTTTCTGGAAGATTTGCTTTCATTAGCTGTTACTGGGCTTGCTCCAGGGCCATATGTGAAATGGGGTGATGTGTTTGGAGCGCTGGACAAACTGGGTGAGCTGACTGTTTCCTCTGGCCTCAATCTACTGCTTCCATAGCTTAAATTCTTGACTAGGATGAATGGGTAAAATAAATATGATTTCATGGTAGCTGAAAACTGGATGGGTTTTTTAAGGAAAAATGTAAAGTTTAACCAAATATTATGCCTTAGTGTTCAAGAAAGTTCAGGTAGTTTTGTCTCATGAATGTTGCTTTAGATAGCAGAGGTGAGCTTTTGGAGGATGGGGGGGTTGCCTTTTTTACATTTTTGTCCAGTTTAAAGAAAAAAACAAACCCTTTCATCACAGTTCCTATGATCATTGTTTTCACCCTAAGACTTTGGAAGCTGCTCGCCACCACTCCACAGAAAGCTAGTGCTACAAACCAGCTGCTAACCATTTTCTCACCTACCTCTATCCCTGGCATAAAAACAGCATATTAAAAACCAAACATTTTGGATTCCCTGAACAATTTGACCTTCAGTTTTCTACAAGAAGAGGAATTTGGCACTCAGACATTTTTGTATGGTGCTCCAAATCTGTCATTCTGGAGGAATACTGAGTTGGTTTGCTGTTTTTTGCTTGCACCCAAGCTCATCTTTGCTATTAACTTTCTGAAGCATCTCCTCCTCAGTCAGAACTACTTAATTCCTGGAAGATTGATCATGATAGCTTCCTGCCCTCAGCCCACATACACCTTCCCAAGAGATGCTATTCTTCCTTAATTATGCTGAAGTTAAATGTTAAATTAGGTACTTACAAACAACACTGTGATCTTTATCACTTAAGGAAAAAAAGGGAGAGTAGGGAAGAGTCAAAGGTCTCTTCCTTCATGTGTCTGAATCCAACCTCCTACTCTTTTCTTCCCTAGGAATGTGTTTGAAATACTAAACTCTGCCTGTGAAAAGGTATTGGGAAACGGGAAGAATTGTTCTTCCCCTCCCCTGTTGTAGAATCTGTAGAGCACAGCAACTGAGACATCACGATTTGGGACAGAAAGGCCCAGCTGCTGCAGGAACCAGTATTTGCATGAATTTGTTTTTCATATGCTGGTGAATACTTCCCTCTGCAGGAAGCTTTAAGTTGATAGCAGCCACAGCCTCTGGCAGAATAGAAAAACATGCTCAAAGCCTGAAGTGGGATCTTTAGGAAGATACTTGTGTTCTTCTAATTCTTGAAATTTCACCAACCTTCAAGCAGTACATAAGATTTTCTTTCCATTCCCATGAGCATCTATTAGCATTCTAGAATTCTAAAAATTCCACCTTGTTTGACAGTGATTGCATTGTTAAATGCTTCTCCATGGTAGTTTGCAGTGTCCCCATCTTTGGAAAAAGCCTGCTCTATCTGGGTCCCACATGTCTGCTGCCATTCCTGCTACCAAGTGTCATCCTGGTGGCTTGAGCACTGCCTTTGTGCCAGGGTGGGCCTTGTCTCCTGAGGAGGTTATGGGTGTTAGTTGTTCATGGGTTAGTTGGTTATGGGTGTTAGTTGTTAGACTGATGTAGTCTGGGATTAAGCTATTCTACTCTTTCTGTGTCAAACTCAAAGTTTAGCTGCAGACAACTTGGAATGATTTCTAGCCATGGGGGCTCCTTGTTAGTATGGTGAACACTTGGGTGGTAAAGGAGCTCTGAACGACTGCTTTAAGCCTTCCCTTTTCCTGGCTGTTTGCGGCTCTAACTGCAGGAAAGCTGTATTTAAGACTGCTCTATCATTACCTGTTTTCTTTCCTCTGGTTGTCCACTAAGTTGAACACTAAACAGCATGAAGAGATAAACTGATCATTCTTTGTTATACACGGTAACTGCTGTCAAGATATTTGCTGAAAGAGAGGACTTGGAACAACTGACTTCTTGGGGATCGTTTTCACCTCAAGAGTGTGCATTAACCCAGTATCTTCCAGGTGACTTGCTCTTTAATACTGCTCCATATTTAAAAGAAATTTCTATTAATTTACTAACTTTTGCTCATGTTGTTATATAGGATGGTAACTTTGGGTGAGAAAGAGTCTTGGTTCCCCCATCCCAATGTACTTTTTTTTCCCCATGAAAAAACATGGTAGTAAGAATAGTAGAGGGAGGAGGTAAAAAAGGCAAACAGATGAAAAAAAGTAACTTAAGAATTAGGGACCTCCTTTTCTTATTTAGGGCAAGTTTTTGATGGAATGGGTCTAGCTCAAAGTAACAAAACCAATTTACTTTTTACATTATACAAACGTTAATGTAAAAGAAAAAAAACAACACTGTGTTCTGTCACAACCTTTTTAGAAGAAATACATGGTGGTTTATTTTCCAAAGGTTAATAAGCTCCAGTGAGATTTTTGTAAGCATGAAAAATATGCTTGCAGTTTTGCACACTGATTAGAGATTACTAATGATGTGTTCTAAATAAACTTCAAAAAGCCTCAATTACAGCAACTGAGTGCTACTGCTGCTTCGGCTGCTTATTCCTTATACCACTGTTCTTAGCTGCAGAACAAAGACAAATTCTGCCTGAGGGTTGTTATTTGGCTGACATCAACCTAGAACTCATTACACTCAAATGCTTGATAATGGTTTAGTACTGTCACACATGTCGGAATACTGAAAATAATTGCCAAGATACATGCTCATGTTAATAATGATGGGATTTGCTAGTTTGTAGCAAAACTGGGGGGTGCTTTTGCCTCGAAGATGGGAGTACAGTTGGAAATCTGATCAAGGATGTTACACACCTGAAAAATGCAATCCCCTGGCTTTCCAGAACTGGTCAGTACCTCCTCTTGTTCACAGCTCTTCTGGTATTCATTGTAATACTATGCAATCTTAGTGCACCTTCGCCCACAGCTCCCTGAAGGAGCTAACAATACCAATTTTACCTAGGTTTGCTTGGCCCAGATTTCCCTCAGAAATGCAAAAAACCTGAGTCTTCATCGAGACACTTGAAAAATAAAATGAAGCTTATTTCAGCAGTCTGTAGACTCAAGTACTCAGGCTGCCAGGAAAACACTTTTCAGTTACCAATCCTCTATCTTGTCAGCATTATACTGTATCATTCTATCTCAAACACTAATTTTTGTCTTGGCCTTAGGAACCACTTGGTTTAAACACAGATTAAACAAGTTCCCTGTCCCCTTTTCTCCTGAGTTTTTTAGGAAATCCTAACCTCGTTAACAACTCCCACCTGTGAGAGAAGCTATGAGCCAATTTGCTTTTTAAGAATTTTCTTTTTTCAGGGGTTCACCCAGCCACTTAATCACCCTTCCTTTTGTTCAGCAAAGCACTGGAGCCTCTGGCCAAAGCTTGTTACTAGAGAAAGCAAAGCGAATGCTGCAAAGTAAGTTTGTGAAGGTACCACGTCTAAAATAATAATTTATTTCTCTTTTACAGACACCAAATATGAACAGCATAAATTTAATATAAATGTTAATTCGTGTACAGAAGTCAAACACATTATTTTAACATTAGAAATTGCAACGTTTAAAGGAATTATTATGTAGCTAATATCAAATGCAAATAAAATGAAACTGCTACAACTCCACCTAAATTAACAGCAAAAAGGACAATTTAATATGGTGATGAAATACACTGAACCAAAATATAGTGGACCACAACAGTTGATTGCTTTTCAGAAAAATTATTCAACTTGAAATCTTTCCATTGCATTGTTTTCTGTCTACATAATATTCCTTTCTGACAAACAATTTTCAGATACAACAGCTTACAAACAATACTTGCATAGGTGAGGCCCTTAGACATTTTAACCACTTGGCCCACTCCTTGTCAAAGAACTGAAACGATGTATAAAATGCCAAAAATAAGAATGGTCTACTGTATTAGTTTCAGATTTTTAAAAAGGTAAAAAAAAGTTGTTATTCTTTTGTCATTCAATAAATAAAGCACTTGACTGAGAAATGCCAAATAGTCACAATAAAAATAAAGATGGCTCACTCAAAATGAATTACATATATCTGATTTTAAAAATCGAAAACTATTTTCAGTTTAATGCTAAACAATGTTTTTTAAGAAGAACATGGCCTGATTAAAAAATGAGCAAGCTGCTGTTCCACATGGCTACCACAGGCAAGCACAAGTGCTGGTTTCAAGGGAGAGCCTGGATAAAAGTGGTTTTTTCTCCAAGAATTAACTAAGGTATTGAACCTCAACGTTATGACTACAGCAATGTAGCCTGATGGTACACTGAAATAAAGTCCTTCAAAATACAAGTTTTCCATTGATGTAATGCTGTATCGTAAGCAAAGACATGGACATGTTCTTCCTATAAAATTTTGCATCAAGTTAATTGGAGGCAAACTTGAGGGTGATATTTAAGCTTCATATTATGCATGTTTACGTATGAAAAGGCAGGGTTGCCAGAATGGTGTTTATTGTTTTGTTGGTGGGTTTTTTTAACATTTGTTTAAGATTTATTACATACAATAGAAGCTGTAAAAATTCTCTGTGTAAATACAAGAGTAGGAATTGTCACAAATTGTTTCAACACTAAATATAAATTACTGCTGTATAGACTATTACAGGTGATAAAAATCTTTTCAACAAATTATCTTTTAAAGCCCAAATTTAATCAAACTAACCAAAACAATTTAACATTCAATTTCACTAATCTTTAAATTGAAATGCTTAATACACACACTTTGAAGAATTATTCATCAATAAACGTGGAATGTGAATTTCCAGTAATTATGTATCAGTGGGGTGTTCTTTTTCCTTTCACAACAAGATCCAAAGCAATAAATTCCAAACTTCTCATCTTCAGGGAAATTCAAATCAAGTAGGGTGTACAGTTGGCTGCAGAAAGAGAGGGGGAGGGGGATGAAAGAGACTTTGATTTCAGCAAACATACTGCATTACCCATTTCAAGATGAACTTAACTATTAAGGAACTTAAGATAATGGTGTAACAAAAGCATTCACCGTCTTATGCCAATGCTCATTCTTCCCTTTCCTCTGCAGCACTAACTCAAATAATTAAGAAACTGTTTAGTTAACTGTTCAAGGATTTTTTTTTCCCCCGAGAGCCTTATACTTCTAAGAGACCCCATTCTTCAGTACTGAACACATTTTCTCATCCTATACATATATACACACACACACACACACTCTGAACTTCGTAATAATAGCCCTTTGTTTCTATATAATTTTGTTTCTAAATACTAATGCAGACAACTCTCAAGTACATATTAGATCACTGTTCTGAGCTATATTAGCTACATCTATCATACATATCATAGCAGCATAATTCATATTGCATATTTAACACTTTTCGATCAGAGTCAACACTCAACTAAGCACCAAGTTCTGCCTGATGAACACTGCACAAACAAAACCCAACTTCAGTGTGGTCATCAGTGGAGTAGAAAAAACTGTGCTGAATTATAACCTGATGTGAAGTGACTGACTCCACTGAAGGCAGACAAGTTATTTCACAGACAAATATAGTCCATCACTGTTATATCTCTCTTACTTACTCTTTTCCAAGTTCTCCCACATAGGCCAAGATTTACAAATTTGTGTTCCCTGTCCATAAGCAGCAGCCGAAAAGTAACTGAAGGTTTGGGAAATATTCTGTGTGCCTGAGATTAGAAGCTTCCAGCAGTTAACACAGAGCATGCATTTAATGCCATTTTCAAACTGCCTTGTAAGCTTTTAAAAACCATTCTCATGCCATTCAAAAAAAAAAAAAAAAGATGGAGGCCTCAGAAGTGACAGATATACACACTTAAATTCATCCACAATAGCATATCCAAATAATAGTCAGAAGAGACAATAGTCTCTTCTACATGAAACTGACTGGCCAAAAAGTAGTCCAAGTGCCCAGAGGAGTAAGAGCTCCCACTTCTGAACATAAATTTAAACCCAAGCTGGAAAGGCAAATAATTAAGAAACAACTGAAAAATGACTAAGAGTCATTTGAGGAGTAAAAACTATAACCTTCCTTTGTGCTGCGCAACTGACAAGAACATCAGTGATCCATGAGCAGGTATAGGGCAGTAGAGGCATGGTCTCCTTTGGAAAAAAGCAACAGACAATCTCTACTAGCCTTCTTTGAGCTGTGTCTTGGGGAAAGTACAACTTCTCTAACAAAGAGTGCAAACAGTGCAGCTAAGACAACATCTTTGAGAGGGCAAAAAGCCACAACAAACAATCCTGAGAGGCTTACTCACCTTTACTATCCCACCATGCTGCATTCAGGGACAGCAATGTTATATATGCTTGCTCAGGGGCTGTAAGAAAAACCAATATATGTAAGTCATCTGAGAAATATTTCACACTTCTGAATTCATACTGTTAAAAAACTTTGTATACTACATTCTGTGCCTTTTTAAAGATCACTGAAAACCACCAAACCACAAATCACCGCTTATCCTATCTATTTGCTAAACAAAGCCAGCAACTTCTGTACTTTTTTCAAACATCTTACAATTTCTGGCTGTTGCTTGTTCCAACGGCAATATAATTAATTTTGATAAAGCAAACCACAGCAATGTTTAAGTAAAGAAAATTCCTACAACAAAACATAAAAACCATCTCACCTGACCTTTAGGTTTAATGTCCAAAATCTAGAACAGCAGTCTGCATATACATTTGTTCTGAGACACAGATGCTAAATACAGACTCTTGAACTAGTTTATAGAAGTTTTATCGTTGTGACTTGTAAATTGCTACTGCATGCAGTATTTAAGATGTTTAAACAAGTGAATTTATATTAGTAAAATACAATGCCTCCTCCACCTATTTCAGTACTATTTACTATAAAAGTTGTATGTGGGGAACTGGAAGGAAACTGTTATTTATGTTCTACAGTTAGCTATTAAAAGGCTTTTTCTTGGTTTGGAGATCTATCATTATATTTTTCTTCTAAATACTTTTAAATAGTCTCTTCTATGTAACAAAAATAATTTCATAAATTGTGTCTCAGTGAGATGTAACATGAAATATAGAGTGTGAAAATGAGAAGAACACCCTAGAGTGGAATACCCATTTAAAACCTGGCAGATCCCTAAAACAGGAAACTTTACTGGAACTTCTCCCATTCTTCCCCATCACCCTTAAGTCAAACTCAGTAGGGAGAGAATTTCCCAGGACTCAGCCTTTGCTATAGAGAGTGTTGTCTTAATGACTAGAAATAGGTTCTGACATGTTCTGGTATTTCCTTAAACCAGTGGAATTCCAACAGCAGCAAGTGAAAACAAACCAACCAACCAAAAAAAGTAGTTTTCAAAAGAAGGCTCTACTTTTCCAGGCTTCAGATGTTTACTCTTACTAAAGAAAGGGAGGTGGGAGTACTCCAACAATTCAGAGCATATCTATGCAATTTCAAGTTTTCTTCTGCCTGTGCTTTGAAGACATGTGGATGAGCCAGTTTGATTCCATAAGCTACAAATTTACATTACTGATGTAAAGAACCTGAATGATAACAATATCTCCTATTTTGGGATTGACTCTGCACTAAGAGTGCTTCTGGACCACAGGTGGAATATCAAGTGTGTGCTAATTACACAACTATACAGCCTCTGAACTGGAGCTGCCTCACATTTAGTCAACCTCCAGCACAGGCAAGAGTAGGAAGCCTTACATGTTTTCCTAACTGGGTGCCACATTTAACAGTTAACCACCATGTTGCAATTGACATTAAGGTGTTGTGTAACTTCTGAAGACACAGACCTATTTGTGTAGAAATGCAATTCAAAGTAATGGCAGAGGTATTAATTCTTCTACAGGACATTCAGATGTTTCCCTATTCTGTTCTCCTATCCCCACACTCCTCCCCCCCGACACCATTCACCTTCTGAAATTTCAACATGTAGCTCTGCTCCCCTTCTCACAAATGGAGATCCCAGACGTGATTTTCACACATTTAGCCAAGCCTGAGTGTTTTCACTCCCTTGATCTGTTAGTGATTTATCTAGTAATATTAAAATACAGCTTATTAATCTTTCCCTGACAAAATAGTTTTCTGTGTTTTCTAAGAACCATCATTTTCAAAATACTCAGGTGACACCAAGTGGTTAGTTGCTGTACTGCTGTCTGCTCAGGACTGCTGTGAACCAGTACTATATACACTTGTGTAAAAAACAAGTATTCTGTAATGTGTGCAAGTAAGTACAGAAATATATATCACAAAAAAAAAAAAAGGAAGCCAGAATGCCTTGAGATTATTAATCAAAGCAGTCCAATTTTAAAATCCTATTAAAGCAGCCCTCTCTCATTTACTTACCTTAGACTAGTTGTATGCTTTAAAAAAAAAAAAAAGGCAAAATCCACCGTGTATACATCGTCAAAATTTAAGTGACCAAAAAATTAGGTTCCTGTAAGAGAAGTCACTTACCAGAAAGAGTTAGTCCCTATGTCATCTTTTCACACTCATGTTTGTATTAAGTTGCTTCCAAGAAACACACTCAAGACTTTTCTCAAATCACTGCTAGTTACCAAAAAAACCCCAAACAGACAAAACCCTCAAACCCCAAAGAAAAACCACTACCCATACATCCATCAGCAGCATCAGCATCATTCAACATGTCAAACCATGCCACACTTCCATGAGAAGGAAGGATTCTGTCACATTTAGCAACTCTTATTTACCTGCAGATATTTCTTTCAACATAAAATATTATTAAACTAGAACAGAAACAATTTCTGTAGATTAGATAGGGAAAATAAATTGTACTTTTAGACTCCTTAGGGCTATTTTTCAGTACCACAACAATGCCAACATCAAAAAGAGGGTTTTTAATCAATATAAAAGATGTCTATCTTTCAAAAGTCAGCCTTGTATGTTTGCTTCGAATCAGGGTTCTGTATGCTCTCTGCAGGGCCAAATCCTTACAAACCAGAATGCATCATGGCCATCAAAAGAAGGCCAAATCCTTACAAACCAGAATGCATCATGGCCATCAAAAGAAAAAAAAAGTGTTATTCAAAGATAACAAAATAGCATCACTAGCACTAGGCCATTAGGTAGACAGCCATCGAAAAACAAACCTGGTGTTTGGGAATTCTGCTAAATACCAATTCACATTAACTGTGATTGTATGGCACAGTCAAGTGCTAAAAAGCTTTAGAATACTATTAATTTAAATCCACTTAATACCTTTTCCCTATGGCACTTGTAATTATAACTGAAGAGATAAAGATCTCAACACATACTTTCTTCACTTTTTTTAAAACTTGTTTGCATTCAGGATTTGCCCACAGCTGTGAATAATCACTCTTAATCTAACTTTCTTTAATTGTTCCCTTGATTCTTTCCCAGAGAACTATAGGAGAGAAAATACCTTTAGGTAACGAAAGAAGCAAACTGAGCAGGTACAAAACTTGCTCAATTGTCTTTATTCTTCTTTCAAGGAGAGCCTTACACCACTATTTTGAGTTTAGTACCCTTTTTATCTTCTGTGTTCAGGATTCCATGGGTTATAAAGGTGTGGCCCTAACTTTCCTAGCGAGAAAAATATGGAAACAGACACTCAGATAGTCAAATGCTGCTCACCAAATGCTGTGTGTACAAAACCAGACACAGATACTTAGCTATTTATTATTTAAAATCATTTTGGCCATCTGAAAGCATCACCTTCTGGAGGTGGCCCACTAATGTAAAGCAATCACACCCCTGCTGAAGTGGAGACAATGTATAAGGCCTTGTGCTTTGGAGGTTCTTCTTCCTCTAAGACCTTTCAGCCATGCCAAATCCAAACCCAAGTAGAAGCAAGAACATAAGCAAGAAGAAAAAGCTTGTTTACATTTTAGTCATGTATTGCAAAAAAAGGGCATCATAGTCAAGTCTGAAATAAATCTATGAACTCATTCAAAGAAGAAATCTCATCACAGCCTATGTACATCTCAAGAGACTTCCAGAACAAGTGCCAAGTAGCAGTATGAGGAAAAGAACGGCAACACTATTTAACAATGTACTGCAATCACTCACCCAACTGACCAAAATTAGTATAGGCAAGGAAAAAAACCCCAACCAACCAATGAAAACCCCAACACCTCCAATCCCATAATATAAAAACTTTCCTCTTCTAGTAGTTGCATTCTAATTTCAAAAAACTGAACATACATAAATGAAGATGCTAGAACGCAGACATACTTTCAAATAAATTTTCAGCAGCAAAATCATCTCACAGATGACCTTAAACCTAAGTCACTTACATGTCATCTAATGCTTCCTTATACATCATTGCAGTAGATGAACATAAGCAAAAATGACCCTGGCACTGGGCTGTTTAGGTATTTACCTTGTTTCTTCAGTGCTCTCATCTCATGGTCCAGACTCAACTGACACAAGAACCAAGTCTTCTGTAGACTAGCTCATACTTTTATATAAAACACACACATGCACAAAGATACGTACACCAAGAACAATTTAAAAGTAACTTTTCTAGCTTCAGTTCTTTACATATGATCAAAAGTGTTTATGCTTACCTAGATGTAGAAGTGTGAACTGTGCTGCCAATTCCTTTGCATCTTCTACCGTTGTACAGAGTTTTTCTGGCATGAAGTAACTCTGGGAATCATCTGCAATACTAGAAATAAGCACCTTGTACACCAAGAGTATTTTCCCATCCTGACTTGTGGTTGAATACAAGGAGTATTCTGGTGGTGCCCAGCTATTTTTATGACAAAAATAATCCAGATGCATTACTGCAGAACTGAAGTGACTCAGCTTTAAAGAATACATGCTAATCGGAGTAAGTTTTATTCCTGGAAAAATGGGGTATGTACTTCTTTCAACTTCAGGGGGGCCTGGACTGTGCTGACCATTAAGACGAACTGAAAGACTTGCTGGTTTCCCCAAGGATTTTTGAGTACCATCTTCTTTGTTAGGAAACCCTAAGAGATTTTCAGAACTGGGACTTATCTGACCATTAAAATGTTGCTTCCAAGAACTTTCTTTGTTAACTGGCTTTGCCAGTGTTACCTCGATACTGGCTCCATCAATGCACTTTCCATTCATTACAGACATAGCAGCAACTGCATCTTCACGGTGGAAAAAATGAACAAAAGCATAGTCCCTCAACTTCTTTACACGTTCAACTACTCCTGGCTTGAACTTGTTGAATTCAGCTTTAATTTTGTCCTCTGTAGTAGATATCATTAGATTTCTCACATACAATACTTTAACTCTCTGCATAGTTTCTTCATCAACTACTTTCTCAGGATCTGCCCAGTCTACTTGAATAGTATGACCCCAGGGCTGGAACGTTCCTACAGCAAAGAAGCATAATATAAATAAGAAACACGCACAGTAAACCAGAATCATTCTTATCACCTACCTCTACAAAAAGAAAACATGATGCATACCACAAGAAACTTGGTTTTGTTGCCTGCATCTGCTTAAGTTACTTGAAACTGTTAAAATAAGTGAGACTGAAAAAATGACACGTGTTCTGTTACCTTTGGGTTCATTAAGCACCATAAGCTGTCAAAACAAAGAGTTTGCGACATGCATATACACACGCAAAAGGAGACCAAAAGTAATGTATTTAACTTGCTACTAAACAGAGCCTCTTCAGTAATATTACCACTTTTAAAAGTATGGGCAACACCTGGAAATAGTAATCTAAGTGTGTATCTCTAGCACAACCCTTACTCTATGGTGCAGAAGACACCAGAACCCAAATTAAAAAAAAAAAAAAAACCAAAACCCAACAAAACCAAACCTGCTTTGTTACTCATGTCAACCCATCATTTTGCGTATCATACTGGTTTATTTTCCAGTGATCTGGAGGTATTTCACCCACCACTTTGCATATATATATGTACATATTTATATATTAATGTATATGTTGAATATATTACATATTATTACAAGTATTATATTGATACTTATTGTATTATTATATATTTGATAATTTGCATTTTGTATATTGTATATACTTTTGCATATTATAGATTTGTGTCTATATAATACACCTACTATATAACCCTTAGATAACACTTTTTCTAACTCTCTGTCGGCAATTAACACAAGACTTGCCTACATCTTAGCCTGAATAGTTTTGGCATTCATTTCAGCAAAGCTAATGCTGTATTATCTTCTTGGATGACTTTGCTTCTTCAACTATATTGTTTCATTTCCTCCATACTTCATTTCTATTCCTTTCTCTTCTACAATTTCCCTTTTTAACTGTACCTTTACCTATTCCCTCCTTTTTCAGTACATTTAATCCCTTCTACTTTCCCTCCTTCAGAGTGTATAAAATAAGGTGTGATGAAAAAATCATCGTCTACATGTTAAACTCTTAAAATTATTTTTCTAGTAAAATATTAAAGACCTGCTTTTGGTATTTTTAAAATATTAAACATTCATATATTTCATAGTGATGAAAATAACATCACTCATGACACCCACAGAAAATACAGGGCACATTCAAGGCATTACCCTTTCTAAGCTCATTTTTAAGAGAATTTGTGTGCAGGGCCTCCTGCATGTAAATGAAAACTGAATGTGTGCCCATGCAAATACATATTGGTGTAAAAACCAATAGCTAAATTACATAAAACTGATGTCTATTTTTCAATTCTCAGAACTACTTAAATTATAGCTTCTTAAAAAAAAGAGTTTAAAAAAAAAACCCCACAACAACAAAACATAAAAAATAAAATCATCCTTAGCCAAAAGGCAATATTGCAGTTTTGTAACTCTCAAAACACCCTACAGAATGGAAAACAGGGATGATCCACCATCTCATCTCCCCACGATATGGCAATAGATACTCCCCATAAAAACTCAAGTTTAATTACAAACAGTTTTACCTGGGATTAGTCGTCTTCTAGCCATTGCAGCTGCTCTGTGAGATTCATATTCTACAAAGGCAAAGCCACGATTTTTAGTTTTGTCAGTGGCATTTGGATAAACAATGACATCCACCACACCTTCTGTAACTTTTTTCATTTCATTCAGTATTTCTTCTTTCTTCTTATCTTTAGGAATTGCTCCAATAAACAGTCTGCAGTTGTCCAAGCTTACGCAGACACCAATAAACTTCCCTGGACGAATTTCATAATTATTTAGAATTTTGATGGCCAGCTGGGCTTCCTCTTTAGTGGTGTACATCACAAAAGCATAGCCTCGGTTCTCACCACTGAATTCCATCATCAGTCTGAGCTCATAGATCTTCCCAGCTCTCTCAAAAACAGGAACTAGTTCATCTTCATACATATCACGAGGAATCTTACCCACAAAAACTTCACATCCACGAGGTGGTGGAGGACCTTCCCAACCTTAAAATAAATTGTCCAACAGCAATCTTAGTACAAATGCCAATTATGCACATTTCCCACCCACACAGTTCGAATGTGGGAGTTATTTATTTATTTTTGGTGTCAACTGAAAACTAGCACATTCTCTTCTATTTCTTTTATGTTTAAATAGAAACAAAATTCCAGAAACCCCCAGTCTGCATTTCTTTCAATTCCATCTTCTGGGTTTTTCTCCAATGGAATCTGTATAACAACGCACTGAACCTGTTTATCGAAAACACTGACAGGTTTACCTAGGGTCTCTTATTTCAATCATTTTTTGCCCCTTACAATTTTATTTCATTTATTTATAAAACTGATACACCTAAAAGATACCTCAAGTAAGAACTCCGGTTTTATTTTCTACTGCAACGCTTTAAAGTTACAAAAAGTTTCTCTTCACTTCTTGCCCATATTTTTATAAATTTTGGTAAGGGTTCGCAGTGCAGCACTTTTTTTCTTCCTTGACATCATTCAAAAAATCCAAACATTTTGTTTCCACCTCCATTCATCCAATAAAATGGGACTCCCTAAGGAAGGTAGGACACAGAGCCAAACTTCCTTCAATAGGCAAAAAGATTGAACATTTTTACTCTAAAAGCAGACCACAGTTCTCACAGGCAGTAGTGGACAGTAGGAAAAAAAGAAGTAAATAAAAAAATCCACAAAACAAGTCAGTCTCTGGCTGACATCTGAAAGCTACAGGAACATCTGTGCTTCTCTCCTTAAGCCAATGACATTGAGACATTCTTTTGTATCTCTGCCATATACACTGAAAGATATGTTCAACAAATAATGTAAAAATGTATTCATGCATTTATTATTATGGAGTTATGATCTTCAAGTATGGCACTCCATTTCCGCAAAATAAAGAAAAAAAATTTAGAAGTTTGTTTGGCTTTGTTTCTTTTTAAAAATTAGACAAATCAGGTAGAAGGTTTAAAGGCAGATGCTCAAATCATAACTAAAAGCTTTTTCTAAAGCTTTTGACAATAAAGGTTTTCTACAGGAGAAAAAGCAAGGACTACAAAGATGGTAGAAAAATACTAACACAAAACTCAGTAAGTACTAGTATGAAATGACAAAGCATAATGAGGCAAGGTGAAAAAATAATTACTCTTGACAAGTTATGGCAAAAAGATGATTAAATAATGTACTTTGAAGTTCAGAATAAATTATATTTAGATGACTTTGTAATTAACACTTTTTCCTTCATGTATGTATTGTCAAAGAGACTGTAATTTACTTGGGAAAAAAAAAACATAAAAGAATTGAGATATTTCTGCCTTCTCACAGAATAATTTTTCATCTATAAACTGTACATTTACTGTACAGAAAGAACTACATGGCACACAGGGGAACTATCAAGGCGTCAGAATTGACATTCATTTGGAGTCACACTGCCATGACTTATCTAGGAAAAAACTTGGCTCTGTTCCACACTGCATTCCACATTTTTATCATTTTCACCTTTATAAACATCTCCAACCACTTCAGCTGAGGTCTGACTGGGTAAGGCAGCCACCATTTGCAGGCTAGTACTGCCATCACTCACATCACACCAGTCCCTTCCCACATAAAAACAATAAACCAACTGCACACCATTTAGGAGCTCCAAAGACAAAGGCAACTGCACACCTCAGTTGAGAAAAAATTGTGTAGGGAAATCATGAAATTAAGTAACAGCCTTTATTTATTTATTAACTAAACAAACTTTTACCATCCTCCTTAGCCGGGTAACTGATTGAACAGTGATTCTCAGTAAGTAAAAGCCATTTACCATACAAAAAGCCCCACTTCTAACTTTAAAGCTGCATACTAGCTTTGCAGTACAGCACATTACAGCCAACTGCAATTAAGCTCTGACTCCTGACTTAAAGAAAACTGCGCTGTGCCACATTTGCCAATGAGGGACACGTACTTAGCAAACATAGAAAGTTAGTCAAAAGCATTCCGCAAGTACTTGACCAGAGAGTTTCCTTGACTTGGTACTTGATTCATCGCTGGATGATAGAAAATAGGACTCCCATATTTGCAGCAGTTCATTCAACATTAGTCATAATCCTCCCACTGTTAAGTGCCCATGCCATCTTAAGCTTCCATTTAATTCTAATGACTCACATGCCTAGTGAGGTCATCATAAAGTCAGTTTTCGTAGTTTTATATCTGCTGCCATCACTGGGTCCACTGCTTAGATGGCAGCAGACATAAAACTATGAAAACTCACTTCCGTCATCTCTTTTTTTTTTTTTAACACTCTACAGATACATTTTTCACAAGTGGCATAAACTGAAAAAGAACTGTGCTGATGCCAGGTAAAATCCTGTAATTTTTTTGTGCAATTTTCAGCCATATCTGCTGAGAACAGAGCTGACAGTGAGATTATCCTTTGACAGAAACACAAGCTTATAGAAATCACATCCTAAATAAGCAAAATTCAGAGTGAAATGCTTCATTTATAAAGATATTGTAATTTCTTACAAGCCTTCTCAAAAAATTTAAGCCTCATCTGGCCTAGAGCCATTTATAGTAACTTAGGGTAATTTCCAACCTAAGAAAACTATGAAAATACAAGAAGATTCGAAGGAAAATTAAGTAACTAATGTCAGTGAACAAATCAATGGAAGGGATACCTTTTCAAACACATCTAGTTTCGTAAAATATTAATAAAAGTAGCTTTGCTAAACAAACACACTTAATATTGCCTGAGGTTCTAATTAAAAGACATAATTATTATGTAAAAGATGTGTAACAATTTAAGAACAGACTGAAGTCAGTGACACCCTGCAGGCCTTTTTCCAGTGCCATTTTCAAAACAGCTTCACAGGGCTTCCTTCTACTATTCTATATAGGCTTAGTAAAAGTATGTACAAAATTTTAGACAGAACAACTTCCAGAGAAATCATTTTGATGCAGCTCTAACTTAAACTACATATAGCAATGTACAAATATAGTTCATGCTTAAGAGCATAACTTATTAAGACATGGGATCACAGGCCACAAGTGAGAATGAACTGAAAGAGCTTTCTGCTTGTGTAAGTGCATAATCTGATTCAGAAGGAATTACTGTATTCCATGTCATACAACCATGCTTAGTAGCAAAATTCTTGTACACTGCTGATGTCAACAACACTGGAAAAATTTTTCAAAATAAAAGAAACATTTTATCACCAACTCTGAAAACAAAATGAGTTCATCTTCACTGGTGCTCTTTCAGAGAATAGATGTTCATAAAAAAAATGCTTTGGCCAATGCAAGTGGTAAAGGGTGAGAGAACCCATTAAATAGGTTATGCCTCTATCACCAACTTGTTTTTCTCTTCTGTGCCACTAAATGTTTTGAAGCGTGTTCTCAGTCATTTGGAACACACTCGCCATTTTGAGCTCCCCATTTGTTCTGCTACCTGTCAATTTTAGCTGGTTTTAAAGCTGTGACTTTTTAAATCCACCAAAAGCAAACGTTCAACATAGTCTAGCTCAAGAGATCTTAAATTGCTCGAAACTGTAAAACACATCAGGACCCTCCCCATATGCGCTGTGTCTCTTAAGAGTGTTTCCTTAAGCTTTTACTACTGGTCACTGTCAAGATACACAACATGAGGGTACACCAATTTTCAGTGTCAAAAGAAATCTCAAAAGAAATGCTTACCTGGTGGAGGACCACCAAATTTTCTTTGCCCATTTTGCTGAACCATGCTGTATCCAGTCTTCTCCATTAGGGCAAGCAAAGCAGCCCCATTTTGAGCACCACTTCGGATTTTGCCGCATCCATTTGCTGCAGCTTTATTCTCCTCATGCATATCTGCAACAGCTTCAACAGAATATTGCAAATATTCAAATTCAGCAATTTCTAAGTTGTTACATTCATGCAGAAGCTACCAAAATACAGAAAAAGCATTTAGGCTATACTTGTCTATTTACTGCAACTTTGTTTAGTGTAAGGCTTCAATCCTACATCCAACCACTATTACCTGAGTAGTTGCTTTCAGAACATTTGTTCTGTAGCTGTGATAACCTTGAACTTTACCCAGCAACTACATATTCTATAAACAAACTCTGCTATTTTTAAGAATGATGCCCTTAAAATAGAAGAATGAATTCTTTCATATATCATGTAATCACAGTTGTCTAAGGGACCAGTAAGGTACCTCAGGTGACAAGTTCCATTTTCTTATTACTACATTTTATAAAAATACCAATTATTTCAAAATTGTATTTTAGTACTAAAATACTGGAGGAACACCTTAAGCCCAGTTAATATAAAGAATTCAAAGAACTCATGAACATAAATAATTTAATTATTACCAATATATAATATTATTGGGCAGAACTGTCTGGCAAAACTAAGGGTATAAAATAATCCCACCTCTGGGTTCCTATTTTCGTGGTTTTATTCATTTTCACAGTTTCAAAAACAAAGCACGTTTATCAATATGGTTGCTGCTTCCCTATCTCCTATTTCTCTGGCATGCCAAGATCTCACCCAACAGCTTTGAGTTTCTGTCACCCAGGTGATGGAAAACAACCACACCACTTGGCAATTACCAATTTTATTAGACAAGCCCCTAAAAAAATCTCAAGTCAGATGTTTCTTTCATTGCCTTTTGTTTCCTTCTCCAATTTATTTATTCCTTTCCCAAGATTTTCTGCCTACTGATTGTGATACTTAGACAAGCGATCTTTTTCATCACTTCAATCTTTTGTTCAAATGCCATTCCAAGTGCTATGTCACCTCTTCTCCGAAAGAAATGCTGCCCAAAAAATCATCACCTGAAAAATAAGGTACTACTGTTTGCTTTTTAGTGTCCCTTTTACTTTCAGCTTTCTTCATCTTCAGGATTATGCTCCTAAAGACAATGTCCTGAGACAACAGCAGTTTACTTTTTACAAGAAAAACATTTAAAAACAGCTTAAAGTTTACACAAATGTTTCTTGACAACCCACTATTATTTGCTCAACAAAACCGAAGTTTTTGAAAATATTATAGACTAAATTTATGGAGTGATGAAGTGCCTGTTCCCCTACGACATTTATGAATCTTATGCAATGATACTATTATCCAGAGGCCGTGGCGGTGCTGCAGCTTCCGCCACTCCTGCCCCAGCTTTGCCATTTCAAATATGCTTTGAATCAATGTAATCATTATTTCTAAGTGCATTTTTTTCACAACAGCCTTCACATGACATTCTAGGAGACTCCACAAATCCTTTCATTAGAATAGTGTTAACAGTGATTTTTCCCACCCTACGAAAAAAAGGAAGATTTTTGGTAGGGAGGTATCTTTTTTGTCTTTTCATCAAGCAGGTATTCATTTCAGGGCAGGAATCCATGCAAGCAACCACTCTCGAGAAGCTTAAATTATATCTGTCACCGGACACTAAAAAGCCAAATTCTGAACAAAACTCCTGGCTTCATCAAAATGAGATTCCAGAAAAGCAGCGGGGTAGAGCACAAAAAAAATCCCCGACAGGCATCAGCAGAAACAGCATGGCTCCTATCTGCTACAAATAGTGTCCCATCTCCTTTCAGCAAGTGAATCACTGTGTTTCACAGCCTGTAAGTTGCACAAAGATTCCATAATTAGAAAATTTTTTGGCAGCTTCAGGCCTGACAAGGTAGGGAGTTAACAACGAAGCTGGAGAGAGGAAGAGGCAAATTTATTTTCCTTTTTTCTCGGTGAGTTCCAAAACCAGGGCAAGAACGTCTTTATCTGCAAGTGCAGCAAGCGGGCACCGGACTGGCACCGCGGGAGCTCAAAGGGGCGAAGCGGCCCTGAGGAGCTACAGAAGGCCCATGAAGGAAGCAAGCCTAACTCCAGCACGCCCCAGGGCACAAACGCCACACACGGCAGGAGACGCGACCGCATGTGCGGCAGCGAGGGAAGAAAAGAAACCCAACACCCCCGGATCTCCCTGCGCTACTCCCGCCGACTCGCACGTCAAGGCCCCTTCTCCACACCGCTCCGTCCCTCATCACGCTGCCTCCGCCTTCCCCCACGGCACGGCAAGGACCCGAACCCACCGCTATCCCCAGGCAGACGAGGCCACGGCATGACTCCCCGCTGTCCCGTCGGGAGCCGAACGCCACAGAGCGCTGCCCGGCTACCGGCGGTGTCAGCGCCTCATGCGCCCGGCCCCGCGGCCACAGCTTTCCCTCGCTCTGGCCCGGCCCGACCAATCAGCGGGCGCGGAGGGCGGGCACGGACACAATTGACAGGCCGCGCCAGCCAATCGAAGCGAGGTAAACGTGCCCGGCACGCGAGCGCTCTTTAAAGCGGGCGACGGTTGGGCGACGGGACGTATCCGGCGCGCGCGCGCCGCAGCCGCCGCTGGAGCCGTTGGAAGGGCGCGTGCTGCTCCCGCCCTCAGGGCGGACACGCGGCGCCGCCGCCTCAGCGCCCCTGCATCCCAACCCCCTCTCCCATGCCAACCCCCTCTCCCATTCCAAACCGCGGGTGCCGGCTCTTGAGCTCACCGTTACCGTTTTCAGAACGTGGCTGGTATATTTTTTTGCATCCTTAGGCTATTAATCCGCTCATGAGATGCCGTATTTGGGCCTTTTGGATGTGCTCTGGCATGCAGTTGTGCTTTAGGGAGTTTTCAGTGTTGTGCATGTCAATGTTGACCAGTAATACCAACGTGAAATATCACTGAATCAGGTTGGAAAAGACCACCAAAAAAGTCGAATCCAACCTACAACCAAACACCATCATGTCAACTAGACTGGGGCACTAAGGGCCGTGTCCCATCTTAGACAGGGATGGTGACGTGACCACCTCCCCGGTAGTCCATTCCAATATTTAATCACCCCTTCTGTGAAGAAATCCTTCCTAATGTCCAACCTAAACCTGCCCTGGGTGCAGCTCAAGGCTATGTCCTCTTGCCCTGTTGCTGGGGGGAAGATACATCTGGTTTGGATCCCTGATAGGTCAGTTAATATTTCAGTCTCTTAGAAATGAACCCCGTGAGCTTCACAACAACTACAGACACTTGCCAAGCCAGTTGGGTTGGAGGCCCTGCAGTTCTGGCACTGCTCCTCAACTCCCATCACAACTCCTTAGGGCTCACACATCAAATGTACCAAGGTTAATACGGGGTGTGGGATTAGCTTGCAAGTTCTTCAAGTTGCTATCAAAATGTTGTGGCTCGTTTTCCCCATCTAGTAAATAAAAGTCTTTCAAAACCAATATATTTTTACCAAAACCTTCTCCCTGTCCCTTTCCCTAAGGTTTATATGCTCAACAGCACTTACTAGTAAGGCAGAGAATCCCTGAAATTTTATCTTGAGGACATGCAAATTCATCTTTATTATGAATATGTTCCAGAGCTTTTAGCCATCTCACTTTAAATCTGTACCGCCACAGAATTGCTACACTGTCATACTTGACATTTAGCCTTTTGAGTTTGCTTATTTTTCAAGGAGCATGCATGTTGTGCTTTTATTAATAATGGCATGTTACACCTATCACGTAATTTACAGATGTTATGTCTCCATTTAAAACTTCTGAATGGCCAACATAACAAAGCTATTGCCTTCAAGATTACATTTCACCACCTCTGCATTTCAGGTGCCTGTTTGGTTTTTTTTTTTATTTCCCCCTGTCGTCCCATCCCCTCCCCCTTNTTTTTTTTTTTTTTGTTATTTCCCCCTGTTGTCCCGTCCCTCCCCGTCCCCCCCCCAAATCTAAATCAGCCATGAAGCTCTCATAGGAATAAGTTTGGGGTATATTAAGTCAAAGTCTGTGACATTTGGACTGCATCTGTGTGTCCCTGTTACCTTGGAGACTGCACAGTCCCTGGCCAAAAACTCCCGTGTGTCTCAGTTGTTATTGCTGGTGGGAAATACTGAGGGAATGCAGTCTCTTTTAGATGAAAAAAAATCCCACCCAAACTCACAGTTCCTCAACGTTTTCTTTGTATTTCATGTTAGTGACACCTTCCTGGATAGGTTAACATGCACAGCTATTTCTGGAGTACAAATGACTGTGCTGCTCCAGTAGAAGGTCTCAAGGAAAACATACAAATTTGCAATCAAGGTTTTTCACTTTGTGGCACGAATGGAAGAGAATATAAAAGTAACGGAAGAGTATTCAATGTTTATTATCTCTTATTAAACAGCAAAGGCGAACATAGGAGATAAAGACCCCTGCCTTTCTAAAAGAAAATAATGATCCTTTTCTTCCTTTGTTCCCCCTGTGCTAATTGGGTATCAGAGTTGTCATTACACCCTTGCCCACAGGTGCTAGCTGCTTTTCTTTCACAATCTGGCTGTTCACTATTATTAGGCTTTACTAAGAACAACAGTTTATAACCTGTATTTTTCTCGGATTTTGCTGTGACTCATAATAAAGGCTGAGCTGAATATTTGAATTCTTTTTTCTGATGAAGACATGATTTACAGAGGAATGCAATATTTTTTATTATATTAAGAACTATATAGGATAACTTCAGGTCTTCAGAAGAGACTTTACACATCTGAAAGTTTTATTCACCTGTTTTTAATGAACTTTTATGAAAGGATGGGAAAAAAGAACCAGGCCCAAAACATGTTTTGGTGTTCATCACAGCTTTTTTTTTGGTTTTTTTTTTTTTTTAATTGCTCTATTGAATCAGTACCTTAGCACATAGCTATTTAACTTTCAAACCTGATAAACTTATTTTAGGATTATTTTACAAGAATTACAGCATAATTTACCAAAAGGCATTTGGCACCGGTTCTGGTTAGAAAACTACTTTAAATTGCAAATAATAGACTATTTTCCCCAAAGCTTTATACAGCTTCTATTAACACTGAGTTAGTTTCCTCACTAATGTCTAGTCGAAACTCTCATGAATCTGATGGATGAGGAATGAGGGTAGAGTCTTGCCAAGATTATGACATAGTTTCTTTTGGCTACATTTGAAAATGTGAAAGAGGTCTTTTTCTTGCAAATTTTATTTTATAGCACTGCACCAGACAGTGCTTTTCCTTCTAAGTTATTTTAGGTAGCTGTAACACAGAAGTCCTTGATATTTCACTTCTGTTTTATTGGAATGCTAGCAACTTCCAGCATATATATTTCTGGAGTGGGCTGTTACTCCAGTTGTAATGTACTTTAATAGAAGCATTAGCTCTTTTTTGTCAGTGTAAATTTTACTATGGCCTGGAGCAGGAAAAGAGGGTATGTAGTATTTCTCTGCACTCTGACAGGTTTGATATGTAGGTAGTAGAAATACTTTAAAAGGAAGCAGACATCCTTTGAAGTTTAGACAAAGGTCTCTGTAGAAAACCTAGACATAATATGATTGTAAATCTAATTATAGTAAGCTGTCTGGAAAGAGTTCATTTCAGTCAATCAGTCCATTTTATTTTGGCTTTCATTTTATCAAGCACTGCAATGCTTGTTTAGTAGGATCCTCCTAACAAGGCATCCTAGTGCCTAAAGGGTCTCTTTTTTGAAAAGCATAGTTTGTTCTCATTCAGCTTTTTGCCTTAAAAATTATATATATATTTCTGCCTTTTTAAATTATAAAATTACAAGATCTAATATTGCTGAAATAAGCATTTGGGGGGAACAAAATATTAACTGCAGAAAAAAACTTAATACAGAATTCCTTTTTTGGTAAACCACTTTGAGACACATGCCATGTGATTTTAACATGCAGATATGCAATGAAGATGGAAAAATGGATCCTGGAGCAAGTTCTGTCTTCACTTTGATGAGTACAAATTTCAGCAATTGCACTGATGTAAATTGAATTAAATCAACTTTAAGCCAATATTGCCAAGTGTGGAGTGATGGAAAATGTGCATTAACAAAATGTATAAAATCTCTTTTATTGTTTTTCCCCTCATTACCTCCAGAACTATTTCTTTCTGCTCTCTCTGAAAACCTGGGCCCATCACGACAAAGCCATACCTTTTAGCACTGAGCAAAAAGGCAGTTTTCTGGCAATACAGCTAGGGCTGAGAGGGAAGGAGCAGATGGGAACTGCTGGTAAAAGTAACACCACAAAGGGTTGGTGGAAGAAGTGGTGAATGTCAGGAAAGAGAAGTGAGGAAAAGACAGGAAGTAGGGAAGGGCCAGGGGAGATGGAGAATCCTGTCCTACAGCACTGTGGTCTTTTGATGTTCCACCATCATAAAATGCTTTCCAGTCTGATTTTTAGGCAGATGTTTCAAAAGCATTCACAGAGGTATATCCTCCTCATCTCTGTGGAGGAGGAATTGAAGAGGATTGGTGAGAAAATGGCTACTGCTGCAACGACTTTGAAACCAGAGTTTTCTTCACATAAAGATGTGAAGCACAAAGAACTACGAAGCAGGCTTCCTTCCTCACACGGCTGGTGTCTCAGTCCTCACCGAAAGGCTTGGAAAGATCAAACAAAGTCCCTGCTCAGTTTTTTATTTCTCTGCAAATGGTTTTTAAATTATTTTCTGTATCTAGCTATTGTCTTTCCTACAAAGCCTAGTGACACAACCAAAACTGTGGTGAAAAACTACACTAAGAATCACTAACTACATCGTGGGCAACTATATACAAAATCAGTATTATGCAGCTTAACTGTTCCTTCCTGACTTCTGGTTAGATGTTACAGCAGTGAAACAAGAATTAAAACTCAAAATTTCTAGACCTACAGAGAGTTACATCGACTTAGTAAATGTCTGACTTACTCGTTCTTTAAATGCGAGGTTCATAGTTAACATCACAATTTGCTGGAGACGGTGCATTTTCCTGTCTCTTAAGAGAGCCACTAGGTGGGAGTATGTTATCTTAAAAGGCGCTTGGTCAGCCACGGCAGTTGTCATTTCAAAGGAGCTCCGCTCCTCTCTTTTCCCGGCAGCTGGGAGATGCAGCTCTCTTCACACTCTGTCGAGTTGGTGGTGATCGAGTTGGGATTTTTCGACCCTCATCTCCACACTGGACGCAGGGGAGATGCTGCCTGCCTTGCTGCACCTCCGGCCCAGGAGGACGTGAGGGGCAAGCAAAGGCAAAGACTTCATAGAATCATAGAGTATCTTGAGTTGGAAGGGAGTCACAAGGATCATTGATTCCAACTCCTGGCCCTGTTAAAGAAACCCCAACCTCGCATCCTGTGCCTGAGAGTGTTGTCCAGATGCTTCTGGAACTCTGTCGGGCTCAGTGCCGTGACCACTTCCCTGGGGAGGCCATTCCAGTGCCCAACCACCCAGTGGATGAAGAACCTTTTCCTAAAATCCAAGCTAAACCTCCCCTGGCACAACTTCAGACCATTCCCTTGGGTCCTGTCACTGGTCACCACAGAAGAGATCAGTGTCTGCCTCTCCTCGTCCACTCACAAGGAAGCTGTAGATCACAATGAGGTCTTCCCTCAGTCTCTTCTCTAGACCAAACTAAGTAACCTCAGCCGCTGCTCATATGACTTCCCTTCCAGACCCTTCACCATCTTCCTGGCCCTTCTTTGGACACTCTCTAATAATGCTACAAGCGCCACCCTTCAGAAAGTCTATCTCTTATCCAAAGAAGGTACACAAGCTAATTACATAGAAAGCCCTGAGGACCCAGGTTAAAATAGATTCAGAGGATCACCTTGCTAACATAAAAGATAAGAATAATAACAATAATAACAATAATAATGCCTAGTTAAAATATATTAAAAGCCAGGCATTTGCCAGAGAGAGAACAGGCAGGTGATAAAGAAAGGGTCAATTTTTTTTCCTCTCTTTGAAGAATTAGGCTATCGGGCAAAAAAAAAAAATAGTAATATTCAACACAAGAGTGTTTTGTGTTGAATATTCAACACAAAAGATGAGTAAAGGCCAAGTAACAACTGAAGGATGTGTGTATTCAACTCTAAAGATCCAGGATGATACTGTTGGACTAAGAAGTGTATTGGGTAGTAAATCTTGGAGGGCAGCCATCGTACTAGAAAGATGGTGCCAAATGAGGTGTTTCCCAAAGTACAAATTTGTGGAAACAGCAAAAACTCTGATTTTCACATCAGGAATATCTGAGCTGTAAGAGTGTAAGTGGAAAAAAAGTGGTGCAAATGATTATTCATTGTCCCCTGTAGTACAAGAAGGGGAGGGACAGCTAATGTAAGGAAAAAAATTTTAAAGTGCAATTTCATATGTCATAATTTATCTTGCCATAGACCCTTTCGAAGCTCAGGCTGATAAACCAAAAATGGAGTAAGACAAGTTCACACAGGGTAAGAGTATTAAACATGATGAAATAAATGCAAGCTTTAAACCTGGAAGTTTGCAAATTGTAAACTTCTGAGAACATATCAACAATCCATCTGTACCTATACCCTGTTCCCAAGTGCTCACTGTTGCACATTGGTGGAGAATGATACTTGCCTAAACGGACTTTCATTCTCTCTTTCCTCTGATGGTAAAAATTTGGCCCTCATCTATAAGCTCAAGGTGCTCAAAGGTAGTAAAGTTGTTAACAGGGTCTGGTTGTCTTGCTGCAGCTCTGGATTGAGAGTCCAGTTTTCCTAAATAGTAATGGGAGTAGCTTTGTTCACAGAAAAAAGTCTCAGAAGCCAGCTGAAGGCATTTGCCTAGACCAACAAAAAACTTCATAAAAACAATAGTGGCAGCGCAAAATCATCTGTAGACAGCTGCCTGAAAAGATTTGAAATACTACCAAGGGGAAAAAAAAACTGCAGAGTTTTTGACCTGTAGGATTCTTCAAATCATAATTCTGTGTAAAGTTCATTATTATTGGGCGTTCATTTCTGAACACCGTTATTAAATTTGCACGGGTACAAGATTTTGGAGAGGTCAGGGAATTGGTGGCAATATTTCATATTTAATTTTGCTTACTATGAAGACAGTAACAAAGCTCTTGTTGATTTTAGCTGGAAGAAGCATAACCCGGTGATGCTGTTGTAATAATGAAGACTGGAGTACTACTTAATTATTGATCTAATTGTATTACTTTTAACTGTGCAGTCCTAATTAAGCAACTTTTTTAATAAGGAACTTCTCTTACTATTTTTTTTTAAATTAGGGTCAAATGTTTTTTGTATAAATAGATATCTTGCTTACACCTCATGTTCCCTTCCTGCTCAGTTATACACAGAGCTCACAATTAATGTCACAAATCCACTGTGTTTCCCATAAGAACAGACTGTTGTTGCAAGCACAAATTTGTATTTAACTGCAGGGTTTAGTAACTGTCTGTTAGAGAGCTTTTAATGCAAAAATTCCCCAAAATGAAGTATACAAACTAGAAAATTACTGAGGGAAAGTAACTTCTATAACTGGTTTGGGTGGATATTTTAAGCTTGCTAGTAAAAATCTCTTTGCAAGTCATAAAAACCTCATTTTAATTTTGAAACACATTTCATGACTATGCATCAGCTCTACTGCCTGTGCAGTTCTCAATGCTTTAACAGTGTTAGTTACTGGAATTGCTCAAAGACATCAGAAATAGAAACGTTCTGTTCCTTGCTGGAATTTCAGTTCATCAGCCAAGCAGAATTACTGCTTTCTCCAGGCCAGGTTTTGAAAAGACATTATTCCCAGCCTACACCCTGTCTGTCAATACATGATGAAATTGTCATTCTAAAATGGTTACTTGTACAGTGGAGTGGTTCTTTCTTGGATACAGTGCGACCAAACCTACTTGCTGCCACAAATGGGGAGTAGTAACTAAAAGAATACAAACTGCTGTCTTTACCATGCAATCATCTGTGATAAATGGCTGATGTACTGGATGAAGAAATGTAATTTTTACCTATTTTTCAAGGCCATGTCCTAGTTTATTACACATTTGGATTTCCAGAGGGGCTGAGGTTTGTCTGCATCCCAAGGTTGATGAAAAGCTGAAGAATGGGATGTGATAACATGACTGTGGATATCACAAGCTACATCTTCATGTATACTACCGGGCAGTGCAACCTTACACACTTGACAGTCTGAGATGATTTGCAGCCTTAAGTGAGACCTTCAGGCTCCTTTTCCAAAGTTTAGGAGGAATGAGATACTTTGGAAGGGACTCCTGAGATACCGTCAGAGCTGCAACCTGTATAGTCACCCATTAATAAAATGAGGCTTGTGGTGGAATTTAAACAGTCTGGAGTGTATCTGCATGATTCAGATCTCTTGCTTCAGGTGAGCAGATATGACTGCAATACAGGACAGGGTCATGAAACGCTATCCGTTCAGTCTCCAAAAGAGGCAGGGCTGGGATACATGGTGCTGAACTGAACAGCCACCTTCCCCTAGGACTAAATGCACAGCTCCATTTTTCACAGCCGTCCTGGTTCTGGAGGCAACCAAGTCGTCCTTGTTTCCAGGCTACTTACACAGTGCATTATCTCATAATTTAGACACTAAATGAAGTGGTTGAAACCAGGTGCCTTCCTTTTCCTGAATATTCACTTGGAGCTACCTACAATCCAGTCCGCAAGTATAAATAGCAAAAGTTGCTCTGTTTAATACCTAACTCTGATATGTCCAGCAGGAGTGCAGGAAACTCCTCATTATCTTCACATCCACATTTCTCCACTTTTGATTAGAACTAATTACTAACTTTTTTACTTACTGTGTAGGAGTAGCAGACCCACCCCTCCCTCTGTTTATGTGCAGTACTAAATGGAAACGTGCACGTACTTTCTTCAAAACTGCAAGGAACATGGGTGCAAATCTGAATTAGGTCTCAGACTATGCACAAACAGAAGATAAGGTGGCTTGGCAAGTTTAGCAGAGCATAACCCTTCATTTGAACGTATTCTTAGTTATATACTATGGTATGCCTTCTCAGCCTCACAGAACTCTGGTTTCACAGGCAGAGAAGATGCCTTCTGGGGAGGAACCATGCATTTTATTCATTGGGTACGTCTAATGCAAGAAACCTACAACCTTATGCAAATATTAACCAAGTCTTGGAGGTAGCCAGAAATAAGAGAGATGATTATTGTCCTGGTTATAGAAATGGGAAAGAGTTAAAAAGGAGATACTGTAGCAAATAGTTTGGGAGCTACAGCAGGTTATCTGCTTTAACTAAAAGCATTTGTTATAATGAAAGCAACAGTGCAGTAAAGAAGCAGACCTCTGATCAAGCCTAATAGTCTCTCCCTTATTTCTACCTGAAAATTTTATGAATTACTTCAATTTGTGTTGTGTCAAAGTCAGAAATATCCCAATCTCAGTAGTTTCTGATTGCATCTAGGGATCCATTTCCCATTCTGAATGTCACTGGAGCCCACAGACCCTGAAAAGTGACACCCTCCTTTGGAGATCTCAAACAGAGCCTGTTCCAACATAGAGTGGACAGAGAGCCATTCTGTCCTCCTAACTCAAAGTCAAAGGTGTTGCCTGACTTGATTAAAAAAAAAATAATAATCACTGTCCTAACCATGAGACTAAAAATAGAAAAGATGAAGGGTGGCCGCCTCATAGCCTTATCCAAAGTCTTGTGAGCTTCTCCAGGATGGACTGAGAAGGTCCTAGGAACAGGTCTCCAAATCCCCAGACATGCTCTAACCATCACATTTTTTCACTCTTTATAAATTGGTATGCTGTTTCCATTGAAAGTGCTGCTCAGTTAGGAAGGGGTTCAAGGTTTTGGGTAACAAATGGGGATGTCTACCTTAAAATTCCGGCCAGGGTAATCAGCTAAACAAGGTCACAAAATAGCTTTGCACATTTGTACATGGTCATCTATGTTTGCATGGATGCTGTTTGCATGATTCCAGTTGCAGCACCTGGCAACTGGTGCTCTCTTGGAGCATGCCTTGGGTCAAGGCAGGCCAGGGAGTGCTACTCGTAGCCATTAGAGGTGAAGCAGTGGGGTAGTTCAGCTATACACACAAGTCACAGTGTACCACCACATAGTCAGAAGAGGGACCACCACCCTTGTCATTTACTAGGTTAGATTACAGCCTGTGGCATTGATGGCATACTTCAATTTAAGGGAAAGCAAGTTAATCCTTTCAGTCTCTGTGCTGAGCAACCCCACTGCAAGCCTCCTAAACTCCAGCTGGGGACAGGAAGGCAGACACAACACTGTGCCCTGCATACGTGACTAAGTAGCATCTGAGTCTTCAGGCACACACTTCTGCATTCACTGACTGCTCCTTCACCACACTTAATATGCCCCCCCCTTGCAAGTAAAATAAACCTACATTATCTGCCTGCCACACTCCCACTGCTTTGTTCAGACCAAGCACCAAGTTGTAGGTGTTGTGGTGTAGTTGTAGGGGACTGTGCAGCTGATTTGCTTCAAATCACACTATCACCAACAGTTTTGCAGTTCACAGATACACAACACAGAAGAAGCAACTTCTGAAACAAAGCCATATGGCTAAACAAATTTCTCTTATAAACAGGGGGGACATAAAAAAGCTAAAGAAAGTCTTACAGAAAGCTTTCTACCCTGTGAGACACAGAAACAGTAAATCCAAATCCCCAGTTTTGTGACAGACAGAACTCTGGTACTGCAATCAATGTAATTCTTGACTTAAGCCTCCTAAAGATCTCCCCACTTGCCCCCCTTCTCCCACAGTCTCTGAGCACTCAGGACCATATCCTAAATGTTCTCTTGACTTCAGAACTGAAGCTACATCACAAAACACACCTGAATAATTTTTTAAAAGAAATTATGCCAAAAAGAGCCTTCAAATACTTTTAGTGTTCCATTTCTACAGCAGAGAAGATTGTTTATTCTACCAGCACAGTGCTCTGAAAGATTTTTGTAAGGCTGACAAGAGACTGGAATGCCCTACAGCAAAGGGTCTCAAAACGAAGCTTTTCTATCTTCACTTCCCATCAGAAAGCTCATTCATGACAGTTAAGTACTCAGATGAATCAGGTCTGAAGCTATTACAAAGCATAATGAGGAAATGCTCCGAGTCACCCGAGAACTTTTTCTAATTTCAGTGGATAGGATAAAGGAGATGCTAACTAATGACTGTCTAACACAGTTCTGTATTGTCCCGTGGTGTGTGATACTTTATTTAATATGAGAACATGCAATAAATAATACAGCACCATATCATTTCTAGAGATCACAGTTCTAATGTTTCTTGTTGTTGCAGTTTGCATTCTAGAACCTGTCTGGACGACGTCAAATCGCACACAAGTTTAATTCCCTCTTCCCCACCCCCTCAGACTTTAACAAGTAGTGCTATGATTTTGTTTTCATTAAAAGCCTCAACGGTATTTATACGTAGCATTGTCCTTCAGCACAGGAGAATGCAAAGTGGAATCAAGCAGCAGATGACTGTTCACCACAAAATGAGTAATCATTTATCTTTCATGCTAAAATAAATGCAGACAGAAAACCAGAAAGCACACTGGTCTAATGTCCTCATTTTGTAACTTACCTCTTTTTAAATTTCTTTTAAACAAGGGTTTTCTAAAAACATTTTGAACCTTACTCATTTTGTTATCCTTGGAAAGCCTGAAGTGAAACATCTATCCTTTAAACTTGATGTCTTCACTACTTGCCTTTTCCAGTGCCACAGGAGTGATGTTACACTCCTGCATTACGTATTCTGGTTTAACCACACAGCTTCTCAAAACAGCCCCCACTAAAATGAGCTGTGGCTCTGGATTTACACTCCCCATCACCATCACTTACAGTTACCGATGAACAATTTCACTTCTAAGCACACACATTTACCCAACAGCTGAACTGCTCCAGTTTTCTGTGTTTTTCTTATTATAACTAGCTCCTTCATTTCAATGGCATCACAGTTGAGCTCAAGTCTGAAATGCAATGCTCCAGCTAGTGCTTATTTTTACTCAAGCAATTACAGAAAAAAAAAGTTGACACTGACATTTACCAAAATATTTCAGAACACAAACATCACCCACTGAGCTGAACATGAAAATTCATGCCTGCTAGTCTTGTTTTTCTCCTCAGAGTATGACTGATTTGACTCATGCCTGACTTTAACAAAATTTCCAGATCTTTGCTAGAATTATAGTTGCTAGGAAAAATGCCTAAACAGGCAGCTGAATTTCTGTTCCTATGCCCACATTATTACTTGTCTTTGATAAAAGGATACAGCAGGACATTCTAGACCGTTTCATAGCATTTCGTAAGTTTAAAACTTTATATGCTGAAGGAAAATTCTCTACTAATACATCTGAAAGCCTGCAAGGACCTTTCATTTCTTTCGTAGACACCTATGAAAATCCCAATTTAGTCAATCTGAATGCTTCTTGCTCAACAGTGTTAGCAGCACAGGAGCACTGGTCCTTTGATACTGAAGCTAGAGCAGGAACATTTCTCTGCCTTCCAACAGTCCCACTTGTGATTTGGTTACCGGTCATGACCCCGTTGTTTATTGTATATGTGAATTATAAGAATTACTGGAATTCTTGTAAATCCCAATTAAATAAAGGGTAAAAGAAAAGCCCACCTGTAATCACACACCATGTAACTGCATGTTAATGGCCTGTTCTGTACCCTACTGGGATATCTTAGAGCAATGCTACAGCATTATACTCAATTTCAAGAGGCCAGTAGACATTTTAAAATGAATAAAAACTATTTTATAACTACAGTAATGGCTACAGCTCATGCCTTATTCACAGCAAGTAAAAAAACCCATGCTGGAGTTTATGTAAATATTACTAATGCATACACTGTGAAAAAGTAACTCATGTTAATTAAAAAACACCTTAATTTCAAAAGTTTAACAGAAACAGTAACAGTGAGCACTGCAATCTTTCAAAGCAGAACAGAAACTTTACACATTGATCCAGCAGTAATTGATATCCAGCTGCTTGGAGCTGGGCTGCCGATTGAACCTGTAGTGAAAGCTGGGCTGAAATCCCCTCTTATTTGATGGCAGCAGGAGTCATGCTGCTCTTTCCTACGAGCTGGAATTTCACCCCAGTCTTTACATTCTTCGTCGGTTATGGTGGAGCAGCCAGAAGATGATGATTTGAGAAAAGCTAAGTAGACTCACAGTTCTAAAAATCCAATCTTCAAGCATCTGTAAGGTCCAGGGGAAGGAGGAGGGGGTTTATAGCACAGTTAGAAGGAGTCTCTCTAAAGATGGGCAAGTGGCCATTTCAGTAACAGAGCTGATGGCGGGACGCTGCACATCACTAATAGAAGTAAATCTGAGGTTGAGTCCTTGGTGAAAACACCATCATACTGGCCTTTGACTAGAAAGGAAGGCAAGCACAGCACGTGAACAAGGAAGCACATGCATGCACACAAGGCTGAACAATTCCAGGAACAGAACAATTTCTCTGCATACATACAAGACCTTGCTAAGAAAAAAAATACAAAGGTTTTTTAGCATTTAAATAATTGCCCACATGAACTTGATTTCAAATCCAACTTTACACATTTTTGATAAACTGAAAGGCCTCAGCATTGAAGATAAAACATTTCTAGCACCAGCTACCGGCTTGAAAGTGAATACTTACAAGAGATGAGTACAGGAAGACATGAGTACAGGAAGACATGTTGTCTTTCACTGAGAAAGTGTTTTAAGGCAATATCCAAAATCACAATATAGCCACCACAGAAACTGCTCCAATGATCCCTGATACTTTATGGCACATACACAGGTTCCACTGCTGAGGGAGAGTAAGAACTAAATTGGTGCCTGTCCTCCTCCTCCTCCCTGTGATGTGCTCTGGAATGCTGGAAATATCCAACATCTGTACATCACTAGATTGTCAACTAGTTGTCAATTAACGCAAGCTAATTTTCTTCCTATAGCTCCTAAATCCCTCTGTAGCCATTTATATTAGCCACATTAGCCACTATCACTTCCAAGGAAATTGGTGAGGAATTGCAATCTTTCCTTATCACTAACCCAATTAAAAAGTCGTTCAATGTGGTAGTAAGTGTTTACACAATTAATACAAATGACAGATTTCTGAACATTTCCCAGAAGGGAAACGACTATAATTGGTCCGGCTAGATGTGCTCCTGCAGCACCCAGCCCAGGGTTGGTTTTTCTTCTTTGCCCTCAAAAGAGTCAATTTTACTTGCATTTCCACCAAGGAGTATTTTAGCAATGGAGACAGTAATTTCTGAGTATATGTATAAAAGGAAGAGGTAAGCAGTTTGTTCTCCATTTCCATCACTTTGTAGAACTCCATCATCCATTTTTATTAATAGTTATGGCACCCAGGTATGCAGCTAAGAAACTGAAGAACATGAAGGTTGTTATTAGAATCATTTTTGGCTAAAGACAAGGAGCAGAACTGCATCGCAACCCTACTTTTTTCATTATTTAAAGGTGTGTTAAAATATACCAAGATTTTCAGGAAATCTGTTATTTGGCTTACATAGTAAGCTATGCCTTGTGCACTGTGTTCTAGACTAAGTTGTATTTTAAAATGGTGCACAAAGTTAAGAAACTTTACATGATGCCAGTGAGTAATCTGTGCTTTCATAAATACAGTAGTATACATCCTATATACAGATGCTGGATGGAAGCCTTCAGGAAAGCTGTTAGCCAGCCATCCACAGAAAGAAGGGAATGAAGATGGTGGGGAGTGTGGTGGAGGGTGCCACACCTAGGCAGACTATTGACGCTAGTCCCACAAGCACGGATGCGAGCACGCTCCTCTGGTCCCGAATAATCATCTTCACAGTCTCACAGAACTGGAAAAAGAAAAAAAAAAAAGTGCAAAAGATGAGATTTAAAGAGGAAAGCTTTGGCTGCAGAGCTGGCGATGCCCACTCTCTCGGAACAGAGCAGCAGTTGCTGCCCCAGCTCTCACACGGATTCCCCGGACAGAAGGGAAGAGAGAAGAGCCGGGCTGGCACCGCATCACACCCAGCATCAGCCCCGGTACTGCCTGTGGCTCCGCCTGGAACCTGTAGCTTCAGAGCATTTTAGAAGCGTATTAATCATTCTACTAATTCAGCTTCGCTCTCCTCGCCGCTTGAAGCCAGCTGAGGCCAGGCTCGCCGCCGTCCCGAGGAGCTCCGCGCCGGCGGCACTGCCCGCTGCGGGAAGAGCGGCGTCAGCGGCAGCCGGGCAGGCGGGCGGTACCGGCACCCCCGCCCAGGGCCCGGGGCCCGCGGCAGTGCCCGGGCCAGCTCCGGGGAGCGGGAGAAGGGCACCGCCGCCGCGGGCCGGGCCGTACCTTCTCGGTCTGGAAGCTGACCGGGGCTCCGTATCGGCAGTAAGTGACGAAGTGCTCGCAGTTGTTCCAGAGCAGGCTGTAGGCCGTGGTGCCCACCAGCTTCTCTGCCCGGCGGGCCGCCTCCTCGCTGCCCAGCACCTGGTCCTCGAACAGCCGGTCCATGTGGTTGACCAGGATGCTGCCGCCGTAGGCGAAGTCCTCCACCGTGTCCACCCGGACGCTGGCCGTCCTGGCGATGACACCCAGGATGAGCCGCTTGTTGGTCACCACCTGTTGGATCTGCCGACGGTCGCCGGTGATGGCGGGCAGGATGTCGGGCATCAAGTGGGCGACGCGGTTCTCGCCCAAGTAAATGCCGAAGTGGATGAAGAGCGTGCGGGGCACCTCCAGCAGGTCTCCTCGCTTGAAGCAGCTGGTGTCGTAGTAGCTGGGTGCGGGCGGTGGCGTTTCCCCACCGGAGCCCGCGGGCAAGGGCCGGATGTGGACGAGGACCAGCAGCTTCTCCAGCAGCAGCGAGGCCGCCTGCGGCACTGAGTTCTTCATGGTCGGGGGAAACCCTCGGTGCCTCCGAGCAGCTTCTGGCCCCCGGCACCGCTTTTCTAGGCTACCGGCGGGGCGGGGCGGGCCCCCGGGCCGGCCCACCGGGTGAGGGGCGTGCGGGGAGCTCCCGCCCCGAGGACTGGCCGGGCTTCAGTGGGGGCGCGGCGGGCAGCCTTGAGCCGACCCAGTGACCCCCGGCCCGGCCGTGGCGGCGGCTCGGCGCTCGGGATGG
>VZRQ01002135.1:100742-163904 GCA_013397975.1 Machaerirhynchus nigripectus
GGGACGGGGTGGGGGAAGCGTCTGTCTTCCCTGAAAGAAAACAGGTCTCCGAGGGAGAGCGGCAAGTCACATTTATAAATTATTCGCCCCAAAGGTCCGCCAGCTAAGAAAGAGTGGGAAACGGCGGAGCGGCATTCCCGTGCGTTCAGTTTCATGCTAATCCATTATGCAAATGGCTAAATCCTGGCAACGGAGCCCACAAAAGAGCAGCTCTGTCAGGTCAACAATGCCGCTCCGATCGGGCTCGGAACTTTGAGTAACCAAGCAGGTTCCCGCCCCCTTGGGGATGGCGGGATGATGGATGGGACAGACATTCATCTTACCTGGAAGATGACAGGGCGCGGAGAGTGGCAGAGGAGGTGGCCGTGGCTGCAGCCTTTCACCGAGTCCCCGCCGCCGCGCCCCGGCCCGCTGCCATGGATCTTTGTTCGTGCCGCAGCCGCTCCGGCCCGGTGCTGTCGCTCCGGCTGCAGGGGGGGAGCTTTCGCCTCTGAGAAACGCCGAACGGGCGGAGGGAGGGGGAAGGAGGAAGGGATATGCTTGTAAGAGTGCTGGAGAAGTTTTTGTTGGAGCATCTTCCTTTAAACTCGGGCAAACACCGCAGCTACAGGATGCCAAATACGAAACGGGGAAGCGGGAAGAGGAGCGCTGGTGTGTAACAGCTTGGCAGCTCTCCACAGGCAAACCGCGTTGAAACAGTAGGTTATTTTTTTTCCTCAGTCACTTTAAACTCTGTGGAACACGAATGAGACCTCTAGACCACCCCAGAGCTGTAGAATCCCTTTGGTCACACCAGCAAAAAAGAGAAAATGTTCACTATCCCTTTTCTTTCCCTTAGCAAACAGCTCCGGTATTCGGCAGGCAAAGGGGATGTGAAGGACCTAGCAGGTGAGAGCCTTCTACCACCACAGATACTGAACCAAGGTTCAGGATCTTGTAAACGTGAAAGCTTATTGATAAACCAAAAGCAAGTTTTCCCACTTTCTCGATAAAGAAAATATTTCATGGGAGGGGGTTACCTCACTACTAGTCAACAAAAATGAGGGCTGGTGCCCTCCTGTTTCCTCCTGCTTGGAGCAGAGAGCAGCTTCCTGGGAAGCTAAGACTATCCTCATCTTGCTTCATCTGCAAAGAAAGGGCCCCATCAGAACCTGTTGTTCGGTTGCTGACTACAGGCCAGAGCCCCAGCACTACTTAACAGAGTGATCAGGCCTTTGGGATTTCCTCTGGAGTCTCAGCCAAATTTTTATGCAACAGCGGCTTACACCTCTCAAGCCCCCTACTTCAAATCACATCACTTAAAAAGAGAAAATACCTTATAGATGTAGCTTATGATGCTCGTACAGGAACCCTGTGGATTAGCCACCAGCCACACGATTATATAATTAAACCAGCATGTTTTCAAATCCAGATGTTAAAAAGTATTTGCAAGGTTTGAAGCTTTTTCTCTTAGTAAATAAAAATGGGGGGAGGAGGAGGAACTTCTCATTTTTAACTAGTGCATTTTTTCAACGGACGAGGGAAAAAAAAATTTAAAACACCTCATCATCATGATAAAGGGTATCACCCGTTTGATAATGGTCACAGCAGCTGGTCCAAAGCTGGAGCCACAGAAAGCTGTCAGACTCCACAGAAAGCCCTGGCATAGAAAGGTTCCTGACTCCCTCTGGTGTGGATAAAGCACCATTCCTGCCCTGTGCTGCCATCTCAAGATTCCACCTCTCCCCTTCCCTAAAGCTGTCTAGCTAGGGATGGTGGTAGAGATACTTCAGTCCTGCAGTTCAGGATTCTCCTCCCTGTGCAAAGGAGGGTGGAGGAATTCAGCTGAACTCCCTGGCAGATACAGACACTTCCCAATGGCATCTTTCACGTGGCGTCATCCTTTGTATGCTTTCTTCAAGCCAGTGAGCTTTAATCCCAAAATCACCAGGGTCCATTTCAAGTAAATCCAGAAAGGAAACCAGGATGAAACTGCAGAAGAGGGATTGTCATGAGGAGACTCAAAGTCTTACCGCGTGGGAGGGTTTCAAAGCAGTGAGGTGAAAGTTGTGACATTTCTGCAGCATAATTTCGTCATACCTGAGGCACTGAAGAGCTTCCTCTCTCCCTCCCTCCCCCCCACTCACTCACTCACTCACTCACAAGCCCAGAAACCACAGTGAACAAGCCCAAAAGGCATTACAGAGCAGACAGGTCTGTGGAATCCACCCAGGTAACGCTTCGCCACTACCTTGCAACTGCTGTGAGCATTACTGTGTGCAAAGCACTTAATACAACACATCCAAGTAATTCCTGAATGAAACCATTCAGATTCTTGAAAAGCAAGCTGCAACCCAACATTTTCAGCTTTCAAACCCAAGGGGCTGCACTCCTATTACTGTCAAACTTCCACAGTGCAACCACAATGTAAGGTATACTTACCATAATTTTTCATCTGAAAGGGGGAAGAAAACATGTATTTTTAGTGGAAAAACATCTCCACTGGAGATGGCAAAACTAAAAATATACATTGATTGTGCATCACGCACTGGCACAGCCTCTTGGGTGACTTTTGTATAACAGCTTTTGTACCTTTAGTAGACAAAGTGGGAAAATCACTTTGGAATTTTAAATATAAACCTGAAAACACTGAGAAAGTATTTGTTTGGACTGCTAACTGTTGTGGAATAATTTAATGATAAAACCTATGCTTTATTTTTGAGAGTTAAGCTGAGATGCAGTAAGAAAGCTGTGAGAGGTAAGAATGCAGCCTTTGTTTAGTAATGCAGATGAGCCACAGTACAAAAACTTAAGAGGTGTAAGGCGGTTTCCATTACACTGAAACTCCTGTATTAGAAGAAACCTTATTTTATGCACTAGGCATTACTATTTCCATCCTGCTCTCACAGCTAACACAGTAGGGAAAAGGCAGGAAAGGCGGGGAACTGGAAGGGTAAGTTCTTGCCTATATGAGGAACAGACCTGGTTTAACAAGCAGGCAAAATGAATTTTTTACTGAGTAAAACCAATGCTGACTGCATACATCCTCACCTTTGTGTACAACTTACACTTTACCAAACCTTTCTCAGTTACTCAAGCTTTACTTTCAGATCATTTGGAACTGCTGAAACAAGCATAGTTTCATGAATTCAAAGTATGTTAAGACATTCAAGGAGAATAAAATCTTTGGATAGGGATTTTTGGAGGGTATAATTTGCAAGAAGAGTATCTGAAAAGCAATGCCATTTGGTTTAAGCTGGTGTGCTGAAAGAAATAATGGACAGAAAATACGTTTGTGAAAGATGGTTTCACAGCATCCAAAAGGGCTATTGCAGACATAAAAAATAACACCTTTGTATTCCCATATCCAATCCATTTGAACACTGTACCATTCTTTTCAGCAAATTACAGCTTCCATTATAGAGCTGTAAGTGACCAGCTCTCCAGAAAACAGTATCATTTACTCTTTTGGTTTTTGTATTTAACAAAGACTAGGGACAGAACAGACAAAATCTGAAGAAAGAAGGGAACCGGCAAGACAATGCATGAAATTGCAGGCAAATCAAACAAATCCAAACAAAGAACCTTTGAACTAAGTATCACTCTCTTCCAGTACAAGAAACAACATAAATGACTAAAACAAATTTATACTTTATAAAATGTTCACTTTTATTCAGAAACTTATTGCATACACATTTCCAGAGTCACTTAAGCAGCATATTGAGTGAACTGCAAATATTTACTGTAGCCTTTTTATCCTTGTAGGTTTGCTGCTGAGGTCTATCACTTATTCTTTTTTACTTCCTCTCAATAGGTTTCCAAATTATTAAGGAGAGTTTTCTAACAAACAATGACTGTAAACATAATAAAACCTGCATGCCATTTTCCCTCTGAAGTTATTAACTTGGCTATTTTTCTGCAATGAAGTAATGACTCATTTTTTACAACCTGACTGAATCATGCTGTATACATGGATAGTACCTATGACTTGCTCAGGGAATAATGTGTTTAGATGGATAAAGCATTAATTTATGACACCTTCAAATTAACAGAATCACAGAAAAGGTAGGAACAATTAATTGCATAGTACTCATTAGCAAGCAAGAGGCTAGGAAATTAATAACAGTGACAGCACGGGAAATTTAGGAACAACTAACAGATAGGTTTAGTGACAATTAAAAAAATACTCATTTCCATAATTTTGTCTGGTATTAATAATGCCTCATTTTGTCAGCACTAAACAATTAATACGATCTCCCTAAAATAAACAAAAATATTAATTTCTGAATATAAAATGCCTGAACATGTGGAGTAGTATTTTTATGGCTTCTGCAGAGAAAATACAGTTATCAGAATTTCCACCTTGCTATTGTCCCAGAGAGTACGATACAGATTTTTTAAGTCTCTTCTTAATGAGGTGAAGAAGTTCAGAAGTACCCCAATTTGAACATGCTAATTGTATTGTGCAGGAAGGGAGATGGAGAGGTGATAACTGGGAGTCAGAAGAAAGAGTACACTGCATTCAACATGTTCCTTCACAGCAGAAGACAACTTTTTGTAGGAAGGGCAATGCAAATGACAGTCAAATAAACTTAATCCAGGTATGACTCTGCTGCACAAATTAAGGATTTAATAGCCCTGGAACAAAACCAGGTATCCCTCCACCACCCAGCCCTGCTTCATCCCTGCCAGGATTGCACCATCACAAGAAGGAGTGAGTGGGCAGACTCCCCTTTCCTCATCTTCAAATTTATTACCACACTATCATCTGCAATTTACTACTACTCAGTGCTTTCAACTGAAGGATTAATTAGTAAAAGATATCAGAAAATGTAATAAAGTCTGTCATTAACCAGACAAAGTGCTGGAAGTTTGGTGGATCACCACCAAAGGTCAGCATTTATGACCAGTCACTGTATAACAGTACCAATTATTACTTTTCTTTATTGCCCAGCAGGGAAAACTGCCCCCCCAGTACCAGACAGTGCTGACTTCCCAGCAGTGCAGAGCAGGTTACCCAGCCTCACTCACTGCACAGGACAAGCATGGCTGACAGGACAGCAGTCCATTCAATTTTCAAATAAAGGCTGAGAGAAGGAAAAGAGAGATGGACCAAACAGGAGGTAATTTCCATCTTGAAACAAAAATTATCTTGTCTTATGTCATGTTGCAATTTGGTTCATTCTGTTTTTCAGGAAATAAATTAATTCTTCATCCACTGTATTATCTAGACAGGAAATGCTGTCAGGCACAGACAAAGCTATTAGTCTGGTATTACTCGAAACATTTGTTGATCTGTGCCATATAGCTAAGCCTCTGAAAAATAACTGTCAAATTTCTACTCTTTAACTTTTAAAAAAAAATCTCATTCAAGAAGCCAGTTCTTGTTTATAACATGTTTTTATACACTCAGTGTTAAAAGCATATATATTAAACACCTCTTATTCTATCAGTGATTTTAAATCAGGAACATTTTTAATCTGGAAGTCCAACAGCATCTGTCCCAGTGCTTTACCCTGTAAGAAAAAGAAGCAAACCAACATTAAATTTTACTGTCTAAATATTGTACCACCTTTTTAGAGGAAGTTTTTAAAAATGGTTTCACATAAGTATTTTTCCTATCATCAGTGTGAGAATTCAGTCTGTTACAGTTTTTTGAGTTTTCAAGCATCCAAATCTGAATAGATTGAACAGTTTCTTCATTTATTTGGTACCTAGTGCTCCAATCAGTTTATTCGGGGTTCAGTTCTACTATCTGATTCATACGTAGCATCGCCTTATTTTGTGAGCAGTCTGCTTGACTACGCTGAGATTATTTGCACACACAAGCATTTCTGAGCCTATGAGCACAGCTCTGCTTTGCTATAGCCATAGAATTGCTTGGGATCTTGTCTTCAGGTTCAGATGTTTCAAATATTTAATACTTAAGACTGTACACTTGCAAAAAAAAGTTACTTTCAGTTTTACGTAACATCACCAACACAAAAGACCTCATATCCATCTGTTTTTCATGTTTATATTATTTATCAGTACTTTAACTATAGAAGGCATAGGCTAAATGAGGAGCTGTCCTCAGTGCATGGTTCCTGTATATACTCGGAAACAATCAGAATTGTCAAGTAAATCTGCATTTTTCAAAATGTGACAGCCTTTCTGATAAACTAATTTTGCTGGTGCATCTAAAAACTGGTAGTCTTCAAATCAGTTATGCTCTTTATGATGTGCTATCTTTTTATGATGTACACATCTTTTTCACCAAATATTCTAAATCCACTTTCTACTTTCCTATGTTGTTTTCAAATCTTACAAAACTAAATAGACCATGTCTATTAACAGGAAATTAAAAGGAACTAGAGCCAAGCCCAAGAGCTTACCGTTACAGCCAAAATCTGGCTATAAAGAGACCTATCAAAGATGACTACATTAAAATTACTGCTTTGATACATGCCTGTGGGTCACTTCTTAGGGATGCTATGCCACCACCACCAAGGGAATTCTTCAGAACAAAATTTAATCCATGGACTCCTGGCAACTCATATCTGTAAAATAAGACATCACATTGTTTCTCAGCAGATTTTGGAAGGAACACTTGTAGAGGACATCAACCAAAAGCCAGCATGCAAAATTTTCATGCTTCTGGTCACATCTCCCTGCTGAGTCAAGTCTAAAAGGTAACAAGATTAACACAAGGCCTTACCTGCCTTCTTGTTCCTTCCTCTTACTCCAAATTAATAGTCCTTAATATTTTTAAAGTTGGACCATAAGTCAACCATTCTCCTCTATTCAAAACTCATCCACTTCTAATAAGGTTGTTTCTAGAGTCCTTTCTTTGAGTTAAAGCCCATATCTGTAAGCCAGAGGTTCAAGATCCAGTATGAACTCGGACAACACAATGGGCAAAATCAAGTATTTTTATTAGCTCCTAGTTCTGATACTGGAAAGTACAATCACTTAATTCCTGGAACTCGCTTTTGCTAACAAATGCCGCCAGCTAATTGGAAAGACACCCTCTTCATTCCTGAGAAATATCTGTGAGTCACTACATCACTCTCACGACAAACAGATAATTTTATAGCAAAGTAAAATCAGAGCTACAGATCAACGCTTTCCTGGAGCCATGTACTTTGTTCAGATAAAATTTTATTTTAGTGTGACAGACCTCTTTTTCTGTTCCATTGCCACTGTAAGCATTTTTCCGTTCCTGCTTTTGACTGGTGCAGTTCCAATTTGGAAACTTCTGGAGCAGTTTGGCAAATGGCTCTGTGGTTTCCTATTGTTTCAAATTCCATAAATAGGTCTACAGTATATTTCCATTTGCCTCTCCTTGCAGTTTTTCAGTGTTTTATCATCTTCCTTCTCTTGTTGTTTTTCTTTGGTTTTGCTTTCCTCCAATATCTTCTTCCTCTAAGGACTTGATAGCTTTGCTTTAATTCCATAGGAAAGTCCTTAAATCAGAACACCTTCAAGCCATGAGGCATAGCAGAGAAAAATGAAATCCAGTTCTCACTCTGTCTCCAAATGTTTGACTGCTGCAATTTAAATCATGCTTCCTCCAACACCACTTATTTTTCTTTAGTCACCTACCTGATCTTCATCTGTTTGGGACAGACGCTTCAAATCTTTCCCCTGATATAGCTGGAATTTCTTTCAGTGCTCTTATACTGCTGATTTTGTCAATTAGAGGTTTCTCTCTTTCAGCTCTTTTTGAGCACTGTGAAAACCATGGCTGTGGCTCGTGTTCACCACCCTGCCTGCCCTTTTCTCTTGGGCATATGACCCAAGCCTCTCATGGAAGGAGAAGATTCTGCTGAGCAGTCTGGCAATCACTTGAGTTCTTGTTCTAGAAAGCACGTAGTCATGGAGTATCTGTGTCTGTCTCCCAGGCAAAAAGTTTTAAGTTCCTTCTACTTCTTCATTACCACAGTGTACTTTAGTATGACTGTTATTAAGAGAAAATTGGATTCAGCAGTCTGTTGCCCTTCCTTAAAAACTAGCTGACACGCAACATTATCACACTTAAAGGCCAACCCACTGGGAAGGCAGGAAAGTAGGATTAGTCCACCAGTGCTCCACTAGACAACATGAATATGAACAATAAAGCTATTTCTACAATAAGTTACCTACCTAATTTACTAAATTTATTACCATAATCAACTATATAGCACATCCAGATGACCCCACAAAGTTTTCTAAAAAACTAAATAAAAATTACCAATCACCACATACCATGAAAGCCAGAGATCTACCAAAGCACTACACTATAAATTTTACGCTGAAAAAGATGGCAAAGATTTCCAGGCAGCAAAGAATTTCACAACTGGCAGATCTCTCCTCAAGAACTAGACTGATGGAATATCAATTCTAGAAGCTAATATCTCGTCTCTCAAAAGAAGTGTCAAGAAAATCAATCAGGAAAAACAAATTAGGAGAGAAACTGAAGAGCATATAAAAGCAGAAACAAAAAAGAGTGGAAGAATTTCATTTCACTTTCTGCAGTAATTTTGGCAGAGGAAGTATGTAATAGAAGCAACAGATCTTAATTTGGAACACTATAAAATGGCACATTCATTTTATTTACTTTGAGAAAATATTTATAGTGGGATACTCTAGCTAAAATTAGGATTACAAAATAATATATAAAGGTCAGCATCTTCACTATTTTAAGGCTTGTTTGGAGCATCTGAGCATCCAAAAGACTTCCACACAGAAAATAAACTTGCACAATAAAAGGAAGAAAAAACACTATAACCATCATACGAGTATTAAAAGCAGCAACAAGACATATATATACACAATAATGCTGGCAGGCATTTACTCAGCATAATTAAACAATTTAAGTTTAATTAACTGAGATCTAAAGGAAAAAAATTATTTAATTGTACAATTTGATCAAATGTTTCAGTAGCTGCTTTTAAAAAACCACAGAAAACAAAAAAAACCTTTCAAAGAATACACTATCTGTGAGAGAAACCAGTAAAACAAGGAATATTCACTGTTCTAGCTGAATTCCTATGCTTATGCACAATGGGGTTCCTGCTTAACTACTTCCTTTAAAGTGCTGTCCATATTACTCAGAGAAGCTGGGTTTCCCTGTGAGTTTCCCATAAAAATGCATGGAAATAAAAATGATACAAAATTATTTAATGCATTTAAATCAAGGAAAAGACAGGATTCTTTTTATCAGAGAAAAGCAGGAACCAAGTCCATAGGCCTAAAGAAGTGTTTGCATATGAGATATACTGTAGAGAAATACTTATTTTTCCTCTCTAATAAATATATATACAAAAAAGCTGTCTAGAAGCTTCAGCATCCACATTTCTTGTTATTCAGCTCTTGGTGAAAACATTGCATAGGAAGAAATCAGCTGTCATTTTTTATATTTCTGAGCATTGGAATGTTCTCAAAACATTACATATACCATATTTCAGAAGATGAAAACAGCAAAATCTCATAGGATAGTTTTACTATCCTCCTTAAATAACTGACCTAACTACACAAAAAGTTTCTTATTCTGTATCTTAAGGTATTTAGATCTGCTAAGAATGTACTCTAGCACTCTAGCATGGGAAGCAATCACTTGGGGATTGAAAGACCATCGTTTCCTATTATTTGACCTGCAGATCTGGAAACTTAATAGTTTTCTGTGTTCTCTATCAAAATAATCCCATCTCTTCTCTGGTTAGTACACCTATTTATTGCCTCTGGTGAAAAAGCATGAAAGGCAACTGGTGAACAGACTCTGTTCTGTAGTGAGGTAGAGCCATGGTTGGTATGTTTTATAGTAGCAAAACGCATACATAGTTTTTAACTACTCACCATTTAAATAAAGGAAAGGAAGGAAAATTAGACAGCAAGACAGTTCTTTTTTTTATGACAGTTAAAACTAAAACATAAACAAGTAATTTAAAAAGAAACTACACAATCTGAAGCACATGAGCATAATCCTTATAATCCTAAATATTTCCACAAAAGGTTTTATTCTTTTTCCCCAGTAGCTTTCCAATTCACTCACAGAGCTCCATTATCACATCATTAAAGGAAGCCAAAACCACAAACAGATAATCTAATTAATCAAATTAATTTGGCTTCATCCAGACAGAGCAAATTTCAACTTTTATTTATGAACATAAACAGCATTAAGGAATGGCAATGAATTAATTTCTAGAAGTATCATTAGGAGGCATGACATTTTTTATTTCTTCCCCTCTCTGCCCTGTTTCAGAGGAAATTCAATACAATTCTTAGTATCACTATTTAATAGATACATAGATTTGTTAGCACTTACGAAACAGTGGGTGAGATCCGCACTGAGCTGCTTATGAAGACAAAACCAGCACTTACAATTCAAAGATCAGGGGTTAAAACAACTCCAAGTTCTCTCTGAGCTTTGAGCCGTACCTTTCTGACTCAAGCTCTTTGAACAAGCAAAAAGACAGTTAACAGTTTATCCACTACCCATGGAAATACATAAAAGATTTGGGCAAATCTCCGTGTTTGCAGAATAACTGACTCTGTATCACTGTATGACTATGTTTTAGAAGACTGAATGGTTTGTCGCAGTATTAAGCCTTTACTTGTTTTCAAATAGAGAAAAAGGTTTAAAATCTGTTGACTGTTTTACTGGATATCCTTGGGAGAATGAGCTCCATTCATTACCTCATGCTATAAGAGCAGTGTATGTTCCATTCAGTCCCCAGGAAGGGCCCTCAGCATCAGCCATACCACAAAAACAAGAATGTTACGTATGTTGTCTGGCAGAGGATATTCTTTATTAGATGAGTATCACATAAATGTGTCCTGTTTAGGACGTATTCTCTTTCAGATTTTAAGAGAAATTAGCTATGTTTTTTCTTTAAATTCTGGCTTGGTATATGTGGCACAAAAGTGGGTGAGAGTGGGGTACTAGAAGGAATACTTTCTCTAAAGTGAGTGAACTTCATAAATATTAAAATGTTTTGCAGAAACAGGGATAGCAGAAACAGGCCCATTTCTGATGGATCATCAGGTAAGTTTGGGCTCCAGACTACACTGGCTGTGTGAATGTCTTTCAGGTAGTGTTTCACAAATTTCTAACCCTCAGTTCAGCAGTGGCTCAGAGGCTTGGGAAGCTTCAGCTACTAAGGCTCCTGCAGTTTCCAAATGGTTCAAAACCAGTGGAAAGATAAATTTCTCAAAGGGCATTGGAAGCTATTTCTAGTCAATAGAGACATTCTGTACTGGAACAAAACAAAGGAACAGCCCCAACACTACTATGCTAATTCTGGGAATTTAAATGCCTTCACTAAACGGATTCACGGCCTTTGTCCAGCTTCAAGAGAGGCCTAAGTTCATGTTCTTTCTACGTGACTATTCACAAGTTGTTATTTAAGATGTCAAAGGAAGATACATGTAAAAACCCAAAGTCAACACACACAAGTTTGCAATATTTATGTTAACATACTTTAAGATAACTTCTGATGCCATCATATATCTACCATACAACTGTGGACTGAGCAGCAAGCTACTCACCTTGTTACTAGTTCTTCTTCTGGTTTTTTGTGCTCTAATAGGTGTTGAAAGTAATTCTCCAGGGCTTGAGCAGTTAAAGTTTTCTTTAAGTATGGATAGTAGAGGGGATGCCGTGCTATCACACCTGTTAGGCATTAAGTGGCATTAGCTAAAATACGAACTGTTAAAACCAATTTGTATTTATCCTTTCAAAACCAATTTGAGATCTTCTGCTTAACTGAAACTGTATATATGGATCCTCTTTAATGAGCTCCTGAATAAAAAATACAGCAGTATGACAGCTCTCCCTCTGTCAGTAGAGATGTAGGGTGGAGCATGACACAAAAGAATGCTAAGTGACCACTAAGTGACCACCGGATTTTTTCTGGCTGCAAACAGTCCCTGCCGCACTGAAAGACACTTAAAGAACAACAACGTCACAACAAACAACCCACAGGCAGTTCTCATCCATTAAATGGTTTGCAAGACTTAGATATCAAGTCATTACAATTAACCTCAACAAGGCCTGATCAGTGACTGAAGGTTTGGTCCACTGCATGCACGGGATTCTGACGTAAGTGTGACAAGTCACAGATACATTTTTATAGCTGTAAATACGCTTTATAAGCTTCAGCTAATGTTATGCTGAAGCTGAGGTTCCAGAGCAGGATCAGAAAAACAGCTTTGTGTCACAGAGACCTTTCTATCTGTGGACTTCAATTAGAGGTCAAGTTTGTTGTTGTTACTGTTGTTCCTTAATAAAGCAGTAGTGTCTTTATATCTGAAGCAGTCTATTAGGTATCCATCATTCATGACTTGGCAATGCTACATTGCAACAGTGGTCAATCAGGGAGAAAGAAAATGGGAAAAAAAAGGAAAAAAAAAAAATCGACATTGCTTCATTCTTCAACCCAAAAAAACCAGTTTCACAAACAAGGACAAGAAAACTAAATTCCTAAATACAAATGAACAAAATTAATCGGTTTTAGCACAACAGCTAATAGCAAATCAAATCCCAAACGCACCTTTAATTCATACTGAGCTTTGAACACCACACGCTCTCATCTTCCAACAAGTAAGAGAGCCAATTGTTGCATGCAGAAGTAAGGAATAGAAGGAATTATTAAACAATGCAAGAAGCAGCACAATCAATGCAAAGAGACTGCATACTGAAATATACCATTTGCATTAGCAATGTAATAAAAAGATTCTTGTATATACAAGAACAACTTTAGTATTTCCTAACACTGTCAATGTTTTAGCCATAGACATGTTACAAAATTAATGTATGAAAATATTATACATGATCAGACAACCAAGAACTTATATTACATAACATATACACATGAAAGAGTAGCAACTGATGTGTAAAAGAAGGCAGTTCTTAACTTTTGGGAGCTCAACTTTCCAACTCTAAACAAAAATCCTTCTTTTTAGTATGACATGCTAGTATTTTTTCTTATTACTTCAGATTACAACAGCTGCTAATCAGAAGACTATAGATATTTCACCTGGAAAATCCATGTTCAATAGTATTCACTTTTGTTTCAGCACAATTAAAAAAATAAAAATCAAGTGATGTTTAAAGAAATTAAGACTAGGATTTGATATGTAACTCTTACGTGAAAATCCTCCATCACTTCAGAAAGCAAGAGAAAGAAAAATACCTATGTTTGCAGAATTGCCTTTGTCTCCACTTCTAGTATAGGCAAGATCTTCTAAGCGATAAGTATGTGGACCACTTGGCAGATCTGTACAACATAAAAAAGAATTCATTTTAATGGTAGTACAAATAATAGCATATTTTGAAGGAGTAACTGTCAGCTTAAGTGCATGCTTTCTGCATTGTTTGCAGTACTTCTGAAAACATTTCCAATCTGTATCCTCACAGGAGCACCTAGAGAAAAAGAGGTGAGACTGGGAGCCAAACTGATGAAGTTGAGCCAAACTGATGAAGTTGATCCCTCCTGCTCCATCTCCCAAATCCTTTTTACTTTTTTACAGCCAAATGCTGTACCAGGCATCCCCTCTTGCATCACCCTTCAATATGACTATCAATCTTGGTCTCAGCAATGCAGTATCTCTGAAGGAGCCATAGCAGCTGCTTTTCTTGCCTAACCAGTAACGTCTGTCCTCTTAACACACAGATCTCTGCTTGCAGTGCAGGTGGAAAGTACCTGTAGTTGCTACTGTCCTGAAAATTCTGTAATGTCTGTCTAATCTGCTAATGCCTGTAGAAAACAGTAACAATTTAAAATTCCTTTTCAAGACAACACATCTCTCACTTGCACTTGGACTGTTGTAACATTACTTATCCAGCTGTATAGAAGAAACCTAAGATTTCTTTTTCAAGTTAACTGTTTTTGTAAATATCTCAGTATTATATAAGAAAAGGTATACTCTCTAGGAAGCCAATCTCTATTTTTTAGCCTGTCGGTGTCTGAGTATTGGATGTTCAAGGAACATGGAGGTTGTTGCACTTCACTGAATGAAGTTCATATGAAATATTTTTATCCACCTATATATCAAAAAGCAAACTCACTCCTGTCCAAATCCAGAAATTCAATATTGAAGGATTCACACAATATATACCTGAGGTTTGATGGTTAAGTTACACAGCACAGGCCTCTCGCAATTGTTGATTACTAGGAGTGTAGGCTGTCACCATCTAGCTCCTGTTCTCTGAAGTGAGAGATTAAACACCCCCTTTGCTACTGAGTTTTTCACTGATCACAGCCTAACACTGAAACTTGAAGCATAGTCTATAGCCAAGCTTTTAGGCAGTGAAAACTCTGTAATTTTCAGTCAGTTTTGCTTCTGATCCAAATTTCCTACAGCCATATCAGCTCTCCTGGCCTCCTTGGCTTTTCAATCCCATCACTGATAACAGACTGACCTCCAATCCTGACTCACAGTGAACTTCTCATCCCTCCTTTTCTCCTCTGTCTCCTTCCTGTCTTTTTCTCATCCTTCTGGACGAAAGTGGCAGTTCTCCCCCTCTCTCTGCTCCTTGGACACCAGTAGGGGGAATATGCAGAGCAGGGAAGCAACAGCCTTCCTGCTTTGTGACAGCTTCTGGTGCAACTGCTGCTGGTGACAGCCAGAAAAAGCAACTCACAATGTCCCAAATGTAAAAGGAACTGAATATACAGGGTCGTGTATTATGCTGGACTAACTTCACGTTGCAAGGCACAATACAATTTGAAGATACATCAGTCTGTCCTTTCTGTACTATTATTGCTTCTGCTGAGAATACTGAACTATTTGGGGCTTTTTTTCTGTTTAAATTTTTTTTTACAATTTTAGGGAGTAGGAGACCCAGTATTAAAGATATTATGCTCCAAATGCTGGCCAGGGGCATCATTTAGAGCACAGTACACCTACTATACAGGCATGAATAGGTGTGTACTCTGTGAACTGCATCAGGTAATCAGGTAAACACAGCCCTAGCGAAATCATCGTTACCTTCAACTCCTTCCTGCCCACAGAAAACTGCTGACACAGACATGAGCCAGGCTGACATGGGTAAGAGAGAAACTATGTCCAAATCCCACAGGCTGCAGTTTTCACTGACCCTTTCAGAAAGGCAGTGGCAGCTGAACAGATCCCTAAAGTCCATTTGGGTATGGGGTGGGAGATACACTATTCAAATTATGTGTCATGTCATAGCAAGGCATTTTTGTTATCCAATATATCTGTATTTGGTTGAAGCAGATCAGACAACACTCACAAGAGGAGCTTTGCTGGCATGTGCAAGTGGCAATAACAAGGAAAACAATAATGAAGAACTAGGGGTTCACCACAGCAACCTCTTCTACCGGCACAGCAGGATCAGAAAATCTTCCCACAATCGACCCGAAAAACAACCTATCAGCATTAAACTGCTTTAATTAAGACCTAAAGTTTTATAATATATATTGGATCACTGTGAAAGATGAGCTGAAAGAGTGATTAGAATTTAGTCTGGCATAATGGCTCCTCACTGGTAGAAAGTCACAGTAGCATGAAATTTGAAGAGGCTGAAGCATACAACGTAAAAGAGGTAACACAGGAGGTTTGTTTTGAGCTTGAAGCTCACAATCTTTTCCATCTTCACTTGCAAGCAGAAATTTGCCATGAAATTTGGCAGAGAATATTTAAGGATGTATTTATTTAATTGAGGATTATTGGTTTTGACCAATATTGAGAGGGAACTGAAAGTCCAGCTAAAACTCATTTCTCATTTTGGACAAGACTACCACACTTCATACACTACAGAAATCACATTAATTTTAATAATTTCATTCAATATACAATTCAAGACAAAATAGAATGCTTCTTCAAAGGCTGAAATTTGACAATATCTAAATTGCATAAGCTGCAGAAATATTTTCTCCATCAGACATTATACACAGTCAGTCTCTGACAATCTCCCTTTAAACAAAACTAGTTCAAGTCAGTGCTCTGGTGTTCTCATTATTATTACCCTAATTGATTTATCTTTCGTGATCTGTTTATCAGGAAATTGTTTTCATTTAATAAACATCTTAAACAAATCTACGAAAGAATTCCCTTCAAAGCTAGGGAAAATGGTAAATTCAAATTCCACCCTCCAAGAACCACATCTAGCAGCATATTTTAAATCCATTTTCACATATTTCTCTTATCTATTCAACGACAACTAACAGTCCCTCACACTTGAGATAACCATGAAACTAAGAAAAATACTTTCCTCCTTTCTAAATGCTGACAGAAAATGCTTTAGCAGAAGCTATTCCTTTTATAGTCTAACCCATTTGTCTTTCTCATCCATGCTGTCCTACATTAAGCCACAGAAGTAGGTAACTATTTAGTCACATACAGAAAACATTTATATTTACAACTAAGGGCAAAAGTTTAGAGATCCTTCTCAGGGGAAACAACCAGAGAAGTTCTGCTGTCTCTCAAAAGTGGGGTTTTGGCTGAAAAAAAGCCTGAAGAATTCAGTAGTTAAATGCTGGTGTCAGCCACCTCAGAAAGTTTTCTCAAATTATAAAAAGGCGACAGGGAGTGCAATAGCTTTTTGCTTCTCCGGTATTTAGCACTGTGGTCACCTTGAAAGAAAACCCCAAACCCAGGACCTTTGCTAACCCTTTCATTAAGCAGAACAATGACTTCCTATTCCTAAACTTGCCCAGTCTGATGGTGCAAATACCCCGCTGGCCTCCTCCCGAGAACTCCCAGGGATCCGAGAGATGCTGGTGTGACATCAGATTTCCAACAAACGTCAAGAGCTGACACCATGTTTAAGAGTTTAACTTGTTGCTGCACAGCACATATCATTGTATTGAAGAGATGTTTGAATAGAGCGGGAGAATGAACACATGCATGGCAATCAGGCTTCCACTATCAGTGGCTTTCACATGGCAATAAACAGTCATGTACGTATTTCAAAATTTCTCTATGTGATAAAGAACATTCCCTATTAACTTATATTAGTTGTTACACTATTCTATTACTAGTTTTGAGTAACATTACTCACCCTTATGTGGAATCCAGAATAAACCTTAACAAGTAAGTGCCTTAATAGCATTAATTTTTCAAGTATACACAGACTGAATTACTCTTTTAACATCAGTATTATTTTTATAAATTTTTCTAACTCGTAATTTTTAGGTAGAGTCACCTGATTTAGATTTTCAAATACCTATCCACAGCTTAGATTAATTCTCTTGGTTCTCTGGTAAGCAGAAATAAGATAATGAAGACTGGACCAAAAGGGAATTACAGAGCATGCTATATGTTAAGAAATACTGTATGTAGTTCAGCCATTAGAAATAACAAAGATTTTTAGGTGTCCAGCATTTTCAGTAATGGCTTGTATGACCAACTCTGATTTAAGACTTCCTCTTCATTGCAGACATCCTGACCTGCTCCATTCAGCTCACTGGTTAGCCCTTCTTAGGGTTCTTCTTTTCTTTCTCAGAGAATTTGGTTAGACAAGTCTAGCAGCAACACAGGAATTATCACGCTGGATTATTAACCTAGTATGGTTTCTTTTAAAATCACCAGTTCCAAGTTGATTCCATTCTTGTTAATTCTGTGAAGGCTGTCATGTGGAACGGGAGCAAATTGTAATTATCTAAGCGCTGTAAGTCTGTAAGTCATTCTGTACGTCTGTTCTATTCTGAACACTATTTTGATGTCAGATAAACCCAACTATTTCCAGGATTCACAAAAAGTAAGATTACAGTATACTTTGAAACCACATTTCAATTTCAAACCAGCTTTGCATGGTCTTCAGTTGTGTTTAAGACTTGCGGTTTTTAATAAAAATTTACTTCCATATTTGTTATAGTCTCAAATACATGTTATACTGCATTACACTAATCACCTTCCAAAAAAACAATTTAAGTGTTTTGCAACAACCATAAAAATGTATCACATAAAGAGGCAAAATGTATTTCACAGACAAAATCTAGCATGATTTACCAGGTCGAAGATAGCAAATGATGCATTCACAAAGATGAACATACCTTTCAATTCACTGCTAATCTTGGGTAGATCAAATGAAACCACCTCATCTGATGTAAACGTGAGATCCTCCTCAAATATCTCAACATGCTGTCCATTTAAAAATAGGTTGATCTGTACAAAGAACACAGATTTTCAAATAGTCAAATCAGAAATCCATTGCAATGTGAATAAATAAAGCACATTCCTAATTAAGTATTGGTCTAGTATACTTCCGGTAATAGCTTTACAGATAAGGTTCTGTTGCTCCCTTTTAAAAGGTCACAATACAATAACAATTCATTATAAACCTAAAAGGATTCTTTTTTTATGGGAAAAAACGGTATAAAAAACCCTGAAGAAATGCTCTGTCCAGTTTGGTATTTTTTGAAGACTACAAATCTCTCTCCATCTCACTCTATATACTGCAACAGTACATGGAATTTTGTGTCACAGCTCTTGACAGCTGAATCCCAAAACTTGAACGTTTCCATCTTTTCCATGATGCAACCCCCTTTACTTCTTAATGTTGCTCTCTGTATTACAGACAAACTTCTCTCTGCATCCTGCATTCATCTTTGAATATATTTTGTGAAAGCTGCTAAGAAAATACATCAATACTGGAATTTTGGGCTTGGTTGTTGCTCAGTAACAACACTTAGAGTAGACTCTAAGTCAAGGACTTCACAGTTTCCCCTGCTCCGCCAGCATGCAGGTGCACAGGGAGCTGGGAGGGAGCAAGGCCAGGACACCTGACGTGAACTGGCCCAAGGGATATTCCACACCAGAGACCATCATGCCCAGTATATAAATGGGGAGCGTGGAGAGTTGGCTGGGAGCTGCTGATCGCTGCTAGGGGACAGGCTGGGCACTAGTCAGTGGGTGGAGAGACACTCTACTGTGCATCACTTGTCATTCTTGGGTTTTATTCCCCTCTTTGTTTTTTGTTACCTCCCTTTTAATAATACCAACAACTACTACTTTGTTTCAATTATTAAACTGTTCTTATCGCAACTCGTGGGGTTTATTTTTCACCTTTTTTCCAATTCTTCTCCCCGTTACACTGAGGAGGGGGCAGGTGAGAAAGTGGCTGAGTGGCACGCAGTTGCCAGCTAGGAATAAACGGTGACAGGCCTTTTTCATGCCCAACATGGGGCTTAATGGGTTGAGATAACAACAAATCTGACTAGAACATGTTAGAACAAATTTCTTACAAGCATTCATTGTATTAGTTTAATAGCCTCTGGTCACAATGATTTATTTGCTCTCAAAGTTGATGTGCTTGTTCCTCAAGTTCAATTACATACCACCTTACTAGCAGTATGTGTTCCCTGTTAGGATGTTTATCACCCATGGAAACTGGGCTGAGGTTATCAAGCTGTACTTTGTAACACTGGCTAATGATACGATATAATTGCTGGTTGTGAAACTAATCTGGTATTTGCACTCAGCATTGCTCTCATCCCTGTACTTGGGAGTCATCTACCAGAAACTATTGATAATTATACCTTTTATCTTTTCTCTTTGGAAACCCAGACCATGGAGGGGACACACTTCCCTTCATCTTCCCCTTATCCTCCAAGCTAATACAATAGATCTTGAGAATTTTTAATATCCTGGGATGCCCAAACTAGCGTGTTCCTATCATTATGTCTTCACAGAATCAATTAGGTTGGGAAAGACCTCTGAGATCATTGAGTCCAACATATGACCCAACACCACTTAGGTCAACTAGACCTAAGTGCCACATCCTGTCTTTCCTTAACAGCACATATGGTGACTCCACCTCCTCTCAGGTGGTTGTAGTGTGTGATAAGGTCTCCCCTGAACCTCCTTTTCCACAGCCTAAACAGCCACAGCTCCCTTAGCTGCTCCTCGTGAGACTTGTGCTCCAGACCCTTCACCAGCTTTGTCACCTTCTCTGGATGTGCTCCAGCACCTCAAAGTTGCTTCTAAATTGAAGGGCCTAGAACTGAACACAGGACTCGAGATGTGGCCTCACCAGTGCTGAACACAGGGAGATGACCACTGCCCTGGTCCTGCTGGCCACACTATTGCTGATACAGGCCAGGATGCCGTTGGCCTTCCTGGCCACCTGGGCACATGTCAGCTTATGTCTTCTGAATATGTTCATATTTAGGTCTTGTTTAAAGTTTAAACAACTATTTAAGACTACTGCCCAGGGATCAGCCCTGCAGAGAAAGACTTGGGGGTGATGGTTGATGAAAAACTTAACATGACCCAGCAGTGTATGTTCACAGCCCAGAAAGTCAGTTGAATACTGAGCTGCATCAAAGAGTGTGGCGAGCCAGCTGAAGGAAGTGATTCTCCCTCTCTACTCTACTCTTGTGAGACCCCACCTGGAGCACTGTGTACAGTGCTGGTGTCCCCAAAATAAGAAGGACATGGAACTGCTAGAGAAAGTCCAGAGGAGACCATGAAGTTCATAAGAGGACTGGAGCCCCTCTCCCCTACAGAGACTCCCTCCCCTGAGAGAGTTGGGGCTGTTCAGCCTGGAGAAGAGAAGGTTGTGTGCAGACCTCATAGCAGCCTTCCAGGATCTGAAGGGGCCTACATGGAAGCCAGAGAGGGAGTCTTCTGTAGTAGGAACTGTAGTTCTGTAGGAACTGTAGTGATAGGACAAGGGTAATCGCTACAAATTGAAAGAGGGGAAACTTAGGTTAGATACTAGTAGGAAATTTTTCACTGTGAAGGTGGTAAGACACTGGAACAACCTGCCCAGGGAAGTCAGGGATGCCCCATCCCTGGAGGTGTTCAAAGCCAGGTTGGTTAAGGCCTTGAGCAACCTGGTCTAGTGGGAGGTATCCCTGCCCATGGCAGTGAAGGTTGGGACTAGATGATCTTTAAGGTCTATTCCAACCCCTTAACATTTCATGTTTGTATGATCTGCCCTGAGGTTGGAGCATTAAGAGTGGCAGGGTGCATGGGGTGGTATGGGCAAGCACCTAGGACTGTGAGCAGCTCGCATTTTGGAACTTCACCCTTGAACAAGTGCAGAATCCAGAAAAACTAGTAAAATATTTGGAAAAAGTATGCTGCCACCTTAGCAATTCCAGAGAGACACAAATCACTGCAATGTACTGGCCCAGGCCTACGAAGCTCTGTTTGACACTACTCTTCTCAAGGGCAAAAGAAGGTCTCTGGATTCAATGATTAAAAAAAAAGCCCTGCAGCTACTCCAACCCTGGCGACAGGCACTGCAGAGGAATGAGAGGACCTCCTAATTATCAGTCACTCCCATACACGAGAAATGGACACAAAACTCAGCTTGTAAAGATGGATGCAGCAGGGCCATCACAAGAACAGGAGAAAGAGGCATCTCTGAATCAGCTGTGGGATATGCAAAAATACTTCACCTGCTGTCCAAGTCAGCACAAAATCACCTGTCCGCTACGATGCTGGGATAATGGAGCTAGCAGCCCGTAATTAGAGGGTAGAGAAGACAAGCAGCTATGATCACTTTCTAGGGAAAGGGACACTGACAACTGGATTTGAAAAAGGGGCTTACGTCCTCAACCTCTGAAGATGACTCCTGTTAAGTCTGAAGGAAAGGTATCCTTTCAAGGAAAATGTTGTCTGTTACCCAGATAAGAGGACCACAGTGCAGGGAGGTATCCAGTTCTTGAAGGAATTAGCCATGCTGGAAATGATGTATTATGACCTGACTAACGTGCAACTACCCCCAGATCCAGATGAAGCCTAACTCCCGCGACCCACAGGGCAGCAATTTGTATGCAGCAAATCATCACTGCATCCCAAATGATTGCAACAATGACCTGGAGAGACAAAGAGGCACCAGCCATGGATCAAGTGGCTCAACACCTCCAACAAGATGAAAAACACAAAAAGGGTCTTGCTCCCCCATTTTTATATATGGACCAGTATCTCAGCTTTTAACACTAAGCATCCTTTTGATCAAGAGGAAGGATGTAGAGAGTACACACGGCAGGATACCCTTCAGTTTTATCTGTGGGACCACTGACAAGACATGAGGAAGTGGGATTGAAGTACATGACATCCATTTCATCTGTACTGGAGGACTCCCAGTATGAAAGATTCAGACACAATCAGAACAAAACAATATAAACCAATTTAGCTGCAGCAGTTATCAGTGCTCAGTTGTCAGCAAATGCAAAATAACTCTACTCAGCACTCTTTCCTATAATTACCCTTAAAGAATAACTAATAGTGACTTGCCTTCAGTAGGTTTACTGCAATTTCTCCCTATGTAAATGTTTTAGGTTACCTTCAAAGCACACATGGAAAACTACTATTTGAACTGTAAAACCACTGGTGATCTATGATAAAATCTGTACAATTGCATAAAAGCAGTGAAAACAACAAACAAGACATTGAATCCAACCTGACACCCAGCAAGGTCTTATCAAACACAAAACAAAAGAACCCACTGTGGCAATGTTAACATAACTCAAAATCTGCTTATGCAAATTTTTTAGTTTTAGGTCAAATGCTGACCTAGAGCAACTAGACTCTTTGTAACTGAACTTCTAGTTTAGAAAATCAGTTAATTCATACTTACTTACTCTGTAATCTCTTACTGGACAATAGTTTTTAAAACATGGCTGAAATTTTGAATCAAGGACTTGAATCACGCCACATTTTACCCTCAATATTACTGCAGGACAACAGTGATAGGCCACACTGCATTTTGCTGACAGTGTATCAGTGCACTTACCAGATTAGTTACACAGAGCAAGGACTTTGATTTTCTGTATTGAAAAGTGTAAATGAGACACTGCTTTCTTTCCTTGTTAAATTAGGTTACTGTTTAATCTCAACAGCATTTTACAAGTCTGGAACACAGTGCTAATTAGGAAGTTAATATTGAATTTGATGAACAACACAGTGTTCAACTTCCACAATGATAAACTTCCATAAAGATAATAACTTCACACTAAACTTGGCAAAGACAATCCATTTGTATAAAGCAAAATGTAAGTGATGATAAAAGCAAGTACTTCAACTTCTTTAGACAACAAGAAAGGTAGGTTTTTTAAAAATGCTTTTCCACTGTGCAGAGTTTATAATTAACCTAGATTTAATAACTAAATGGCACCTTGTCTGTGAAGTCGTGAAATTAAAATATTTTCCATTAATGAAGAATACTACTTAAAGAATAGGGCTTGGTTGTGCTAAGCACTGTATGAGTGTTAAAAGATTGAAAACTAAGCAGTCCCTTTCTGATTAAGTTGTTTTGTTTGTTCCCCCTTGCTCACCTTTTCACTTGCTGCCTGTGCTCCCAGAACTTCCCTGTGCCACCCACAGCAGAAGCCTGTCACAATACCTGTGGCCTAAGACAGACCAACAATCTGGCCTTTGGCTACTTTCTTGACAGTGCATGAATGAGAAGGCTCTTACTGAGTATTAGGATTCCTTGGCATGAGAGGGATGCAACAGTTAAAAGCTTCGCGAAGACCTTGGAAAAAGAAGGGCATATATGCAGTTTTGTCTGCAGTCTCCAAAGGATAAATTAAATATCTGATGGCACTCAGAAGAGCAGAGACCAATATTTTTAAATCCAAACATTTCATGGTTTCAGCAAAACCAGTTTCTTCAAATTTATCTTGAAAACTTCAAACTAGACAGGGGTACATGCAGCACAGATAAGAAGTAGGCCATAGATGAACATGTCATCTTACACTGTAATTTCTCACCTAGGGCTGCCTGGACATCTGAACTCTAAGTTCTTGGACTGAAATAAACTATTGCTATGAACTGAATAGGGCCACAGAGTCACAGGCTCCTCCATGATAGCTGGCTTAACAGTGACACAGGCTTTCATAATTTTACAGTTTTTGTAATACAGGCAAAACCAGAAATTACTACTTCTATATTTATAGACAGGGTATATGGAAGGAAAATGCCCAACTCTCTGTTAAGGTAAAACCTGTTGAATCAGAGGAAATTCACTGATTTTGGTATTTATGCCCAGTAGTACACACAAAATACATCACTCCCCAAAAACTCAGAAGATGTGTTCAAGTTCACAAGATTAATGTTCCACTCTCTGAACACCAAACTGCCTACTCTTTAAAGAGACTCCATTAAACTTCAAAAAAGTCTACAATTTTCTTAAGTACTCTTTGCAAATGCAGTAAAATAATTCAAACCTACAATTCCAGGAACCTGAAAAGAGAAGTTTAGTTTTGATGTAAGATATTTCAAAATTAGCAGCAATTAAAATGAAAGGTTAGGAAGTTCAACTGTTGCAAAACATTCTGTGTGAATAACATTAGTCTCTGAGGAAATATTTTTTAATCAAAGTCACCAGACTACTTTGCAGTTTTATAACTCAAAGTCACCAAAAAATGCCAGAATCAGCAGAATTTTTCAAATTGCTTCAAGGAAAACAGAACACAGACTTTAAGCAGTAGGTCTTACCTGAACATTGCTTTTGGGATAATAGAAGAAAAATGGCTTCAAAACAGGAGACCTAGACACACAAAACAGCAAGCATAAATGCATTTAACTGGAAATTAATGAAACTCGTAAATCATACACCTTTGGACTATTCATACACCAAACACTTGGGAAATTAAAGCCATTCAACCACGACTAGCAATGTTTTTTCTAACGACTTTGGAGAGCTTGAGAAGTGTAAAAATTCCTTAAATTCCATTATTAAGAATATAAGATTTTGTTTAAAAAAAAAAAAAAAACCAACAAAATTTTACTGAGGGGAGGTAGCCAAAATAGCAAAAATGTTTTCTTGACAAAGGATGTGCTTCATGACAATGAAGTCTACTACACTGTCAGCAGCCCCACACTGATACCTAGGCCAGCTACACAGGGCTACTGGAAATACAGCCACAGGTTCTTCTCCTATCTTTGTGTGCAGTATTTGCTAGTTGACAGAATGTTTTAGATGAATAAGCATGAAAAGGTAAGGATATAAATCACCACAAGATTTTAGCCATATCTAGAAAAAAACTGAATCAAGCCAGGATTTTTTTTTTTTAAATATGCTCAACATTATTATGTTCAGCTCAGTCATGAAATGGTTTCATGCTAACATTTTGTGGGATGTTCCTGCATTTGACCTTACATTTCTAGGTGAAGTGAGTTCATACAGGTGTAAATTTGGTCGGCCCATATTCCCAACTAACAGCTACAAGAGAAAACTGGTCCAGAAATTTGCAGGTGTTAATGTGGTCGAGCTACTGCCTTGCCATGAAGACACATTTCAACTTTTCCCTACAGCTCATTAAGCAAAGACATTGCTGTGAGCTGCTCAGAGGCTTACACAACTCACATTTAATTCAGTGAAGAATTTTACTATTTGCATGCACGTTGTATAGCACTCACTATTATCATGTTATCAGTTATTAAGCATAGTGTGACACAGGAAGATTTAGTTGCTTCTATGGTTGCTGTCCCAAGCTGGGGAAGCTTGTGATGGTGATTGGTAAAAACATTGTCACCACACATTACAACAAGTTAATGATTTAAGAGTTAACTTACACTCTGGGGCGCCCTCCAACGATTCCCATGAGGCCAGGGGCTGGAAAAGAAAATTAAATTCACAAAAGAATGGTTAAAGCCATCTTCAAAACATCAGAGCTCACAGCATATCAAAGCTTGAATTGATCAATTTTTAATAAATGCAGAGAAATCTCTAGAAAATTACATATATTTTCATAAATTAACACAACTGAACATTTTATACAAGTTAAAAGGCAAAACACGTAACTGTGAATTTTAACAAAAAAAAAATTTAAACATGCAAAGCATGAACTAAATCTTTAGAATCTTTTTCCAAATAATTTTGTATATCAATGCCAGTGAGGTAATACATTTGATTGAAAAAGAACTTAGCTTTAGCTTTTTTGTCATTCTTGTTTTATTTACTTTCAAAAAAAACAGAGAAACAATTCTGATGGACCATGGTTTCTTTTAATATTTGTTTAATATGACTTTGCTTGTTTAGATTAACTTTAATTTGACTCATTCTCTCTAGCATTTAAACTAACTTTGCTTTCTAAAGGTGCTGGGTACTGCAGATCCCATTCTCTCTCTGTGATACAAAGGCAATTTAGGGGCTTAAGGCACTAGCACGAGCCCAGATCTGAGGTAAGTCAGCACTGTAGTATCAGGTTGCCAGCTCTACTATCCTTAAACCCATCTGCCAGCTCAGTACTTCTGAAAGAAACCGTTCTGCTCTCCTCATACTGAGCATAGCTTCTCACCCTTCTTTCTGGCATGGACAGCAGGAAAGAATACATGATGCATCGGAGCTCCAAACAAGGGGAAAGAAACAGTAAAATGCACATATTAAATCAGCCTAGGAATTAATCAGCAACTGTGTTAAGCAGTCCCTTTTAGAAACAAGTGCTGTGGAAAGCTGCCCACATAGTATACTTGGCCACATTAATTCTGCCTAAAAGGGGCTTCATGCTTTCTCCATGTGTGAATTCCCTCTGTTTGTGCTCCAAGTAAACTAAAAGCCATGTAACTCTGCTGTATATAACATATACAACATGTTGTGTTACTAAAGCTAACAGTAATAACCTCTACTCCACAGCAGGCTGTTCTTGCTTGGATTCAGTGCCTTGTCAATGTGGACACACACCAGTGGCAGCAGAGATTACACAGCCTTGCCATATTCATGCTCAGCAGAAGCAAGTTCCCCAAAAAAGTCTATGATGTTTAATAGTATAGGGAAAAAAATGCCTTCAAAAGAAACAGCACCACAAATAACCATCTCCCTACTCCTTAAGTACTGCTAAAAAAAATGTGGTGCTGGACAGAATATGAAAGAATCCCTTACATGAGTATTAAAATTTTAAATGATCCAGTGAGGTTTCAGCCCTATACATCTTACCTGTGCATTCATTCAAACAGAACTGCCACTCAGCAACTAAACCAGCTGCAGTGATTTTATTGAGTTATGTGCCTAGTTTGTTTATTTAGGTTGCTGGGGAAGGAGGGTGGATATGGTAAGGTCATGTTGAAAATATAGGTCCATAAAGCTAGTTAAATTATCTATGGATTGTCATATGGATCACTTCCTGCTAGGCAGCTGAACTGCTCGTTAAGGATACCAAAATTTGCTCCAACATCAATGTCCTGAAAGCTCTGAAAGCAAGCTCTTCACTTGCCTGCTTTCACACAACAGGTCTTGACTATAATAAGTTGGAAGGTGGAAAAAGTCCAATTTAATTTTTATCCATATGAAATTCCTAGTTAGACTTCAAGCAGAGAAGACAAAGCAAATCTTAAATCACTGTGACTGTAAGCCACAACCAGTTTGTTAATTCTGTAAACAGCATGAGAGCACTACACCTCACCTCAACCCACGGCTCAGATTCCTATTATTAGATTACTATTATTATAGTAAACCAAAGAAAGCAGTGGAAGGTGCAGTACACCCAGGTAACAGTGAACCTGTCACTGTGGCCAGACCTACCTTCTGCTAATTAAATTATTATCTCCTTGGATCAACCGTAGTCCCAAGAAAAATTCCTATAAAAGTATCTCCTCATGCTGTAGTTTATGCTTACGTTGCACTGCTTGCTTAAGTATCTGTACAGATGCTCCCCCTCCTTTCTGGAAGACTTATCTTTATCTACAGTGACACAAACAATTTGTCGTGCTTGTAGAGAATATCGATTAGGCTGCAGTCTCAAATCGCTAAGATTCTCAGCTAAACTGAAGCTCTTGGTCTCCTTTCCCAGAAACTTCATGTGATCATATAGTGTTATCAGAGCTCCATTCCTCAGTGCCTCAAGGCAGATAAAAGTATTGTCTCACCCACTACCAGTGAACCTCTAGAACAAGTTGCTTTGTTTCAAGCTAATGAACTCACCACCACTCTCTGCCAGCTCCTGTGCGTCAGAATGGCATAAAACTGATGCACTGCAAAAAGGGGTGATTACCTTTAGATGGGAGACCTTCCTTTCAGTGCATCTATATCCTGTTCCTGTTCATCTGTAGGTATAGTATTTGTCTCATGTAATCATCACGCTGCGTATCATGACACTTAATTTGATTCAAGCATTTGATCCAAAAGCCTTTCATTCCCTCACAGTGTCTGGGGAGTGAGACTGAGAACTGCGAATTCTCCAGGTGGCTGGGCATTTAAAACCAGTGAGTACTGGGGATTACACCACTGGAATTCAACTGTTTTTATTAACTCCCAGATATATGACATGGTTGGAAAAACTTCAGGCACCAAGACTAGTAAATCTACTCCTTTCTAGGTGACCAAGCTCTGGTATGAGACCCTTCCTTTGGATTCTGTGTTTAAAGGTTTAAATCTACATTGACTTTATTAAAGAAATAAATTACTGGTTAGAAAGTGCTTTTCTTTGGTTAACCTGCACAATTCTTCATAGAGTCTTATCCTGTCTTTTCATTTTATGACTCCTTCCTCTAGCCTACTTTAGGTCATACTTATTTTCAGCCCAGGTATCTTAGGAAAAGAAAAAACATCATCCTCTGTATATACATGTACATATAATTAATTATTTGTCAGGTTTTCTTTGTGTCCATGATTCTTCCAGCGTACCTGCAGACTCCAAAATTTTGGGTCCAATGGCAAATTTAATCCAAATCTGAAGGATGGAGAGGAATCTTAAGAATACCAAAGCACGCTAACACCCCATGACTGGCACTCCCCTTTGAGCAGAGATGTAGTAACAGATACCACGTAAATGATACAAGGCGAAGCCCAATCAGGATACACCTCCTTGCTACAACAGTGTAACTGCTTCTGGTTTCCTATGTATGTTTTATCTCTCCAGCTGCCTCTTGATCTTTTCTATTTTCTCACTCTGTAAAACCCATCTGTGGATGGACTTGCAAATAAAAATTCTTCTAAAAATCACGTATGATATGCTGGAAAAGACAGGAAGTTTCTGATAAATTTAATGAACAGAGGTAGCAGGCAAACAAGAGAGTACTTGGTAAAACCAACGCTGCTCTCAGTTGAGGCAATTCAGGGAATGGATCCACTGAAAATCAGCCCCAGCAAAAGATGCACAAAATCAGCCCAAATAAGCACCTATTTCAATATGTAGAACCACCATGTATTAGAACACCATGTTCTAATACATTATAATCTATGTCATATATACCACACCCTGTAAAATGCCCCACAGCAGACAAAACTCTGGCTGGAACCTGCAATCAACCTATGAGATGCAAATTTCCAGCAACACAAGCTTCATTCCTTCCAGCTCTCATTATTCCCCACTGGATTTACAGATGGTGGAAAAGTCTGATGTTTTGCCACCTTAATATTCCCTCTGTCCTATTCCAATCCTACTTGAATGGTCACACCCACTTGTGGATTAATACTTCTTAATCTTCTTCTGTCAAAAAAACCCCAGACTTCCGTACAATTCTGAATATTTTTCAATGGAATAAACCATTATGCAACATACGAAGAATGCTAGACCGCATGAAACGTTTTGTAAAATGTTTTGGAGTAAAAAAGCATGAAAATGCTCCAACTACTTGAAATCTAAAAAGCTTTAAGCACTGTAAGTTTAACAAAAGAGTTTTTTTGAAGTTTCACAGAATTTCAAGATACAGTGATGTTTCTTGCTGAACAGCTTTCAGCTTTTGACCGTAAAGTTTGTCCCTTACATTTCCAGTGATTGAAATTAGCCCAACCAACAGGTTACTAATGTATTTACTGCATATTCTAAGGAATGATTAATGTATTTATATACAAAAAACAAAGTAGTCCACTTGTCAAGCATTATTTTTTTTAAGTGATCAAACTAGAGAAACCTGAAATATCTACTGAGATTTTATAAAACTGAGGTTTTACACTCAGCAGTTCTTACAATATGGTTGAGCACCAGCACAAAATGCATACAACCTTTTTTTCACAGGGGTCAACTGTATGTTCTTAATTATTTTATCTATGTCCTCTGAAAACAGCAGATAGTTTATCTTCTGCAGTATTATTCTCAAAAAAATGGGGACTGCAGTAAACTGCTACCACAAGGACATTTCCAAAAGCATCTTCCAACACACTTAAGATATCAGTCAAAATATTTACATATACTCAAGCACTTTAAAATCTCAAGTTGTATTAACCAGCTGTCATCTTAGTGTCAAACTCCGGTCATTTTAATGTGAAATAAGGGTCAGCACATGATCTCAGCTATTAGTAAAACATTTCTTAGCTACTGAACCCTCATTAAACTAGGAACGCCAGATTCCCACAGTAAGGCTCTTCTTGAGCCTCTTCTACACCACATTTCATTCAGAATAAAGTATCTGAATTGAAGAAGACAATATAAATATACTCAATCAACAGAAATTATTTAAATTCTAATAATTTGGCTGACTGGACTGTACATAATGAAGACATTTTCACTGAATAATACAAACCAGGCCTGTGTTTGATAGCTTTTATGAAATGAGGGTGAACTTCTATGGACTGAACACTGCAGTACTGCACTGGACTCCCATAGCCTACTGCAGATTTAAAAATTTGAGTCTATGTGTCCAGGATTCTCCACTGCCAAGCATAGGAATCTCGCTTTACAGAACAGGAAAATAGCTGTGAAGACCCCACTATTAGGACTGAACAGTATAGATTGAAAATTATTCTTTTTTTCAGGAGACCATCATGCATAAAGCCAACCAAACTTGCTGGCTGCTGCTAAAAAAATCCTGGTTATTATCAATTTTCAGACTATTGAGGACTAAACAGAAATTATAATTTTATGAATTAAAAGGTTAAACTCAAGTATTAATTGTAAAAAAATACTACAAGATGGGATAAGATATGTTTGGCTTTTTTTTTAATAGTATGTATCCCCTTAAGTTCATCTGAACAGCATAATCCAAATGAAAACTGATTAAATGTTTGAACTTGTGAACCAAATACCATACTCAACAGAAGTTTACAGTAAATGTCTTCCATTCCAAACAGAAAATAAACAAAAAATAGCTCTCCGACATGGCATGTCTATATACAGTAACTTCAAATTCTTCTCTGGGCTTAAGAGTCTCATCTGCAGTTTTAATAATACTTAAAAAAAATTTCTGTGGAAGTACGCTAATGTGTCCTGCTGGTCTTCAACAAAAATAATGGAAATTTAAAAAGCATTAGGAAAAAAAGTCAGGGAATAACTAAGAAAATCTCAGTCATTCACTGCTGACTATGGAAGCTTCTTAAAAAATGCAACGTTCTCAAAATTCTCTCTTGCAGGTCTAACTCCTTGTCTATATTGCAGAACACAAACACACAAAGGCTTCAGCCCATTTCAACATATAGGTAGCATTCCTTCTTTTTACAAAGAGGTTGAGATTTCATAAGAAATCAGGAATTTAAGATCGGCACAATGCCTTTAAATGGTTGTCCTTTTACTGATGTGGAAGGGAGAGGGAAGGAATCAGCACTCTCAAATTGATCAGAACCTACACAATGCTCTCCTTTTATGAGGCCTAAGTTTTATTACCCTTGACATACACAAACCCACAAAAATTGTATCATATCCAAAAATCATATGCTGCAAAGTAAGTCAGAAGTTATTAAATACTGACATTAAGACTTCAAATTCACTAAAAAGCACATCTGATACTCAAGACCTAACATCCAAAGTTTTAAGTATCTGAAGTGAAGCATGATGAAGATCAATCCTCATAAAACAGGAAGAAAAAGAATTTATTTTCATTTTACTGTTGCCGTCTGTGAAATCTGAAAAACCACAACTGAAAATTCCCTCAAAAAGTTACCAGGCAAATAGGCAAAAAATTTTGACTCAAGTGATTTAGATTTAGCCTAAGTGAAAAACATCAAAATGAGGATTTTAGTAGTGATTATTAAATTAATACCTATTTTACCTACAAACAATAATCTTCATATTATGATACTGCCAAAATAAAACTACCTATCAACTCCAGCTCACAGCTCCTCAAGTAGTGACTAGCAGGCTAAAACCACCTGATGAAACAGCAGAAGTAACAGTGCTCCAGGATTTCACTACAGAAGATGCAGCAGGATCTCTTGCGACTCTCCACCCTTATTCTGAACCATCAAACCTCTTTTCTCAATCTCTCTTCTCCTCTACTACCCATTCCCAAATTTTAGCCAAATTTAAGCTTGGTCCCCTTAAACATTGGTGGGGTTGCTCTTCAGCATTTCTTACAGAGAAAGCAGAACCCAGGACGACTAACATTCTTTTGTGGTCATGCTTTCTTTTGCTATCTCAGGAAGCCATCTGTAAAGCAGACAGAATAGTTTCCAATGTTACTAGATGTTAGAAAGCTTAGCTGATCATCTTTACACAGCTTGCTGAAGATTCTTGGATGAAAGCTGCTATACATGAGTATTATTATCTGTACAACTGCCTACACATCACTTAAGAGTAACAAACACCAAACTGCTATTGAGGGGAAAGAAGAATATTGTTAAAAACAATACTCCACAACCACTAGATGCAGTCCAAGCAGAAGAGAAAATATTTCCCTTTTTTTTTCTTTTTTCCTTTTTGTCCAATACAGATCTGAAAAGTGCACTTTGTTTTTTAAAGGTCACTCTTAAATGTCCAAAAATAACCAAATGAAGTGTTTCAGTTCAGGTGACATCACCCTGCAAGTCAACAACTTCTCCTTCCTCCCTGGTGTCCATTATGAAGGATTTGTAATTTGTTCCTGCTTTTCCTCAGTTCTTCATTAAAAGAAAATGCAAAACAAGAAAGAAGGGTTATTTGCCATGACTCTCATAGTTACTATCTCACCTCGTGGAAGTGAACTAATGCAGGAGAGTTGGGAGGGGCATGACCAAGCTGGCAAATTTTGAAACACAGGACTTCATTGTTTAAAGGATTTTTACTAGGAAAAGTCACTCATGCTTAAAATCTCACTTGGCGTGTATCCCCACAACTGCCACCATTTTGGCAGAACAAAGCCACAAGAGGTTACATCACACAGATCCATGTGGGCAGCACTAAACCACCTTTGATAGGCATGCTCTATCCATATAAGAAACAGCAGCCACAGGTATTTTTATTCAGTGCCCAGTGAGAAAAAGTGGTGCACCACTGTACAGAATAGGACCTCAGGTGCTCACTGCCCAGAGCACTTGCACAGGGCACACAAGGATCTAGTTCGGGGTTCTCTGCCTGTGGATGCTCTGACCCTCCCACGAGGGTGACCAAACTGCCACAGGGCTTGCTCTGCCTCTCACTGAAGCTGTGACACTTTGGAGAATTGTAATCATGTGCAAAAATGTCCCAGTGAAACAGAGAGAAGGGAAAAAGCTGAGAGAAAAGGGGGAGGGAAATGAACACCAGGTGCTGTTAAGGTGCTGAGAGAATTCACCTAGGACAAGAATAATCTCCACTGTCTTAGTTCTGGCTTCTGTTCCCAAGATCACTTACCCATCTCTACAAGTCTTGTCTCCGGAGCTGCCATTTTTAAGACAACTAAGCATCAAGAATTCCTTGTTCTGCTCTTCACAGTAAGGTCTGGAAGTCTACACTACAGTCAGAAACTAAGCATCATTACACTGATGCAGTCATTAGCACACCACTAACTACTGTTTGGCAGTGTTGCAAAATTCTAAATCTCACTGAGGAAAGAAAATTAAAAATATTCTCTTAGTCACTGCTTTACACATACTCCACATCAAAAAGTAGCCTACTAAGTGTTTAGATCCCAAATCTGACCCTCTTCTGCTTACACAACAGTTTATGGGTGCAGGTAATAGAGAAATTTACCACACAAACAGCAACTGAAAGAAGTGACTGTACGAAGCAGTCCCAGTATATCTTCACAATTAAAAAAAAAAATGACTATGTGGTTATTCAAGCACTTGGAAGCATGCCAGTAAACAGCTCTGATACCCTCTGACACTAGTCATTTATGTCACATAGGCCAAAAACCTTTTTGCAGTCCTGTACCTGGCAAGGAAAAGTGCTGTTTATCACCAGATGCCTCAGATGATTCCAGGAATAGCCTCTTTCCCATTGCTGCTCATTAGCAGCAGTTCTATAAATTGAAACAGAATTTTTTTTTTTTTTGAGAAAAACTGCTACAGGATGTTATAAAAAGCTTAAACTGTTCCTTTAGGAAACAAACCCAGTGCCCCAACCATCATCCACACAGACTGCCTAACCTGATTCCACACAGGAATGCATTTGTTTCATCACTGAAAGCCCTGATAACAAGAACTGAAAGTTTGCCAGCCACCTCAAGGCACAGATGTCCATATGTTACAGTAACTCAATTTCAATTCTACACATACTCCACCCAACCCACATAGTGCAGATTTTTCACTTTTTCATTCTCCAAAGATCAGTGGTAAAAGGCAAAAATGGAACCCTTCATAAAACCAAACCTTCAGACTTCAAACGTGGTTTATATACACCACAATTGCTTTATAAAAGAAGCACAGATTAAGAATGGAGAGACAAGTACAGGTCCATTAGTTTTGGATCTTACAAATAAGCACTGATTTTAAAATCCACCCAGTTTTCCTTAATTCAAAAGGATCTTTCCTAGGGGATTGTCTAAGCTTATTATATGGAATAAATAGTAAGAATAGATTTTTACTTTCATAGTCTGCTATGGAGAAACCACTATGAAAAAGGAGAAATGACGTCTATTATGATTCCCTTACTAGTTACAGAAATGATAGTTTGGTGCAACTGAAAACAGCATCCTTCATTCATAAGGAAATCTCCAGGTCTTTAGAAGCAACTTACATTTATGTTAAATGCTGACCTACTAATCACCCTTCAGAATTCCAAAATTTTAAAATATTATCTCAATGAATATTTACAGTTAGTTCTACATGATCATATCTATATTGTGGGGACAAAAAAGAAAATGATCATGCACTGACCTTGTCTCTAGAAACACAACTTTAAAAAAAACCCCCAACCTGCGTTAAACTGTTCTCTGCTACTACTGTAAAGACTATAACATATAACACAGAATGTGAGAATGTGCACCCTTCTATACAATTTTTAATCCACTGGAAAAAAAATTAGTTCCTTAATTGCAAAGCAACACCTAACTATTTCTCCATTGATCAGGATTTTAGATTTGCTATGGAACTTCAGAGCTTCAGGTTAAGCCCATGGAATTTAATCTGGAAGATCTGTGTAAATCCTAGATATAGTCTTCATTAAGGTACACAGAAGCCACTGCAAAATATCCAAGCTCTAGTCGTCAAAATAGGCTGTCAAAATTTAAATTCATTAAAACGGATAGTAGAAGTGGGATGCGTACTCGTGATTTACACACAAAACACATGAACGAGCTTAGAACTCGGATATAGTGGTGACACCTAAGGGACTTGGGAGTGGAACAGAAAATAATTTTGCTCAAAATAATCAAACAGTAGGTCCCCCTGGAAAATTGTGAGAAACCAGTGACATCCACAAAGAACAAATGTGCTGGTTTTTGGAACAAACATTTGGCAAGCAATAGAAGCACAGATCATTTCACATTATGGGACCCTTAGGCAAACACTTAAAAATATACCCTCAAAACTGAGATGGACTTAATTAAATTAAGGTTTGATTTTACCTCACACATCAATTAAAAAATAAATCTTGCAATAGTTGCAATATATCACAAAATTAAATGCCGAGGACAGAATAATTTGAGGTTAGACTTAATAGTGCAGGATGAGAATTTAAGTTGGGTAGTTAATATGCACTATGAATTAAGATGCAGGTTGTCAGCACCATCACTGCAGTATTAAATTTTTTTAATTATACCTGAAAGTTGTAATTACTTAGACAAACAGCTATACATTAAACAGGTTAGAAGTACAGCAGCATCAATAAAAATCCTTCGCAGTAACGCCAGATAATAAAGTATGAAGAGAACCTTGAAAACTCTCTAACTGCACATCTCTTCATAAACTGCAGTGTTACAGCTGGACACTGTGGTAAATTTTTGCCAGCTGAGTAACACTCAGTGTTTATTGCCAGCGAAGTCTAATAGCATTTTTAAGTTTTAGGAACATGGTAAAAAAGTAAATCACCATTGCACATCAGTGCAGTCACATGTAGGAAAACAGACAAATGAGGAAAAGGAAAAAAACCAGAAAGGAACAGTAGCAGCAAGGGAAGAATAAAGAATCTCAAAGGAATACAAAGGTGAACTTCCAGGACTTTCATTTCATCATTCTGCTAATGTCTGTGGGTCGCATTTCCACACCAAGCTTATATACGCTTAAAAACTATTATTTCACTATGAACAATGCAATGGAACTTAACATTACTAAGTTTCTGGGTGCTAGTCATGCTCAGAGAATAAAAAGTAACTTTAAAGTTCTTAGAATATGATATGAGTATTTACCCATGCCAGTTCCAGCTGGTGCAATCTCCTTGGAGAAGATTTCTACAGCTTCTCTTTGTTTATGGTGTACAGCAAGCCAAATAACAGCCTCCCGAGGACCCTGCTTCAAAAAGGTTGAAATTAGATGAGCTTAGATGCAGAACATTGCTTAAATTTACAAAACTGAAAAATAACTGTAGCTTGGCATTCAAATTAAATAATTTGGTGACTTTTTATCCACCATCCCTATGATTTGCTGTTAACTTTTCATTATCTTTATTTTGCTACCATGGAATCAGCGATTGGGTATTTCAAATCACTAGGGCACTGTGCCTTTTCTCCAGCATTCTCCAAGAATCAAGTACTGTAACTAACAATACCAAATACTTGGCTTCACTCTCAGTGGAACTGGCAAACAAACTTTGCTCTTATTTTAAGTGCACTGGGAGTACTCTGGGGCCAAGTTAGAGAGCCAGATTCACTTCTCTTAGCATCAAGAAGGAAGCAGATCTGTCCACAGAAGAGAATTTAAACCTAATCCTTGGGAGATAAATGTGAGAACAGAACTTGTAAAAACCACCACATTTCCAGAGAGAAGAGCAGATGCTCCCTCTAAGGGTAAACCAAATCAGAACTGTGCTCCCTACTCTAGTCAGAACACCCATCCTTGCAGATAAGCACTGCCTCTCACTTAAATTTTTACTTATCCAAAGACTCTATTTTCAGCCACTGAAGGATCTACCACTGGAATCAATACACTGAATGAAAGCCTTAGAGCAACCATTAGGTCTTACTGAGGGCAAAGGCTATTTATTCCAGAATTTGCAAGCACCAGTAGGAACTATCTTTGGTCTGCCTTTGAATCTTCAAATATGTGAACACGCTCACAATAAAAGTCTGTCTCTCAGGGTCTCTTACTTGCCCTAAAGCACAAGTGCAAGTACATACGAAATGGGACTGCACAAGGTATCAAAACCTACTTGTCAGGGGTTTCTCACACAGCACTACTCTGTTAATATGGAGTTGTGCAGCAGAGCATTTCTTCTCTCTGGAAGTCAGCTTAACGAACATTAAGTTTCTAAAGATTCTTTGGTAACCTTATATGAAATTCTTGATTTACTTATTTCAATATAAAATTAAAAAGAGGACAAGTTTGACTACAAGATACTAGGAGATTGCCTCCAGTGTTTATATCCTTCTTTATGTCAACAGGAAAGGATGTGTTTCATGAAAGCATGAAAAAAATACCTATGTTTGGGTAGGGGTTTTTTGTTTTGTTATTCTGCAGAGCTCAGAGCACTCCAAAAATCTCTAAATGCCCTGTCTAATGAATTCTTTTAAATTTGGTAGCTTTTGGTATTCGAAAGAGACCATTATGTTAACAGACTACTAAATCCTCTATTCCAACTCAAATACATGACAAAACCCCTACAGGAAGAGGGTCGCTTGTATCAGATTATACCAAGGGAAGGAAACTTCCTACTTTTTAGCTGGTGATCAGCTGAAATTCAAAACTGAGGGGCCTTCTTGTTTTGTTATGTTTAAACCAATGCCCTAAACATTCATGCAGATGGAAGTTTATTTCTCTCTACTCCCAATTCTAGTGGCATATACGCACAGACGTACTCTGAGGTACAGCAATGATAAACATAATTGCCTTCCCCCCTTTTTTTTTTTTCAAGTACCCTTAGGTAGACATACTCAAAGACACAGTTCATTTCTTAGCCTCCAAGCTCCCAGCCTGGAAAATACCTGCCACAATACTCTCATGCAGAAAATCCTGCAAACTTGATTCACACTTCTATTAGACAATCTCAATACTCATGTAGGCAAACCCTAAAATAAAAGTTTAGTGCAGCCAAGGAGGAGAGGTAGTATTTCTGATCATGCAGATCACGCATCACTTGAAGGATAAAAATTTCCTTCCATGAATACCAAAACATATGTCCTGATTAAGATAACAGAGATAAGAAATCAGTTTCCCAGTTTAAGTTTCACTAAGTTGTTGTAAAAAAAGAGCTGCTACACAAAAATATGCAGCCATACAACAAACCCAACAAATGCATAATTTTAACATTCAGTGTTCCCAAAGCTATCACAAGACTCATTAAATTACTACAAATAATAATCAACAGGAAATATTCTTGCAAAAAACACATTCATGCATTCACATCTGCTTTCTGGTTCTAAACTGTACCATATAATCAACATTCCATTTAAAGTTCCACATGTACTTCCTTGCCTGCAAATGCAAGAAAAAATGGTCTATGCAAATAAGCTGAATCCTGTTTTGAGTGGATGAACCCAGTATTAAAACTGGGTATATAGGCTGAAGTAATTAATCTTACAGTATCAGAATTAAAACGAAAAGCAGCAAAACAAAGTCTTAACAATGTCTTGGAAATCAGTTAACAAAGGGTTAGCAGAAATCTAACAGAGCACATACAGTTTTTATGTAGCAAACTCTAATGCCTGATGTACAATTAATAGATACCTTCTACATGAAGCACATCCTGTATTTCTAAACCATGAACTCACTGAGGCTGTGTCACTGTTATAACTCCTTCCTCCCCAGCAGAACAGGAGATACTAAAAATCAAACACCACTAAAATGACTCAGTGCTGATTCAGGTCCCTTTCTAGCTCACGCTGGGCTGGTGCTGACAAAGCAAGCTCTAGGAGTGACAGGAAGCAACCATGTCAGCAGGCGGAGAAGTCTGAGAAAAAGAAGTGCTTGCCACCCTTTCCTGTTTCTCAAGGATATTTTGTGTTGTCAGGAGCAGTCAATACTCCACAGAGCAGTTCAGACTGCAGTATGCAGGTCTACATAAGGCTGGCATACACAGTGATTTCACAGCTGCAAAGGAAAACCTTTGCAGCAGTTTGACAGATGTGCACGAGAAGTAGTCCAGCCACACCACAGATCTGCACTGAGCTCCAAGTATTGTTCAACTTTGGTATTCACTTACATATTTGCTTTTTTGCTTCAAATTTCAGTGGTAGAACTCTCAAAGCAGGAACTATTTTCCTTATGTGTTAATATACTGCCTAGCAGAGTATGGCTCTGGTTTTGAGCACTATGATTTGGAACCCAAATAACCAGGTCTAATTTTTCATGGAAAGACATGGTAAGAAAAGAGTATTTAAGGGACTACATTATCCCTACCTGAAGCCCCAATGGGCAAATGTTTTCCTTGAGCTTCTATGACTTTATATTTTAAATGGGAAAGCAAACTCCACTCCCCAACCCTTTTTCTCAAGCTACCACGGCTGCTTTCCAGATGAAAGCTCCCCTGGCTAGCTTCTTCTAAAATGCTGGAGGAAGCATGAAGGGGGAAGGCAATAGAGCGATTTCCTGTATTTCAGCCTTAGCTCTCACATCCTGCTTACAGCATGTATGAGAAGCACATACAATGGCGATAACGCTCTGTTTACTTTTAATATAAGACCTGAGGCTGGAAATAACAGAAAATACTACAAATACTCTCTTTCATTTAAAAAATTTCTTTAATGTACTGTAAGCAAGGCAAACTGAACAATCAGGAAGGAGAAACTGCTCTTCTTCAACTCATTATTCACTTTGTACAATGAGACAGAAAACTTCCTGTACAATGAGACAGAAAACTTTCTATGTAACAATTAATTTAAAGAATATATTACAATGCATAATGATAAGGAGTTGGTACAAACAAAACACAGACAAGTTGAACATCTGGAACATCTGTTCCTATGTTTCAGAATTTTGATTCTGCACTCTTAGTAAGACACTTAAAATTGGAGGTTTTATGGTCCTAAAATAAAAAAGACCACATTATGAAGCTCAGTCTTCAGGAAGCAACTCTTGCTGCTTTGCTGAAGGAAATTGAAACTCAAGCACTGAAATAAATAGCTGCAGATATAACTTGACCAATTTCTAAGAGCACTCAATTTCACTAGTAAGAAGTTCACAATCACATTCTCCACATCACATTCTCGCTTCCTTTAGATACAAACTGTTGGCTATTAAACATCAGCACTTGTAAGAACAAACTCAGAGCTGAGTTTTGCCACGTGTACCTTAAGAGTTTTGCAAGACTTCCACTGACAAAGAAGAATTAAATGCTACTGTTTTGGAACAAACTAAACTGTCTAAATATTTAAAGTGCTTCTAAGTGAGGACATGATTTACCGTCTTTTTCCTTTAAAAAGGACTTTCATTCTCTAGATTAGGAAAACAGACCATGGATATCACAGCTGCAGTGGCTATGGCCATCATTCATATTCTTACATACAGAGTCACAAAATACAGTGCAGAATTACAGATGAAGATTATTTCTCAAATAGTACTCACAGACAATTTTAAAGCTGTGCAGGCAGCTGAGATTGCTGAGATTTCCTGACTGCAATATTTATAATGTGGTCTTTTAGCATTTCATCTAATGCAGTTTAAGTCTATGCCACAGAAGTTTTTATAGTAAGATATTTCTTTAGATGGAGAACATCAGAACACAGTACAACATTTTTTTAAGATTTTGTATCAGTGCTTCTGGAAGACCCACTACTGAAAAGACCTTGTCAGTATTAATTTTGTACATCAAGTAGTTCTTTGCAACAGTGAGTTCTTTGCAACATCAAGGGGTGAAATTCCCAAGATGATAGTGACTTCCTTGAAAGTTGTGGAAAAGATAACAATATGGAAAGATTAAAAGAGGTCAGTAAAAGTTTAAGAACACTCCACTGCATACTTACACCATCTATACTCCTTCTAGCATGAGGTCCATATGTATCTTCAGACCCTAAAACCTGTATGTTAACTGCACTGTAATCTTCATACCCAAGCTGACTGAAAATAAGACGAGTCCTGCAACAAATGATTTTTTTTAATTAGTAAACTGTCTCAAAATTATTATCTGAAGAAGCCCTGTGCGGTCCACAGAAGTAAACTCTGTCAAGCAGCTGTACAAAAGATTTTATCAGTTGAAATATTGGAATTATATTAGGATTATAATATTTTGCCTTGGTGGAACACTTTGAAGACACTGCTAATATATCATTGTTGTCATAAATATTAGCACAGCACCTGAAATAGTGAAGCAATGTATAGGACTTAAACACAAAATACAATTTTTTATTTGCTGTAAAGAGATGGAAGGGTGTTCAAGCATCACAAATGTGGCCACCTTTATTTCTGATGAGATAAAAAAAAAAAGACAGACAACCTCACTTAAAGTAACTAAATTTGTAAACTGTGCCTGTAGCAAGTTATTTTAAAATATTTATCTGCAAACATTACCGTTACAGATACTAGAGTTCAAAATACATTCTGTGGGTCATTTTTAGCCCTTTCATGTGTTAGTAATGCAACAGAGAATCGTGAAAATGAAAGGACACCAGAGACTTTTTCAAAAATACCTCTTCACACACAGATTGCCAAATCGCTTCTGCTTTCAACAATGAATAAACAAGTAAAGGAGAAGTACACAAGAAAGAAGCAAAAGAAGTCATCTTACAAGCTGCCAAAGCTGCTCAATGTCTTAGGCTAACAACTAATTTGACCTCTATAAATGAAGCTCCTTAAACTTGTGCACCTTATTCTGCACTTGTTGCCATTAGACTACTGGGCAGAACCTAACATAGAACAGACTGGAAGCTGGGTAGCTGAAAGATCATGTGCTTAGAACATTCTTTTGAAACAGAGAGACCTGGACAGACGTGATCAATGGCCTAAGGACAACTGCATGAAGCTGATTCAGTATGGCAAAGTGCTGGGTCCTGAACTTGGGTAACAGCAACCCCAGGCAGTGCCACAGGGCTGGTGAGAGTGGCCTGAGAGCTGTTTGGCAGAAAGGAACTTTTAGGTGCTGGTTGACAGCAGCTGAACGTGAGCCAGTGTGTGCCTAGCTGGCCAAGAAGGCCAATGGCATCCTGGCTTGGATCAGCAATAGTGTGGCCAGCAGGACCAGGGCAGTGACTGTCCCCTGTACTCAGCACTGGTGAGGCCACACCTCGAATCCTGGGTTCAGTTCTGGGCCCCTCAATTTAAAAAGAATATTGAGGTGCTGGAACATGTCCAGAGAAAGGCAATAAGGCTTGTGAAAGGTCTAGAAAAAGTGTCTTATAAGGAATGGCTGAGGGAGCTGGGGTTGTTTAGCCTGGAGAAAAGGAGGCTCAGGAGGGACCTCATCACTCTCTACAACCTCATGAAAGGAGGGTGTACCGAGGATGAGGCCAGCTCCTTCTACTGTGCCTGCAGTGAGAGGACCAGAGGAAATGGCCCTAAGATGAGACAGGGGAGATACAGATTAGGTATCAGAAAAAAATTTTTCACTGTTCAAGTTCTCAGGCATTGGAATAGGTTTCTCAGGGAGGTGGTGCAGTCACCATCCCTGGAGGTGTTTAAGAGGTGTCTGGATCTGGCACTGGGTGATGTGATTTAGGGATTACAGTGATGGAGCTGGGTTGATGGTTGGACTTGCTGATCTTAAAGGTCTCTTCCAACCTTGATGATTCTATGATTTTATGAACAGAAATTGGTAAAAAGACTCATGTCAATGTTTCCTAAAGAGTTATAGTTACTTATAGAGCATTCTTTGAGAGGGATCAGAAAAGCTTAATTCTTATTCTCTATCTGGGGTGACATACACCAATCTTTTGATGTGTCAAATAAACAATTCCACATATTAAGCTGTTTAAGACTACATTTGAGATGGAGAATATATTTTTGTATATTGTAATTTTCAAAACAGAGAACTTGCCCACAGGCATGCCTATTGGGCTAGAGCCCACTTATCACACCAGTTAATCAGCCTTCAACTACCTCACATCATCTTTCTTCTGATGATTACTCCAGAGAGCACAGTAAACAGGCTGAATTAATTTTCTAGATGTCACAGAGGCAGCAGCACCACAATCTGTTTCAATCAAACAAAAGATTCACAGTCCAGTTCGAAATAATGTCCAAGAGCAAACATGAAATGGAAAACACACCATTCCATTTTTTTCCTAAAATAATCACCTAGCTTCCAGAAAGATTGCTTTTCAGAGGTTCTGAGTCTCCCAAGTCTTTGTAACTTCCTGAAGGGTTTTTCCATCATTTGATTTTCTCAGTAGCTCTTGGACACAAGCTTTTAGCATCTGCAGTTACACAGCCCCTATCAGCCTGCTCTCATCTGCCATGTCTCCTGAGGGAAGTCAGACAACTCCTTCTTCACCACAGTGCTGCACACAGGCACATGAACCATCACTCCAAGTTCACAGTAAACCCTGCATTTCTGACTTTCCAAGTGTAGTTTCTGCATGGGTCTACAACAGGATGGGGAGGAAGATTTATATATAAAACATGGCACAAGGAAACAGATCTCATAACTAGAAAGACTGGAGCTACTGGAGTAAGCACTGAGACGTTCCTGATATGGAATTATATTTAAGAGGAATCCCTCCTTGCCCAAATATACTGGCATGATAATACTGCTAAAGGTTTATCAGTCTATCTTAGAATTATAAAATTGTTCTAGCAAAAAAAAAAAACCACAAAACAATCATTGGGTCACATCTTAACAGGCAGCAAAATAATTGTGCTTTAAACACAAACTCGGTAAACTGCATACATTTCATATCACTAAGACTTTTCATAAAAAGTTCTGTGAAACTTGTGAAAACTAGTTTCACATGGGTTTATCTCTGGCATCTAATAAAATCTAATCTGAATCTCAGCTTTTCCCTTACTAATTTGGGTTTCTCTCCACTATCCAGCCACCTATTTTCAAATATATTTGGCACTTCTCTCACTCTGTCAAATGTATCTGAAGTGCACTTATATATTGAAAACAGGTTTCCTGAACAGGCTACTTAAGTCTTGAAATGTCATCCCAATAGGAAAACTATAATCTAGGATTCTTACACGGTTAGTATTGTTGCCATCATGTGTCACTGCTCTGTGTTCATCATCTCTGGGGGGAAAAAAAAGAAGCAAGCCAGAACCCCTTCCAAGACTCAAATACCAACCTTTGCAGAATGCCTTCCGCAGTGCGTTTTGCTTTTTGTACCGCCCTTGGGCCTCCCACTGGACACACAGCAGTAGCTCTGAAGCCATCAAGGTAAGTGGCATTTACCTAACGATAAAGGGATTATGAAGTTACATGGAATTCAGTACTGATGGACTGTAAGTGTTCTCTGGCAATCATTATCTATACAAATATACACTTCTTACACAAAGTAACAAGTTGTTATGTATCAAATAAGGTTTGCCTTTTCAAATTTTCCTTCTCTTTATTTTACTCTTGGGGCAAAGAAGATGAGGATAGTGCTAAGTTTTAGCATTTTCTCCAATATTTAAGATTTTGTAAATCAAAAAGTATCTTTCACTCCACAGAATGAGTTAATACCTTATAAAATGTTGAAGGAGGCAATCCTTTTGCTCCACAAACTTTCACTGCTCCACCAGCAAAACCTATAGTGGTTAAAAATCAATATTTAAGCCTCTTCTGTGTAACTTCAAAGACATTCTTTTGTGATACATATTAATCAAATGCACTTAATTAAAAAGCAAATCATTGATAGCTGTACTGGCACAGAAACGAGAACCTTTCAGAAAATAATCCTTTCTGCCTTAGAAAGAACAGCAGCAAACTGGTCTCTGAATTTATGACTTTCATGAGCCTTTTTAAAAAGGATGACTGAAATGTTTTTTCCTGCACTTAAAAAATACTTAACACAGAAAGCAGCCATAGGACTTTAGACTCAACAGTTATTTGCCTCTTAATATCCAGCTATTGCACACACACAGAGAGCACATAATTTACTGTAGCTGGCTGGAGTGGATTGCAGTCACTCACTTGGTAAAGAATAAAAACAAGCTGAGAAACCAGTGAGAGCTGCTTGCTGATAGCTTAGTAAGTGAAGGGGTAACTTGACTTCTGCTTTCTTTTCAGTAACAGAAACAGTCTGAGTGTATGTTCCGGGGCAACAACCCTGTTCAGTATTAGGAATATTAATGCCAAAAAAAAAAATGGAGAAAATTGCTGTGATGGCATCAGGTTCAAGCTTGAGCTGGAAAAATTCAGTAGGTGCTACTCTTTGAAAATCAGCAGTGCAGGAACAGCACCTCACATTTGAGAGACAGAATTATAGTGTAGTTCACCTGTGCCTAACCTGTGCTTGCAAATATTTAAGAAGCAGTTCAAAGCTTTACACAAATACTCTGAAAAGATCAGATCAGAACATATTTCAAAAAGTAAATGTCACTAGTACAAATTTTACACACCACTCAAATAACATCACTGCTCTTGCTCAAGACTGACATGAGGTTAATTTAACTCTCTCAATATAGAGCTACATCCCTCCATTCAAGTGAAGATCTGGAAGAGTTTCATGTTCCAGGTGAAAGACTAATACAAAGAAAAAAAATACCACAAAACCAAATGCGTAGCAGCCATTGACAAAAAGAAAACAGAAGCACCTCTCAGCTCAAACACTGCAAGTAATCCAGCAGGACAATAAAACTGGCAACATAAACAGCAAAATTAGAAAGCTTGCCTGCGTACATGCCAAAGCACTTCAAACTAAAATATTTAAGCAATCTGCCCATTTTCCATCTGTTGTATTTCTAAGAAGGCTAACTGAAAGTTCATGTGAAAGTTCATTTTAAGTTCAAACATGTCATATCAGGTCATTTGCAAGCTAAAAGTTCATAGGAAGGTTAGGGTTTCTTTTTTTAACAAGAAGAAGACTGGGGGCTAAGAGCAGCAAGCTGGCCTTATCAGACTGCCATTTGGTTATGCTGCACCAGAAGATTCACTGTACCATTTTGTGGTACTTCATTACTCAAGCAAAATATTTTTTAATGTTACTACATTTTGAGTTTTACCCCACTACATTTTTGAGATTTCAAGTGTTCTAAGCTTTAGAAAGACAGGTGGCATAATGAAACAAATAAGTTCCATTAGAAGAAAACAATAATATAGATGCAGTAAAAAGCAAACTTTAGATGACTGCAGGTAAAATTTTTTTCAAGCTGTCTTATTCAAATTACAGCTCTTTGCATCTGTTAAGCCTGGGGTTTTCTTGTTTTGCTTTTGAAGCTAAATCCTGAACATACATTATCTTTAGTCTACTGACTGTTAAGTGTTTTGAGGATAGCAAATAGACTTCTTAGAAAAAGATTCTCTGGTGGAATTCCTAATCATGATTCTACCATTTACTATGATCCATCTAATGTCCAAGAAAAACGCCTTTACCAAGTAGTGCTTTGACAGACACAGCCTTTCATTGTTATTTCAAAACCCTTCAAATGCCCTAAGTTAAAACATGTACAAAACACTTTTTTGATAAATTTAGCTGCAGTTAAAAAAATACTGAAATCATAGTGAAACTGTCTCAATGTTGTTCACACTGAATACAAAGTTTAAGGACTTGACAGGTGCCAGGCATGCATTAAAAAGTAAAGCAAAGGGAGTAGTGATCAAAAACATAAATTAGTCAGCCAGCAAGAAAAATAAAATTATGTTTAAAATTTCTAAAGAAATTTCTAGCAGAAGTCCTTGAAAGTATCAGTTTAATACAGTATGAATCTCTAAGGAACTGATTTAACAAGAAATATGCAGACTACATGGAACTTAAAGTAGCCGCTTTTGTTTGGTAACACACTTGATTGACACAGATACCTTTACATGTAAGAGGACTCACCTGGAATTTCTGTGATGGAAACCTGGGAAAAGTCACATGTAACATCTGGTAAAAGATAGCGCTGAGGATTGCCCAATTCATACACCAACTGTTCAGCTACAGTGCCAAAAGAGATTAGTCCCCCTGTGTCTGGTGGTTTGGAAAGAATAAAGTCTCCTTCAGAGGAACATTCTACAATAGGAAAGCCTATGTTGTGCCTAGAATGTGAAAAACATCAAGAAAAAAACCCTATAAATACAAAGGAAAAGCAAAAAGAAATACTAACAACACACCAGAATTTTATAGTAATGATCTATTAAATAAAACTTATCAAGAGTTATCATTTATCTGGTTGTTTCTACAGAAGCATACAGCAAAAAAAAAAAGCACTGAACAAACTGCTCAACTAAAATAATACAAGGATGTAGTCTATTGTCTGGCAAAGAAGCACTGATACAACAACAGATACCAACTGCAAACATGGATGTCGGGAGGGGAATGGAGAAGGACACTAATAGGAACAGTTCAAGTAAAAAGAAGCTGAAAAAATTAGAGGACTATGATTAAAGACGTAAATTTAAAATAAAACAAATGATTGTTAATTCTAGCCCCATCTGGCTACAGCAGCACACACAGCATGACACCGAAGACATCTAAATACATCCTGCATTCTGGATTTGTAAAAAGGCAGTCAGAGCAGGAAGAACAAACTGTGCCGGGAACCTCAGAGATGAATGGAGGTAGGAACAGGAATAATCACACCTATAAAGAGTAATTTCACACACTAATAATAAATCATACACAGAAAAGTCATAATCAGAAAACAGAAAGACATGAAAGTTAAGATCTTCAGCATACAGAAGACAGAACTAATAGAAAATTATAAGGCACCACAAAAAGAAAAGTAGCAAAATTATGAACATGCTCATGAATTAAAATATTCCTCTTCCTCCTCACATTCTCACAAGTGTAATATATAAAAGTGATCAAATAACTCATAGTAAGAGGCACATACTGGTCATTCCAGTAGCAAGGCAGAATTTTCATGATTATGTGGACAAGATCCAGACATCTGCTAAAAGGTTTTTATTTATTTTCAGAGAATTTGAGCAAAATTAAGAACTTAAAACTTTTTAGAAGTACCTGAGAATTAAAATAAAAGAGTGCAAATATTCCTCTAAAAAGGCTACCTGGCTCCCTTCCCTATCACAGGAAGTCTGAAATTTGTACAAGCCTCCCACAGACACAAAATGAACACAAAAAGAGGAGTTAAGGAGATACTGTCCATTGCAAAAGCTAAACTGTTCTAAAAGGGTCCTAATAATGAAAGGTGGTGAACTTCACCACACTCATTAAAGTCAATGACCTTCAGGTCTTTCATACAAACTTAAAACCAGTCTATCCCTCAATTTAATTACTTATGGGTGCTAATGGTAACAATGTGCTGAACATACAACTGAACTGGTTATCAGCAAGGGTTACATGAACACAGTTTGTATAACATAAATCCAAAAAGTCTGGAAGAAAGTAAGCAAAAAAACCAGTGAACTCTTAAGGGACATCAGTAAAAGTTCATGGGAGTTTCAGCAGATTCCTTATCATCGAGAATATTCAAACACAACTCCATTATTTTAAAAAAGGATTAAGATACAAAATCTGTTACAAGAGATCAGCAACGTTTAACACTTATAGCATACAAACTTGCAAAGTATGGTAGCTGGTGGACACCTAGAAAAGCCCACGTCAAGTCACTAAAAATAATACTTCATTTGAGTGGTCTTTGAAACTATTTAAACCACTGAACAGATATAGGAAACAAAAAAGCCCACCCTGGTGAACGCAAAGAATTAAATGGGATAAACATTTTTATATACAGGTTATTCTAGTGGGGTTTTTTTTTGAGGGGAAGAGAAGAGAGAAAAGATGGTAGCAGGAAGCACGTAATATCCAAAATTTGCAAGTGTGACATATTAAAAAACAACACCAAAAAAACCCCTCAATTCTTGCCCTTGAACATTCACGTATGGTAACATACTAACATGTGTAATTATCCCAATTTTAGATGTAAGGAAACACACAGAGGAAGCATCATGATTTGTCCAGTGTAACAAAGCAGGATCAGTGACTGAACAAGGCTAGAATTAAGCTTTTGCCCTCCTCTCAGTGCCATGTTTGTGTGCTTGACGCTACCATGTACCTGTCCTTTCTCAAGACAACAGCACCAAGCGCCCTGCTAGAAGGCTCACTGAAGCTTATTTAGACCATGTACCCAAAAGAGACATCACTCCCATGAAGGCATCAGCCAGTGCTCCTGCTGCAGCCCACTTTGATCTGTCATCAGCACTTGCAGCTCTTACAGTACATTTCTGCACCTACTCCCCAGCCATCTTTGTTTTGAAGGAAGAAGTAAACTGTAGACACTCAATTTCCTACTCTGAACCACTAAGTCTACTAACATTGATCCAAGTTCATTTTGCCCAGCTTCTACTCTCAAAACCCCCAAACCATTAAAAAACAAAACCCAAATACAGTAGTGAGACGAAGTGAGAAATTTCACCCCCCAATATGGCCAAAACATGGCAAATACTGTTTCCCCCTCAGGGTACACCAGCACCAATGAACTTGCCTGTATGGTGAGTTATTTGCAGAAGATGTGTGTTCCCCCAGGTTGTGCCAGCCCTGAAAGCTTCCCTCACTTTTTTAACAATTCACAACATGGAGGTGCAATGATCTGGGTAAGAAGCCCCTGGAGTCTACCTGTATTGTAACTGGATGACTAGGAAAATACATATATCCAGTACTATTGTGTAGTAGATGGCAGTAATAACCCACGTTAACGTACACAGGCTTAAGACAAAAATGTATTCTGTAAATTGCTAAAAGACATTACTTAAAATTAATTTCCACCTTGGAAACCAACTGGAGTCTATCACTTCTATGAGCCAGTCAAATGACAGCTACTTAAACCTGGCATAAAAAGCTCTTTAGCAGCAGTAGCTGCCTAGATCAGGTATACCTCAGGTGCTATAGTCACACCTTCACCTTGACCAGCACTTCCACTTTTAAAATAGGGACTCTGCCTGATTCACTTGTAGGTTTTGCTGAATGACCATGCACCATATGACATCTGCTCTGTGGGTAACATGCCAGCTTTAGACTGTCCATAACCCAGAGCCAAGCTGTACTTTTGCATAGTGTAGCAGGGGAGTAACCACATAACAATAAACTTTAGCAGCAACTACAGTCATGGCACCCAAAGGTACCTTGGCTAAGTGGCATCCTTCACCAGTAAAAGAACTGCATCAGTTTAGTGACAAAATCCCTATGTAGGATGAGGCAGCAGCACGCAATGGAAACAATTCTGAAAGGGAACTAATACAATTAATTCTAATTAAACTACATAAATTAATAAAATACAGTACTAGAGATAAATATAAACTACTATTCTTAAAATATTTAATCCATTCTTTTATCACAGGGTCAAAATACACAAGCAATACACATTAGTTTGCGCAGGGAAATGACAACTACCAATTCTTTAACCCAAAAAATCTGTTTTGGGTTGCATGTTGGCTGTTTAACAAGCAAATGTACCATATGCGTTAATAAACCAGAGCACTGAATGAGACCAAGCTAAGATTACACCTCAGGAAACTCCTCCAAGCTGGGGCTAGATGGGAGTTAACAGCTAAAGCAGGTCTTTGTGAAGACCTACAGCACAGGGGTAATCAAGTTACAAAACTGGTTTTGCTGCTGAAGCCATCCTCTCATCAACCTACTCTTAGAGCAATCAAGACTCTGAGTCTCCTGTCAAGTTCTCTGCCTGCCAACAACTTACTCTTGGATTAATTTTTTCCATGTAAAATGTTGTTTTTTCTCCAGTTTTGGCTCTCAGAAATGTTACAGTTTATGGGCATGTCATAGGTGATAAATTGAGCTGTCTAAGCAGGGATCTCCTCCCTGTCTACTCTGGGACGATGCACTATTCAGAAGCCTCTGAGGAGCCATCAAGATAACCTTCCTTCTTGTTTTGCCACACTTCCTACACCATTTGCATTACAAGAAAAGTAAAATCCATGACTAGTAGACTAGACAAAGTACACTTTGGCTCAGGGAGAGAGACATTACTTAAGACAGAATATGTATTTCTCTCCTCATAAAGAGTCAAATCCCTCACGTATCTCATTCTAGCCACTACTGCTCAACTAAGATTACTGGCAACAGAAGATGGGACAGTTAGTGTAACACATTTACTTGCAGGGGAAGCTGCTGCAAGAAAGAAAACAAAACCCCACAGCAATGCATGCGACATGGAAGTGAACCAGGATCCAAGTAAGCTGTGGTATGACCTTTTAGCTTTACAGCAGCTTCCTGGGACATGACTCAGTGAATGTCACACGGAGGAGAGCTCTAAGTCAAGCTTCTAAACTCCTTAGGTATGTATTTTAACCAGAATGCTATTAGGCAAAAAGCAGAAGCTGGTACCACTTCTAGCAGTGTTTTGACAACAGCTTCAAGAGCGATAATATATCAGGCAAGATCAGCACAAACTTGTAAAGGTAAAAGCATCTCTTTACATGTAGGTACCAAAATGTTTCCTAACATGCAATTCTGCTTCAGGCAAAACTTACTGATTGTATCACTTATCCCCTCTGACTAGGGCATTTCAGACTATGTCTTGTACCTAAAATTTTAATGGCCAGACAATTTCAGGCTAAACAGACCAGCTGGCTGGTATTTTCAGATGCCTGGAATAGATGGTGCTACAGAGAAAAAAAAACATTCAACACTGCTGAATGGGACTTGCATGCTGGATTTTGTTCTAGTCCCAAATTAAGAAATCTGGATCCAGCCCTTAAGAGACTACAGCTATTGACTTACCCTTTTGGTCATCCCAGGCCAGAGGATTATGCAGTCTCAACCATTGTACACTCTTGGCTTAGGGCAAAATGTCAGTGTTTATCATCTCCTCAAAATGATTACTCTACTGATCAGCCTTAGTTTATTCTCTCCTGCATTTCAAGACAAAACAAAACAACGTACTAATCACCCACTGGCACTAAATAACAGCAAGAGACAGCAATGTCTGGGGACAAATCAAATTAAATAGAGAGCTGTGTATAATCAATATAATTCTGGCAATACAGTTCGTTTTGACACACGGCATGAATTCCCCATTGGAAGCTGTGCATTAAGACATTAAATAGGGAGCAGTGACATATTACCACTTCTGCTGACCATCTGCTGATGTATATTACTATACAAATAACAGAAAAGGAGTGCCTTTTTTGATAATGCTAACTTAAAAGCAGCATTTAAGAATGCATATTAGTCTTCTACAGACTATGAACTAATGGTTTCTTGCACTTCTCTGCTAAACATCAGAGAATGCACACAAGAGAAGAGTCAAGCAGCCACCTCCTCACTGGAAAAATAAACAGCACGTATCCCCTCTACCTGTTTGCCTGTTTCCTATGAAAACTGGACAAAACCTTACAGCATCAAGAGTCCCACCTTTAAGTCAAATGCAAGGAGATACACCCAGCACAACTGAAGAAATCCCACTGCCTTAGGTCAACAGACAGAAAGCAAGTAAGTTTGGCTTCCATCAACTAAAGGAACTTGGGGAGTTACAAGCTGGAACATGCACTTCACTTGTTTTACATTAAAAACTTACTCTAAGGTGACAACAAAGAAAATTACAAAATAGCTTAGGTTTAAACAGCTAACCATTAAAAGGCCACAATATACCCGCACAAATATTCCTGAGATTTTAAGCACCCTTTTGCGGTGGAATTGAGTTCCCAGAAGTATCTGCATCAAACATTTCAAGAAAATTAAAAACAAACAAACAAACCCCTCCCACAAAACACTAAAAACCCACCAACTAAACTATGCTGGATGAATGAAGTGGATTCAATCCAGTGCCTCAATACTCACTGAGACATGACAGTATATGCACAGAACGTAAGCTCTAACTTGCCTGGCTTCATTTAGATTAAAGGCTTAATTGCTTATACATAAACAATACATCAGTAAGATTTACAAACCTGAAATGTAATTAATTCTTTGGCTTTTGTTTACAAGTTAGAAAAAAATCATACCCATCAGTCCTTCTTAGCAGTACAGTTACACCTTTTTCACCAATCAAACTCAGAAGAGCCACATGGATTACTGTTCTTGGGGAGATCAAAAAACCCCAAAGACAGTAAAAAATTGACCCCAGTCTAAGGCTAACCAAGCTCACCCTCTGCAGTAAGGTGTGAGGAGAGAGGCTGCCCTCCAGTGTTCAGTCACCAGACGCAGTGAATGGGATAGGTTTTCTGCTCTTGGCTGCACAAACGCACTCATGGAGTAGGAAACTCGTATGTGAAAGGCACATTAATGATAAACACAGATTTAACTTGGCTTCTTCCCCGTCCTATTTACTGATTTAGTTGGGCTGGTTTGGATTTAACATTAGGTACCACAGACACAACGATTTATCGAGATCTAAATTATGCTTATTTTCAGGAGACTGCTAAAAATGTAGCTTTGCCTAAATGAGGGAGAAATCATTAACAGACCCAGTCAAGTAACTTCTGCAAACTCTGACAGAGCTCTGTTGATGTATTTGTAATAAAGCTAGTGTTAGTGGCAGCAGGTATGCCATGTTTTGGTCACTACTGAGACTGAGGTACCATCTTATTACAGTACTATATTATGAATGTATTATCTGCATACATTAAAAACAGATTCAGACTGTCTAAATAACAATACCATGCCACCAAGTTCCTTTAAATTAAGGAGTGAACAGGTTACTACGAGACTATTAAATGGAAAACACATTTTCCTGCATCCCAAAAGCTTTCACAGTATCTCCCCTTCATGCTTTTGGGCCTAAATATAGTAAACTACTATTTATCAGGAAACCAAAATTTATCCAAATAATCTTCTCCCTGCCTTCCTTCTCCCCATATCCTAAATGGATGTGCTGGATCACAAGTCCACTGCAGTCAGTGAAATAGGTCTCCAATCTACATCTCCAAACTTAAATCAAAGCACACACATTATTCTGGTTTTGACTAGTTTTAGGAGCTCACCACACAGTTTAGGAGCTCACCACAACACGTCACACTGTTTTAGTTCAAGAATTTCATCAATTATGTGTCTGAGATTCAAAATTTGCAAACAAACTGACTAGCTTTAAGGCACCATCATCAATTCTTTAGCAGACTTAAACTTGAGGTAAATAAATAACTGTTACACTGGCACAAATACAGTCATATATGGCATATCGATGGGGACAAGGTAACAGAGCAATATCACGTGTTAAACTTCTATATTCTTTAACAGAGATTCAATTCAGCACCAGTCAACTCTAAGCCACAAGTGTACTATGATTTTAGACAAAGTTCTGTGATTTTACAGATACAAAACTATTAGCTATGCCTCATCATGTACTCATCTCTAAAATGAACTATTCCCACTCCAGTAGCTCACACCTTAATATACCCAAACTTCCTTCCTTTTTTTAAGCCAGATTGACAGTCATCACAGAAAAATCCTCATCAAACCTATTAAACATTTTAATAAGAAAATTAGTATTATGTTCTTTTACTTTAATTCTTTTATAAAGCAAGGTCTTCTGGAGTCACAGTTACAGATTTTAAGAAGTTTTGTGATACAGCATAATTAAATCATTGGGGGAGACATCAGAATAGGAATTATAAATTTTCAAACGAAACAGAGTGACTTGTTACTATAAACTCCTTTGATCTCCCATAAAACACAACAGCGAAGAATGAGTGTGGTTTGTCCAGGGCTAGTAGCCTTCCAACAGGTGAGAAATAATGTCTGACCCTGTTTGTTCCAATGCCATACACGCATTCACCTTTAAATCAGCAGTGCTCAGGAACTCAGAAAAAGAGAACACATCTTTTAGGATCACACTCTGAATCAGAAGCAGTCATAACAAGGAGAAGAAAAAATCCAGGCAGCCCTAGGGCTCTTCAGATAGCAGGGCACAGTCCTGCTGGCTCATCCACCTGGACCAGAATCAACTTGGGAGCACAAACACGCTGTATTAAAGCACTCTTCTCTCCTGCACCTCCCCACTGCTCTTCACCCTTTCCTCCATCACATAAAAGCTTTTTTCATAATACAGCACAGGACAAGATTTCTCCCTCTCATCCAAAGAAATACAGAAGTAACTGCAGCCAGAACCACTCATCCTATGCAGAAATGCATTCCCCAAATACTTTTAAACTACTTTTAAACTGGGTAAAGGAGGCTCCCTCAGCAGGCAGAACAACACACCTACATGTAACTCTAATTCAATAGGTCTGAACACAAGATACACAAAGAACTTTTTGGAAGGAGTGACCATTCAACACATTTGTGTTCATCAGGTTAGTCAACAGCACAGAACTATGGCTTATATTCATCCCTACCAAAGCAAATTATGTAAAGTTTTTGACTGACCAGCAAGCATCTCTGATCTAAAGACTACTGTAACATCCAAAATATCAATACAGTCTTTACCATTACAATCATATATGAAAGGCAATAATAAATCTTTTCAAAAAGCAGAGGATAATGAAGGAAACAGGAAAAAATAGGGGGAAAAAAATCAAAGGGCTAATTTGTTTTTCAAAACCTGCTGAAGTTAAGAAAGACTGTATCTCACCAAAAAGGAAAACTTCAACAGGGAGAACAGACCTTGCAGAAAAGTAATGCTGACGTTATGGCGAAATATCAAGAGGCCCATAGTGTCTCCCCCAAAAAGAGTAAGGTAGAAGCAGTTTTCACAACACAGATACAGGTGGAAAACCTCATCTTTGGTCCACTAAAAACATGCATGCTGGTATCAAGTTTACCTACCAGTCTGGTACTGTGTGCCAATCAGTGAATATTCCACCTGTACACTGGGCACCACATTCAATGAGATGACCTGCAAGACTGGGAAAATGGCATTAAAGTAACTAAATATAATGCGAAATCGATTTTCACAAATCCAGCTTTAAAATACAATTAAAATAAAAGTACAATGGAAACAGAGCTAAATAACAAAACATGCTGTTTTCCTCCATAAGTATCTAATACAATTATGAATTAGGCATTAAGCATAATAAGGGATCCTGAAAGATGAATATAGTGTTTGAAGGAGTAACTTTTGCAAGAAGAATTTTCCTGCAAAAAATGAATACCTAGAAGATTATCTAACATCTAAAACCAAGTTTCCTTAGTAATTTCGAATCTCGATCTAAATTCAGTATCTTAGCAGTCTGCACTGTGTGTAACTACATAGACAAAGACTATTTTTAAATGCAGAGATAGAAAACCTCACCTCCAATGTGAAGAACACAATGTATTACAATTATATATTACTATTTTCAAATTTTGATTGTGATGCTCTATTCAACAGAATTATGGGGGAAATCTTCATCTCTATCATCCCCAACTCAGTGGAGCCTGAATGAATTTCTCTCCACATTTTTTCTCAAGCAGAGGTTCAAGCACGCTGATACTACAGTGTGCTCAGGCCATCTGCGCAGTCACTCATTTTTATGAGGACTTAATTCAGAGAAGTAATGCAGAATGTTAAATTAGGTGGCATAATTCTATCCCTTTCTGGATCAGGTTCCTAACCTTAGGATTACAACAAGGATTTGTACAAGGGAGTACTGACACTGAGCTTTAAGAGAACCATACCAGGATGCCACCCTCTGACTGAACCTGCTTTTGTGCATCTTTCAGAGCAAGCCCTGCGACCATCCCAACTATCAACAGTGGCAGCCAAACAGAAAAACCCGGGAATCAGTGGTCTGTACTATAAGGTTTCATCTCTTGACACAAAATGAACAGAAAGTTAAGCTGTTAAATAAAATCTTTCAACCCTTTCTTCTTTTTGTTGTTTTAAGCTGGTTCCACAATGAAGTTTTGATAATTTCAATTCCAACTGAGAGTAGTAAGTGAGCCTTAAGAAAAGAACTCAAAACCTAACAAAAACATGAAAATACATTAATTCAATGATAATATGAAAAACCAGTATGGGCTGAAAAAGTTAGTATCTTGACATTATGATATGAAATATAAATTTACCCAATTTCTTCTTATATCATTTACCTTCCCGCAGCTAGCAAGTCATAGTCATCCCTATTCCAGCCAAACTAGAAGAAAAACACAAATATTTTAAACACATAGAAGTTTCACACAGTACAAAAAACTGCATGTTGTATGTTCTTCGCTTTGAATAACAATGCACTGGATATATTTTTACTTAACTGTAGAAGTCTAAGTAACAATAACTGGCATCCACTGTACATGGATTTGAGCTCCTATACAGAAAATTAGCAAAAAACCTCGGATGCATTTCAGTTTTCCTCCTGTTGAAAAACCCCAATAAATATAAACTCTTTAAAAGCATACCCTCTTCAAAAAAACTGGAACTGCAACATCTGTAGTGCCTAAAACCTGCACAACCTACAGGTTTAAAAGTATAGTATCTATCTCGTGTCACCTGAACAAACCACTATGTGTCTTCAACTTTTGAAAATTATCAGTTCCAGGAGTACTATCAGTCACCCTTAGAAACTGGAAGTATGCTTTCTGTTTAACTAGAAATTTTAACTAGAATCTTTCCCCTGAGTTCAACCTAGTGCAAGCAATTGTTTCTTATTTAGCACTTTGCAGAAATCTTCCTAACATCTTTCAATGAATTAGATAAGGTCTTTCTGGAATAGATAACTCACACTGACAGTTGTTATTTTGAGAATGTAAACAACTAGGAATAAAGGAAGAAGTCATAATGGAAATTATAAATGGAAAATTAATTAGGCAATGTTCGCCTAGTTCACTCACATATACACAGCATAAAGTCACCCCAACACAGACATGCACAAAGTCAAAAGAGTATGATCTCTTGGAAAGCATGTTTTTAACTAGACACATACACTCCCCTATTTTTTTTAAACATGCACCGAAAGAAAGCTTCCATATTTCACCATGTGTGATCCTTCTCAAAAATTCATGAAAAACTTTAAAGAATACTTCAGAAAACTACATACCCTGCTTGTATAATGTTTTTAATTTCAAGGAATTTCAGAAATGCTGCACTGAAACTTGACTACTTCAAACAAAATTGCTTACCCACTAAACTAAAAAACCCAGTGTTTTAAAGCACCTCTTGTGCTACTCGCCAGAGTGAGCTCTTATAAAGACACCCTGTGGTAAAGAAAAATACATTTTCACCCCAAATTTTCAAGAAAGGCAAGGTAAGGAAACCCAAAACAAATGATAAGAGTTAAAATACTGGTGAAAGAGTCTAAGACTTCCTAAACTTCACCCATGCTTTCCAGCTTAATGGTATAAAGTTAACAAATATGCCTGCTATCAATTTAGGAGAAGTGGAAGCTGACAAGCTTTTCATGCATGTAAAAAATGCAAATGCTCGTTATTTTTAATTTAGTATCTCCATTTTCACAAGGAACAAAAATTGTGTGACAATGACTGCTGAATATTCACTCACACATACTCATTATCATACAGAAATTAACTTGTACTTACAGAGTGAATGAGTGGTCCCAATACAATCCCGCTGTCAACACATCTGCCCGTCACAACAATATCAGCCCCAAGGTCTAGAGCTCTGCTGATTGGTCTTGCACTAAAGATAACAAAACACAGCAGTAATTCTTAAAGCATCATTTAAAAACCAGTTCCCTCAAACACACAGGTTAAACATCACTTAAAAATCGCTTGGGAAATCAGAAAAATCTACTTTGAAAACCAACTTGTTGTTAGGCATATACATCAAGAGTTTTTTAAAGAGCAGTCATGAGGCCTCAATCAAACTCAAGTACCTAAATAACGTACCCCAAACACTTATGTTGATGTCCATAGACACTTTCTTGAACAAAGTGCAAAGAGGGACACTTCTATCAACCATTACAGAAAAGAGTGTTTTTCAGAGATTCATTAACCATTTAATTTTTAGATGAGTGGATAAAGATGAACATTCTTCATAGATAAAGCCTGGTGACTTTGCCCTCCAATTTTAAACCTTTCAGGTCAATTACCTAAGTGATTTAAGAACTTCCAATACTGTCCAGCTTAAAGAGCACTGTGCAAGAACAGGATCACCACGATCACCAACTGGAAGAGATGCACGTGACCATAGTCCCATTTCTCAGTCCTTCCCCTTTACTAGACCTGATTGACATCGATTCATCTGAAGTGGATAATGACAGTGAAAATGTGACTGTTCACAAAGAGGAAGCTAGACCACGTGCATTCAGAGATTTATGGAAACCCTAAGTATCATAAAGGAGGAAAGTGAGATCTTCAAAAACAGTGACCATCCTGAAAAAGTAGTTTCCAATATTTCAATAGTGCAAAGCCTGACACACAGTTCAGCGCAACCTAACAAAACCTCCTATGGCACTCTATGTCCCTGAACTTGAATTCCTCACTTGCACTTCTCTAGTGACAAAATTGTAAACTACTCCATGCTGCAACAGAATACTAAGCATATGAAAAAGCATTTTTGCAATTGTTGTAATTGAACTAACACTATTTTGGCTTGACCTAAAACCTGGTGATTCACAGCTGGTGCATTGCTAAGGAGTCATAACTCACAAGGTTATAAACTAGAACTTATTTACAAGCTGCAAGCAAATATTTTTTCTGGTTGCCTGAATAATTCAAAGGTGAACCTCATATACAAAGTGGTTCTAATTGCAAAGCAAAACAAATTCCCACATTCAATGTGTTAAAATTATTTGTTCGTAATAAATGCAACTTGCTAAAATAACTCACCCAAGATACACGTTCATGCTGTGAATATTCTCTGGAAATTGTTTGCCACTCTCTAAATCAGTGATACCAGCCTCTTTTAAGTTCTCTTTCTGTTAGAAAACAAGCAGAACACCCAAGCTATGAGTATTTTGAAGTTCCTACTGTAAGCCTTTCATTAGTATTGAACAACAGACCCATTCATAGCAACTCTAAGCAAAGCATAATTATTAAAATTATTAACAATACAAATCAGCTGAATGGCTAAAAGCCATAGATACGCTTTTAACCACAACTTTTCCAGCAGGCAGAAAACTAAGTCTTTAAAGAATGTTCACTCACATACAACCAACTACAATGAACTGGTGTATTTCCTAGGCTTTAAACTGTCTTTAACTGCTGTAGGACTAAATAAATCAAACCCTGCAAACAGAAGTGTGTCTGCCACATCTGCAACGGTGTCATAGCCAGAGAACAAGGCTGATCATTGAGCTTCATGTGGTACTTAGAGTAAGCTGTGTTTCCAGAGAAGTAGGTGGGGAGGGAGGGTGTGTTTTTGACCATGCATTGGGCAGCCTACCAATCCAGGTACATTGACTGCATAGACACAATGCCCATGTAAACTGTAAATGCTAATTTACAGGTGGGATCTGTAGTGTGGAAAAAAACCAACTTCTGCTCTGAACTAGCTTGGTAATCTATGATAATGACTGAAATCCTCCCAACCACAAGTAACATTTACCATGTTGCATGTACCAACAGCAGAAGTCATTGGTAGACCATAAAAGCTGTGTCGTTTTTGTTCCTGTAAGTTATGTACTGACAACAGCAAAGAAAACAATGCATTTCAGATCAGACATGTCCATAACAAGCTCAAATAATGACCACTTTACTGTTGTACCAGTAATGAAATTCTGGCCCATAAACAGTAAAGTAATTTCACTAGGGCAGAAGTTTCTTAAAAGGAAGTCCAAGCACTGCACATAATTTGCAAATGAAGACTCTTACTTGACGATCTTCCACATTCAAGAGCATGCAAGGAGTAACAGATCCTATGCAGATAAATAATTTTCCACGTTACAGGCAGACATTTAACCACAGTGCAAACCTCTCTTCTCTTAACTACTATTACTTAACTCTTTTCCCAGTAGCTTTTCAGGTATGGCAAACATTTTTTTGCAGATTTCACAGATAAAGTTTAATTCTTCAAGTAAAAAAATCCCATATATTTCATCTGTCTGGTTTTTTTTTAAAATATTTAAACTTCAATCCTCTTACTTAACATTACCTTACTGGCTGTAAACTAATTACTTAAAAACAGAAAACCAGCTACCTATAAACAAAGTAACATCAGGAAATGCCTGTAAACAACTAAAAAAGCAAGAGGGGATAAACATTTGAATGCATGGCTGCTACACCGTATTCAGAAGATTTAACAGGCATGATTGTCTAGTTTAGACAGAAGCAGTAACAGCACAGAGCAGCTTCTCCTGAAGAGCAGGCAGACTTTACAGCAGATTCACATTTTGCTTCAAAAAGCTAAACAGCAGATCCACAAGTTATAAAATTCACCCCCATTACATACCAAACACCAGATGTGCCAAGAATGGTATTCATGCATCAAAAAAATTAAAAGATAATGAAGAACAACGCTTCTGATAGTAGAAGACTATTGCATAAAGACACACAAAGTAAATTCCTGTGGGACAGTAAATGCCACCTTCATGCTAAACACAGTCATGCTACTAAGGCTTGCAACAAAGTGAAATACCTCACTCATCAGATCATCTCCTGCAACAACAGCTATTTTCAAATCAACATCTGCTTTCTTTGCCACCTCCTGAAGGGCAGCTGCACAAGCAAGTGGATTAATTCCCCCAGCATTACTGATGACACGAACACCTGATAGAAAAAGGCGAAAAAGGCAAAAAAGTTGGGTTAAGTTCAGCAGTGTCAGTAATCAATTACCTGTATTTTAAAAGGTGTGTTGAAACACAAGCAAGGTATCACCTTTGCAAGGTAACAGACATTCAAGGAAGCAAAATACTAAAACCGCATTAAAATATGAACCACATTTAACCTGTGAAACAATCACAATAAACCAGTGCAAAATTGTTTAGAGAAAAATAACTGCTATAGATACTTCTCATCTATCCCTTATGAATGGAAGTAGAAAGCGACCAGAAAGATACACATCATGAGGCAGACATACAGCATCGAACGTCTCTGACAGGAACAGTAGTAAACACTGTGAAGCTTTACTAATGTAAACAAAAAAAGAGTGATTAGAAAGTCGTATTGTAGAACTACAAGGAAATTTTGAAAAACTTTAATTATCTTGGAAACATCTAGATCTCACATTTTAAAAGACAATCTTCCATTTAAAGCAATCTTCCATTCACAAATTAAAGCTCTAGTAAGAAATACATGGAAATACAGGTATATACTTACAGTTATAACAAATATCTCAAATCAACCCAATTTCACCATCAGACCTGTACCCCACATCAATTACAATGGCATTTTCCATAGAATCCTAGAATGGTTTGGGTTAAAAGGACCTTAGAGATCACCTAGTTCCAAGTCCCCTGCTATGGGCAAAATTATTCAGAGCTCCATCCATCCTGGCCTTGAACACCTCCAGGGACGTGACACTCACAACTTCTCTGGGCAACCTGTTCCAGTGCCTCGCCACCCCCCCAGTAAGAATTTCTTCCTAGTATCCAATATAAGTCTACCCTCCCTTCAGCTTATGGCCATTCCCCCTTTTTCTATTACTACATATCTTTGTAAAAAGTCCAGCTCCAGCTCTCTTGCAAGCCCCCTTTAGGTACTGGGAAGTGCTGTAAGGTCTTCCCAGAGCCTTCTCTTCTCCAGACTGAAGAGCCCCAACTCTGTCAGCCTGCCTTCATAAGCAGGTGTACTGAACTGCCATACAAACTCATGCAAGAAGTAGCCTACCTTTCCTGTGAATATCTTTTATATAGGGAGCCATGGCAGTGGAGACAAAATCCGGAGTGTAACCTAAAACCTGAAATAATTAAGAGCTGTAACCATTTCTTACAGGTAGGTCAACCCAATCCCCTTCCTTGGTTAACACAGAAAACGGGGAAGAACAACTACCTCTCAAAATGTTTGGGAAATACGATGGGAAATGACATGAACACTTTCACTATATGAAACTGAATGGATGCAAATAAATACATGCGAGTTAAAAGTATACTTAAGAAACCGTGTCCGCGTAACCAGGTATGTCTTACACAGGATTCGGGCGCGATTTGGGCTGAAGGAGAGCTCGGGAGGTCGGAGAGTACCGGAGCGCACCCACCCCGGCCAAGCGCAGCATGCTGGGGCCGGACACCGGCTTTACTTACGGGAGACCGGGCCTTGGCGGCCGTCAGCAGCGACATGGTGATCTCGGAGAGGTAATCGAAGACGAGGAAATCCAGCTTCCCTCCATACAGCAGCTGCGGCACTGGCGGGGCAGGCAAAGGCGCTGTCAGCACGGGG
>VZRQ01002141.1:0-75247 GCA_013397975.1 Machaerirhynchus nigripectus
TTAACATATCATAAAGCAAATTTTTGTAAACTGCATCATACCGATTTAACTTTCTCCCACTTTAGGGCTCAGTTTTCTAGTAGTGTCCCTTTTGTAAGAGAAGCGGCACAATCAACAAAGGATCTTACGTTTACTTAATAACCCACAAATACTCAAGCTTAAGTGAGCATAATTTTTTAAATCACTTTTATAAAGTCTCTTTCTGTAAACAAATGTCTGTCTGCAAACTAAACTTCTATCTCCAGTCTCAGTGGCTGCTGTATCCACTGGAAACTTTTATTCTGAAATCAAGTTTTAAATCTGAGTGGTTTAGTCTGAAAGTCCTCAGTTCCAACACACTTGAAACAGGTTATCTGTAATCACACATACTGTCTGAGGAAGCATAAATGAATAAATAAGAGACAATGAGTAGAGGTAGATCTTCTGCCTTCCTCTACGGATCAGTCTGAAATTGCTGACCAACATTCAATTACCTCAAAATTTTCCTTTCAAGCTAAGGATGCTATATGATCTTACAGTGACCATTCTCTTTATGCTCCCAGAAGTACAGTACAAAGATAAACTGTACCACTCATATTCTTTATTAGATCCTATTTCTGAAAAAGCCCACTTCAAAAAACTCGAGTTCTCTAAGGTGTTTACAAGCTCAACATGATAATTATTACACTACTCCAGAAGACAGACCTTAGAAGGACAAAAGAAATCTGTTAATAATACACAGGTATTCCTAAAGCTGTGGAAGAAAGTGATTTATACTGTTCCAAGTATGGAACAAAATCAATCCAGACCTCAATGCTATTTCATACTTAATAAATAAATCAGTCTTTATGTAAAAAGTAGTCTAGGAAAACCTTGGATTAAGTAGTTCAGAACTTAATTTTAAATTACATGAAAGGCTAAATTATGAGGAGTCTTGTAAGGTTTTTTAATTAAAGAGAGTGAGCTCTCAGACATTAGTTTCCTAATTAGCAGACTGAATTACTAACTGAATAGTAAAGAAAAGAAAACTCAACCCACCTTCCACTCTGCAAAAAAAGCCCTTACATTTTCAGCTTCACTAAAATTAAAAGCATAAGGTACTTGCAAATCGTTAGTAAAGTTGAAGAAGACAGAAACTGATACAGAACCATAAGGAAACAACTGAGATGAACAGTTCAAAATGTTTCAGGGAATGAGGAATTACCAGGGTATCTCTGGGAGTATGCTAATAAAGCACAGTGGCATTAAAATAAGAAGCAGTACCAAAACAAAGAATTCTAGTATCAGATTAGAAGACGACAACCTTGAGGGCTGAAGAAATCTACCAGCCAAGAGACTAAAGTTTCAGCCTCACCTCTAAGACAAAGACTGACATAAAAGCTGTTTTCACAACTACGTATTTTGATGACTAATTTGATTGTCTCAGAACCTGTTAACTGAATATGATTTCACATAAAGTGATCCTGGGGCAGTGGGAGGGGAGGAGAAAGTATAAAGAACATACCAGCAACTGTGGCTCCCGCTTTTCATCTACTGGAGGAAGACCTGTTATTATTTCTAGTAAGACCTAGGAGGAAGAAAAATCAGAAGAGAAAATGAAGCCCAGAATAACCCTTAGCATACATATGATTTGCAAAAAGGAGCATGACCTCCAGCCTGTCAACAAATACTCCCAGGATCTGTGTTTGTCCAAAGATTTCCTATACAATTCATTGGTTTTGTTCCTACCTTTATTTTCATTAACTGTTATTAGCAGTGTGGCTTACAAATTTCAATGCAAGTTATTCTCACCCTACAATGGTGTTCCTTCACAGCAAGACTGAAGGATTTCCAAACTATTCAGATACAGTGTCGGGCCTACCTGTCCATGAAACTAAATGCTATGAAGGAAGTGGTCAGTAGTGAGCAGGATCTTAGATCTATTCAGAATGGATTCATTATTCTTCCAAATATTAAGCTCATTTCTTTTTTGTACTCAGCTCTAAGGCAAATCCAACATGGACATTGTATTTTTGGTGCTGAATATAGTAAAACACAGTAATTTTGGACCATTTTCTTGAATTTTCCTTTTCAGCCTGAGTTACACTTTCGTGCAAAACCATGCAAACAGAAACAATGTTCCACGCCACTTCAAACTACATTTAGCTAAAACTTGGAATATTATTTTACTCTGGTCTTTCGCCCAGCAAATCAACATATTCAAATGATTTTAAAACAATCAAAGTTTAGAAACACCATCTTAAGAAAATATCTATTGGGAAAAAAGAATATTATAGACCAGAGTAATTATTTAACTTCAGATACTTGATTTTGTGCACTCTTACCATATTCAAGAGAAGTCATATACTGCTTCCCACATTCTACTTACTACTCCAAAACTGAAGATATCAGATTTAGGCGTTATCTCTCCTCGCAGAGCTTCAGGTGCCATATAGGCTGCTGTTCCAACAATTCTTTCAGTCATGATTGTCTGTGTGAATGTTACAGATGCTCTTGCAAGGCCAAAGTCAGAAATTTTGGGCACATATGTATCAGTTAATAAGATATTTGCACTGGTGGAGAGGAGAGGGAGGGGAAAAAACAAAAAAGAAAAGAGAATTTTCCAAACAGTACGTAAATAGGTGTTATGAGAGTCAAAATAGCAGTTTGCATTTGGTTACTAAAGAATTATTAGTCTATCTTGAAAGCCAAGATATTACACATTATTCATATAACAAGTTATGTAAATTTAGTTTTGTTGGAAATCACTCAATTTCAAAATTCATTCCTCTAAATAAAGGAAGAACTGACTGCAAGATCCATCCATGCTTTTTCTTGTGTGTTCATGCATGCATGCACCAAAAAAAAAAAGGCAAAACAACAAAACACAAGGAAAAAAAATAGACACTCCCCCTACCCCCAAACCTTAGAAATACAAAACTTTCTTACAATAGGCCAATTATGTTAAATTTATGGTTTGGCTTTAAGAGGGACAATAGAGAATACCTAGCTCTGATCAGCTTGTAGTGGATAACAGTATAATTCTTATAGTCTAAATCTCTGCTCAGAACTAAAAAAAGCAGGTTTCTTATACCTATTATCTAATACTATGTCAACTATGGCAAATTCATGTGCCAAATGAGTAATAATATGCTTATTCTTGTCTTGAGAGAAAGCCAGGTAACTTATTACCGCTAGAATAATGCAGGTGCTGTGTTTTCACTTGACCTCCAGCTTTTATTTTCCTTAAAAAAAAGCAGCCTCGACAAATGAGGCTCATCTCAAAGTCTTTAACGCTTTCATAAAATAGTCAGTGGAATGAATTACAGCTGAAATCAACTGAGTTTTAAACTTGTACCACTTAGAACCATTTTAAAATAACTTGATTTTATGTAATCTTCATTTTCTGATCCCCTTAATAGAAAACTGTAAGAAAGCCACATAGCCTGATACAACATATAACACTTACTAGAAAGTTGTATTTCTAACTTCCCCTTCTTGTTCACCAAACTTAAACAAAATTAACACAGCTGTAAGTTACAATGGATCATTTGATTTTAAAACTGCTGTAAATAATGCTCTATGATAAAGATATATGAACACTGCAAAAGGCCAAACACTTGTTAAGGCATCATTCACCAACTGGTCTCCTGTTTAAAGCTCAACTTCTTAAAAAAAAAAAATTTAAAAAAAAAAAATCACAACTTCACAAATCTCAGCTCCTTATCAACTTGAGTCAAGTCCAAAAAGTGGTCATTTTCTGGATACACCACAAAGAGCACAACAAATCCAAGTTTTACTGCAACTTTCAAGCTTCAAATGAGAAAATAACTATTTCCTGGGCATAATCAATCCAAAGAATGACTGTGAGAACACCCATTACATCATGTTCCCTCTAGCCTAAAGAAGCTGTTGTAGTGCCTGTGCGTTTATGGTCTCTACATGTCACAGTAAAATGAAGACTGAAGTTAATCTTCTTAGGTGTCTCTTCATCTAAGTTTTATCTGGCAGTGGCAGCACTATTAATAGTACTAATCAAATTAATTGAACTATTCACACTACAAGTTGCAAAATGTTATCCAAACAAAAAAACCCCAATTCTCTAATATGATCAACTCACAGCAGTTAGAAGGGTAGAGGTAATGTAAGGTAAAAAAGTGCATCCCTTCCAGTCTTTACACTTCTCCAGAGGCTTAAGCAGGGAAGAAAGAAGAAAAATAAACTGTCAAAGCAGCAAGCACATACATGAGGCAGCTGAAGCAGAAGCTTGTTCCTCACAAGCTGAAAGGTCACAAAACTGAAGTTGCCTGTAGTTAGCAGAGTTGCCAGAAGCCAGAAAACTATTGAAACATTCATCCGTGACACCCAGTCAGTGGCTCCTTCTTAACCCTCAGGAGTAAGGCATTTGGGGCTTTTCTTCAAAGGTTTGGGCTGCTTTTTAAAAAAACCAATACAATAAACTGTAGCAGGAAAGGGGAAACAAACACCACCACCCCCACCAGACAAAAATTACAACAAAACCCTCACCTTTTCTGGGTTCTGATAGCCATAGAAAAAAAACTCTGGTATAACAAACAGTGAATATTCATTATCATTGAAGAACCCTGAACTTCATGAACCTGACTGAAGTAATTTTATTGTACTCATAAAATATAGGAGTAAATCAAAGCATACACTCTGAAGAAGTGTTCTAGGAAAAGGAAAAAAAAAACGGGTGTTTTCATCTGAAAAATTCCCTATTTAAAAATTAATTGCTCTTCAACAGCAGCTTCTTCATTAGAAGCAGGTGTGAAAGAACAGAACTTTGTGGGTTCTCACGGCACTCAACTCTTTGAAAGTAAAAGATTGATGGTACAAATTACAATATCTATATTACATTTGTAACACAAATTACAATTACAATGCAAAATCTCAGGGCTGGAAAGCTGTCTGGTGCCTGAGGGAGCTGGAAGAAAAGGAGGCTCAGGGGAGACCCTATTACTCTCTACAACTGCCTGACAGGGGGCTGGAGCCAGCTGCGAGTCAGTCCCTTCTCCCAAGCAGCAAGCAATAGGACAAGAAGAAATGGCCACAACTTGTGCCATGGGAGGTTTAAATTAGGCGCTGGGAATAATTTCTTCACCAAAAGGGTGGTGAAGCAGTGAAGAGCTGCCCAGGAAAGTGGTGGAGTCACCAGCCCTGGAGATACTTAAAAGACATGTAGATGTGGCACCTGGGGACATCGTTTTGTGGTGGATATGGCAGTGCTGGGTTAATGGTTGGACTTGATGATCTTAAAGGTCTTTTCCACCCTAAGCAATTCTATGGTTCTAGCCCCATAATTATCTTTAGAAGTCTGTACTGGTCATGTCCTTGTGGCACAGACAAAATTGTGGTGATGGATGTCACTTGCAGAAGATTGTGCCCTTGACTGAAGCAATGCTTTTTGCAGTTTGTTCTCTCTGAAATTACTTTAATCAGGGGAAAGATGAAATAGAAAAAAAGAAAAATGAAGAAGTGAAAATGCAGCCAGCAATAGACTGCAGCTTTTACCTTTTAATATCTCTGTGAATATGATTATTTTCATGCAAAAAGTTGATGCCATTTGCTGTACCTTGAACAATTTTACATCTTATATTCCATGGAATTGGTAGTGTTTCATCCTTGATTAGGAAGAGAGAAAGGCAAGTAAAAATCTGAAATAAGTCATGCTCACATAAACCAAAACAAATATACAAAAACTGCACAACCCAAAAGTGACTTCTTGCTATGTTCTGTTGTTTTCAAGTAGATCATTAAAAATACTACCAGCATACATTTCTTCATGGACTTGGGCAGAAATACATGCATTTGTCACATTGCATTCTTTCCCTGCATTTTGTCTTAGATTAAGTTGCCAGTTACAAAAAATGCTTTTGGTTAATGTTTGACTCTGACACTCCAAGGCCAGCTGCTCTGCAAAGATCCATCTGTATCTACCATACCTCCCACTTCATACTTGCACCCATATGGGAACCTTCAACCTGAAGCAAATAATTCAAAGAAATCCACAGCTTTTACTACAACAAAAAGTCAACCTTCCAGTGTTTTCGGATTTCTCAAGAGTTTAGCTTTATTCATGCTACTAACTACACCTTGGAAGTAAGGACACCTACATTTCAAAACCACTTCTTAATCTTGTCAGTGACTAAGGGAGGAGGATTACAGTATCTCACCATTCTACTACCTCCCTCGCCTGCTCAACACCGACACAAAGATGACACAAGCAAGAGTCTGCGCATCAAGCACATCCAGTGAAGTCACAAAGTTATCAGCAAGAACACGTATTCAAGTAAGTACATTACTCCCCTATCTGATCTTATTAGAAAAAGATTTTTTCTGATTTACAGATTCTGGTTTAGATTCCTTGATTTATGTCATAAATTTTTCTCTTCCTTGTAAAGGACTCAGTTATTTCTCCTTTAGCTTTCAATTATCACCAATCTTTTAAGCTCACTTGATGATAATGGCCAAAATTACATCGATAAACATTTTCATATACATCCTTGTTAAGCACTGCTCATTTCTACAGATAAACTTGCACTGTCCTTAGGTAAGACTTAAGTCTCTCATCTGCACTGATTCAGTTAAAAAAATAAAATAATTGCACATGTAGCATTGTATGCAAGCAAATGAATCAATCTAAACTGGGACAGCAGTGCTACTGAACAGAGCTAGTCCTTTCCCCAAGCACTGCTACTCATTCCCAGCATAGCAGCACTTCTTTCCCAGTGGGGCACAAGTATTTGTGCAGGCCTACAGAGGAAACATCTCCAAGTGAAAATTAAGTATTTTTTTCACAAAGTATTCTTTTAGCAGCCTGATCAGTTCCTTAATCCAGATACTTCTCCAACTAACAGATACTTGAACCAGTACAACCAGAGGATCAGTGCAGCAAAAAAAGCAAGCCAAACATTTTTAGGTCTGGGGACATGGGTGGTTGAAGTATCACCAATTTAAAGTGTTCACCAGATTACAACCTCAGAAGCTGCATTTGCTTAGTATAAAGCAGATTTTTTGAACTCCTTCAACAAACTAACACAGACACTAATCTACTATCTTAAGTCTGGCTTACTGTTGGACTGTGTGTCCTTGATAGACAGAGTTGCCTCACCAAAACAAAGCAACTTATTATTTATTTAAGGCCAAGGCTAGAAGATACACCATTCGATTAAATCAGAAGCATTACACAAAATAATAATTTTTCAAAATGAAATTCACATTTACTTAGGTACTTCAGAAAAAGATAAACAGACTATGAGCATTGTATTGTAACCACTACCACAAGGACGATGAACAAAGGGCAATTTCACAAAGCAGAATCTCAGGAACTAGCAGAGAACATGCCAGTGTCAGAACTGGGAAAAAGACTGCAGCACCCTCTGCACTGCCTCACACAGATATAGTCAGTCCAAGCTTCAGTGATGCTTCAAGTACCAGTACATAACTCTGTATTGCCTGCCTGATTTGATTTTCATCTACCTAAAACATTTGTACAAAATCTTATTGGAAGAATACCTGTATTTTTTTTCTAAAACAGAGGAAGAAAGTAGTAAAACATCATTTGGTCATCACAGTTCAGTTCCATTTGAAAGACATTCCACAGATTTCTATACTTCAGCAAAGTAAGGCAAATGGAAGCTAGAAAAGATTTCACTTACCAGACAAGCAAGTCTGTCAAGCAATGAACCGTTGGGCATGTACTCATACACCAGACATGGCTGAGCACCATCACTTGAGAAACCAAGTAACTCTACTAAATTTTCATGCTGACACCTATTGCAAAAAAAAAAAAAAAAAAGGCAGAGAGAACTTGATTCCCAATTACTTGTTTCACGCCTACTGCACAAAGCCAGGCTTGTGTGGTGATGCTTTAGAACAAACAAAATGTGATTGTGCTGTATAAGAAACATTTTCAATTAACATAAAATCATTATGTTAGAAAGACAAAAACTGTACAATGATGTACTTACTTTGCCATTATGTTTATTTCTTGCTCAAACTGCTGTTTCAAGTCCTGAACACTAACATCAACCATCTATAAAAAGAAGTATTTGACATAAACATCACTGGTCATAATAAAAATGCAGTTGTTCATTAAAAAAAAAAAGGAAATGTAAGCCTCTTAGTTAAGTGTTTACAATACACCTCCTACTCAGCTCAAGTATCAGAACGTGGCTTTTACTTCCTTGGAACACTGTATTACTGGACAAATGGATCTAGTCTCAGCAGCCACCAACCTACTCCATTCACTGCAGTTACCCCCTAATAGCACTTACTCATTACAAAACTCATTATTTACATAAACCAATGAAGACTAAAATTCTGAGACAATACCTATTTAGCTCGTGAATCTTACGCATCCTAATCTGAAATGGAAACCTCCTTAGGATCCCTTCTCTTCTGCTACTTCTTGAGGGTAGGGTGGAAGACAACTGGGGGAGCAATCTGCTCTTCCTAACAACTTGCCTGAGCCCCTCAAAGGAGAGGTATAGAGAAGGCAAGAATTAGCTCCTGTGACTGTGCTGACTCACAACACTGATGGGACTAAGGATAAGGTTCGCAACCCAACTCATGTTTAACATGGTGCCAACACTTTGAAATGTATCAGTCAACACTTTCCATAATAAACAAGATAAACAAGTCTATACTATAAAGTACACAGTCGTTAAAATGAAAAATTCCCAGGACAACTCACAGCAATGAGCTTCTTGACAGCCACATTCCTGCCATTGATGTAGCCTTTGAACACAATGCCAAAGCCACCTTCTCCCAGTTTATTACCTCCAGCTGATTCTGGTCGCGCATCAAAATTATTTGTAATGCTTTCCAAGTCATGAAACAAAAAATTCTGGAAATCTGAAAGACATTAACGTTTAGCACAAAGCTACGCTTTCACTTAAGGAACAAGGTCTTCTGCTTCAGTTCTCTTAAAACAAAGACTTGCTACCACACAAAACCTGACACAGTGGAGCCCTACCTCCAGTTCTGTGATGAAGATACCAGAAAAACAAAAGGAAGGCAGATAAGCATATATAATTAGCTATGCATAATTTTCTTCACAACTAGCACTGCAGCATGATCTCATTGTATTTTTATTCGTATTTGGAATACAGGTAGTAGAAATAAAACATGTAGCAGATCGCAGAGAGAGCCACACTGCCTTATATATAAAAAATATACCAAGATTACATTATGTTTCTGGCAGCAACCCAAAAGCAGACCTTTAGGAAGGAATAGCTCAACCACACACTTTCCTGAAACGCCTTCTTTAGTCATCTTTTCTCCAGCATTCTTAGTCATTTTTGACATACAAAGTCTAGTTTTAAAGCATAAGATGCTGAACAGTCTATAAAATAAGTATCGGAAAAGGGCAACGGGGTTATGTGCAGCACAAAAAAATTGCAATTTAATTAACACTTAAGTTCTCCCTCAATGGAGGTGACTTATTGGCAAGATGGAATATGCTGTTTCCCACAGGTGCACCATCATAGGAACAGAGTCATCACTCTCATGCACCGCTGTGATTTATTTCACATGGGGTGAAGATCAGCAAAAAAATAGCACTGAATTCTACCAAAGGAAGTGTCTACCTGTGTTACTGGACTGTGAGCTGCTGTTTTCTTCACTTAAGTAGGAAGGATCTGAATGTTGCTTCTCAGTACTCTGAGCTGAAACAGGCTTTACAGATGCCACTTCTTTTTCCTGTACAGGTAGTTGTTTCTCATGTATAGGCAAGGTTTCCTGTGAAGAAAGAGGTAATGTAACTTCTTGTGGCATCCTTACAGCTTCTGAAAAGGGAATTTAGAAAAAGTGTTAACTACATGAGGAACCAGAAAAAAACTAAGTAATAATAATGCCAGTATTTTTGAAATTTTTGAAAACTAGGAGACACGTTAAGTATCACGAGGTTATATTCTGTATCATGTGTAAACTCCAGCACTCTTATTGAAACTTGAAACTCTTACCTAAACTGTTATTACAAGCAATAGAAAGTGGAAAATATATCTACTTTTGGTCATTTTAAGCTAATCCTTTCTGATTTTCAAGTTAGTGTGAAGCATCTTAGAAAACTAAGAACACAGTACAAAATGTAAAAGAGTAACAGTTACCTGGAAGCAACAGGCTTGCTGGTGCTAGGAATTGATTCCTAATCAGCAGATCCACAAGATCAGCAACTGTACAGTTCGTGGTTCCCCAGTCATAAAGCAATTCACACGTGGGGCTCTTTCCCATTTGTACAAATGCCTCAAATCTCCTTAAAAGACAAGTTAAGACCAGCATTTAAAAAAAAAAAAAAGTGACCTCAAGAAGCAGGAAGAGAAAGAGATTAAAGGCAAATGACAAAAAAAAAAATCCACATTATGAAACAAAATCTGAATGTACTGCAAAAATCACAAATCTTCTGAAAGTACAGCCAAAAAAAACCCCCATAAACATATCCAAAATCAGGGGGAAAACATGCAAAATATGGGAAAAACTACGGGAAAAACACATATACATGGCTTGCGCAGCTTGTTCAGGATCCATAATATGCCGGCACCTCGGACTAACAGAGAAGAGAATGTCAGCCAGAGACAGACAGTAAGTCAGACCCAGATCAAATGGAAAAGTAGTCATAGTCTTTGAAACAGCTTTGACTAGGATTCAACAAGCCCTTCAAGCAATGAGGTGCTCACACAATATTATGAGCATTACTTCTCAAGTAAACTTGTTAGTTTCAGGCCTCGGGCTCCCCACATCTGTTGGGCATCTTCTTGGAAACACTGAATTAGGAATTACACTCCAGCTGTCTCTTGGGCACAATAAGGTCAATGTCTGCTAGTCTTCAGGATACAGAAAGTTATGCCGCCAGTGCTGTATTGCTAAAAATACCTATGTCTAATTATGTAGCTCTAATTAATCCTAATTTCCTTAGTCAATTTTCTGGGGCTTCCCTAAAAACTGAGCTGCAGAACAATTACGAGTAATTACCTTGAGTTCCCTAAGGAAACGGGACTGTAAGACACAAGTGCCCACCGGCACACAAACTGCAGCAAGTTACAGTAATGGGATGAAAAACGGGATTAACAAGGTATTGATGCCAAACGGGCAGTGCATGAGTTTACGTTACGGGACTTTTATGTATGACCTTATATGCACTTGGCTGTATCTGCTTTCACCGGACGGGTTGGTTATATCCACCGCAAGTTTCTTCCACCCTTCCTGCGGGTCGATGAACTCTGCCAGCCGCCTCACGAGCCCGTAGCTCAGGCAGCGGACGTGCGTGGAATCCGTCACGGGCTCGCCCATCCTCCGCTCCTGGTGGGACACAGGGTTACCCGTGCGGTTCGCCGGGAGGCGGCCACCCAAGGACGCGCTACCGCCGCCCCCGCCCTCACGGCTCCGACAGCCGCCCCCCCACCCGGCGGGGCCGCCCCCAGCGCCGCAGCTCTCGCCCACCATTCCCGGCTGCGAGCGCCCCCTGCATCCCGGAGCCGGCAGCGGGGGCCACCCGGAGTCCCCTCACGCCTCACCATCGCTTCCAGGCCGCGGCGCCCAGGATCGCCCCGGCCCCGGCCCCGGCCCGCGGGCCCCGCTTCCCATCAGGCGTTACCAGCGCACCGCTTCCCCTCCGCATTTAAAGCTACCCCTTTAAGGGGGCGGGGCCCAGCCGCTGTGGTGCTGACGTCACCGGCGCGGTGAGGACACAGCGGAAGCGCTCTCCCACCTGGCCTTCCCATAGGGGGCCCGGGGGGTGCCCCGCCCCCGGCGCGCACCACGTGCGGCCGCGAGAAGGGGGGTTTGCTGCCTCGTTCTCCTTCCCCGCGGGCCTGGGGAACTTGGTAACGTCCTTGGGCTCCTTTCATGGGAGGAGAAGAAGGAGGAGGAGGTCGTGGCGCCCCCTGGCGGCGCCTTACGGGGACGCGCGGGGTTCCCGCCTCCCTGCGTCCGTCCCTGCCTGCGTCCCTGCATCCATCCCTGCCTGCGTCCCTGCATCCATCCCTGCCTGCCAGCCTCCCTCCCCGCCTTCCAGCAGCCTTTTCTATAGCAGTTGATTCTATTCTGCCCGTTTCCCTTTTTCCCTCTCCGCCTGCTGCATGCGCGGCGGGTCTGGCCGGGAGCAGGGAAGGCCGCAGCCATGCTGCCCTCCTTCAGTTACCTGACCGAGCACACCGGCTTCCGCGGCACTATCAAAAACTCTCCGAGGGACTTCGTAGTGACTGAGCTCGAGGTGCCCGAACTCTTCCTTACGAACACCCGGCCTTTCTTGCTCCAGAAGACCAGTGAAGCACCGCCGGGACAGAGCAGCCCGTGCCCGCGGCAGCCCAAAAAGCGGAGGACGGAGCCCCCCGGCCCGGGGGCCCCTGGGTGCCCCCGGGATGCTGCGCCCGGGCCCCCGGGGCGCGGCCCAAGCCGGGCGGGAGGCGGCTGTGCTGCGTCCCCTGGCAGAAGTGAGCATGAGGGAGACCCCGAGCTGCAGCCCGGCCTCGGGGAAGCCCCTGTGTTGGAGTCCTTACTCGGCAAGCCCGTGAGCGAACTGCTCAGCAAATTTGCCTGTGATCTGAAGGATGCGTGGGGCTTGGAAAACAACGCGGATGCTGGCACTAGGGAGTTCTCGCTAGGACCTAGGCCGGACAAGAAAATTCGAGCTCATCTACACAGTGCTGTTAGGCAGACGTTCCCCTTTCTAGTCACTGTTACAAAAGACAATGAAATGGTTGTCAAAGGAAATCCTGATTACAGAGAACTTTGTCAATTAGTGACTGAAAAAGAAACAAGTGATTTCTTTAAATTTTTAGATGCAAAGCTAGAAAATTCTACATTTGCCTTTGAGCCTGATGGAAACAAAGAGCACAGAAAAGTAGTTCACCACTTTATCAATAGAAAATTTGGAAAGCTTTTAGAAACAAAATCTTTTATGGTGACAGATGTCAATGATCAGCCAAATATGTCAATAATGGTACGTTTTCGAGAAAAAAGTTGGTCCAGAAAAAGGTCTGCTGGTGGTTTTCAGGAAAAGCAAGATGTTTTTACAGGTAAATACTACATTTTTAGTGAAGGTGGCAGGCATTATGGTGTTCTGTAGAAAGACAAACTCAGGATCATGTTTGTATGACACATAGGCCTGGTCAACCCACTGTTTATGTTGAATAAATCATTATCAATGCAGTGGTGTTACATCCCCGAAGAAGTGAAATGGATTAATCAAGTTACTGCAGCGATTTGACATAAACCTCTCAGTGATAATGGTTACAATGCTTTCGATTGTAGCTACTAACTAACTCGGTGGCATTCCCAGTGTGATAGCTTTCCCTTGAAAGCAATTGTGGGATTTTAGGAGGTGCATCTAGTTACCGAACAAGATAGTAAGGTCAGTCTGACTTATGATCTCATTCTTTAAAGCAGTTTCTGATACAGAGAATGTTTCCTGCAATACACCAATGCATGTTTGTTGAACTGTGTTGCATTTTATGAGGTACTATTTTTAAAGGCATCAGGGTTTTTAGTTGGTCTGAGTTTTGTGTATGGTGGGAATATATATTTTTCCTGCTGTACTGTTAAAGCCCCATTTACTTTAGTTGAGTGGGATAGGAGGACAGTTTCTTTGCAGTTTCCATGCTGTTACAGTTTGAAGGGAAGAAGCTGCCCATCTGTCATGGCAGAACACTGAAACATAAAGGCAAGTTCCTAATAATGCTGAGATTATTTTTTCAGCTTTCACCCTTCAGAAAGAAAATCTAGAAACACTAGAAGCAATTGGCTTGCTGGCAGCTGAACTCGATGTGCTTCCTTCAGACTTCAGTTACACTGGCATCAAAGATAAGAAGGCTATCACTTTGCAGCCTATGGTTGTGAAGAAGGTGACTCCTGAGAGGTACTTAGAATCTGGGTACAATCAGTTCAGCACATAGTTTTCTGTGTTAATAAGTATCAACATGGTATGATCTCTTGAAATGTTCTTACTGATGTGTCTTCCCTTTGCCTTTATAGAGCACAGTGTAAATGGCTTTAATCTTTTGTGGCTTTAGGGAATATGCAGTTTAGCACTCAAGTCAGTGGTAAAATTCCACTGCAAACTGGACTGTAAGGCTAGTTGTCCAAGAGATAATGAGCAAAACTTTGCATTAGTGTCTAAATGATGAAGAATAGGTAAATGCATTCACACAGCAGGAGAAATATATAAAGTTATTGAAATATTGCTTAGAATTTAAGCTCTTATGCTGAAAGTTTCCTTTGATTTAAATGACTCTTATTTACACATAAGAACAAAGAGGTTGAGTGGATATTTTAAAGGGCAAATATTTGAACTGTCAGCTGTGTTTCCAATTACAAGCATGTGTAAGCACACCCAGAGAACCAGTGCACTGAATTTGTTTTTGTTAAGGCTGACCGAGAAAGAGCAATTGCATTTTGGAGTCTGCTAGATCACATTACCTTTTCTTTTCCTTTTCCTTTCTCTTCAATGAAAAACAAGTTTTGAGGAGTGAAGAGTAAGAAAATTACTAGTTTTTCAATTAAAAAAACTAAAAATTCAGTGCAGTTTCTTTGAGAAATTCCTATGAATTGTTTCATTCCAGCATCTGTCAATAACATCATTTAAGTGCCAATGATGCAAACATTTAAAAAATATTTCTGGATTATAACTAAATTTTAAGACTTCTATTTCTGCATTTGATTTGATTTTCTCATAATAATTGTTCGACATCCCATTCTATTTTTTTAAGTGTTTTTAATATCAGTACAAAGGTGAATAAGGCATTCATGGGAAGTTGTATAGCTTTAGTAGAGGATGCTTCATAATTTCTCTCAATTATTTATTCAGGTTGAAAGAAATTGGAAACAAAATGGAAAAAAAGGGCATGAGAATATACAACATCCGTTCAGTGTACCAGCACCTCAGACTTGGTCAGCTGAAGGGCAATCACTTTGACATAGTTGTGAGAGATCTCCAACACCACAGTCATGACTCTTCTGCAGATTTGAAGGAGAGAATATCTGAAGCAATGGAAAATGTTGAGGTAAAAAAGACTTATGGTTGCTGATAATGAACAGAGTTTTAATTCTTTGCTGTTATAAAAAAGAACTTTGAAGGAAAATGCTTGTAATAGCACAATAATGGCAATATTTCCCAAGTGTGGTGCTTTTTTCAGCTTTATGTCTTTCCTGCATTACTTAAGGAATCAGGAATAAAAGTACCTTCCAAGGAGGGACCACAATTGAATTGATTCTGTGTTAGAGACAGGAGACCCCAGAGTGGTGCAGCAACAGGCAAGGGGAATTCAGTAACAAATGAGCATGGATATAAGAGCCATTGATGCACAGACCAGAGGCCAACCAAAGTGATGGGTCTCACTGCGGCAGATGAAGGGGGAAACAATGTACTTACACAGCTGTCTAATGTGTATGTAATATGTGTATATACACACTTGTATGCTCAGTGCACAGCTCGTTGCCTTTTTTGGTCGTGTGAGGAACGTGCGTGGTTGGCTTGGGTGAAAAACTTTATTGGTATGAATATATGGAATGTCCATATCTGAGAAAGAAGATTCCCCTGAAATGCAGTGGATGTTGATTCTGTTTTCCTTAGTCCCCGAAGAAAACTCCCATCATCAGACATACTTAAACCACCTAGAAAAATAAAAGCAAATAATGGAAGGGAAAAACTATAGATGTTTCTTTTCAGTATTAATTTTCTCACCCGACCTTTCTAAGTGATAACTATAATATAAACTGCTTTAAGAAGATTAATCGAGGAATAAAGTCTTGAATAAAAACTACCCAGTATGCAAAAGCAAAATACATTACATGTATTAATTTTAAAATTAATTTTATTATTGAGAAAAGCATTCAGCTGGTACTATAATGCTTTCTTCTCTCTGCTCCATCTGACTTGTTTTGTTTTGCTGTTTGGAAAATGAACACAAATTCCTCTGATTGTGTGTCTTGCTTTATTACATTCACCTTACTGGTCAAATGATGTATGGCAAAAGAGGATATGTGTTAATCCAAAAGATGGATTTTTCATCTTCTGTAAAAGCAAAATTGTGTATGGGACCTATAGATGCCCATAGTAAGATTAAAATATTTGACCTAAATAACCATTTTGCAAAACCAATATCATAATTTTTTTTTGTCTACCCTATGTATACTTACTATTTTCTAGAAAAGGGTGTTCTCCTTGGGTCACATGGCTGTGATTTTACTTCTCACATGTGACCTAGAACTCATCGGGAGATTTAAAATCCCAATTAGCAGAAGTGCTCACTCTTGACCTTTATATTGCAATAATAATAGAAATTATCTCACATAAAAAAGATAAGTGTTTTTAAGAAAAAATATCCAACAGTGGTTACTGTTCACTATCTGTGCTGCATTTGATTGAGATTTCATACTCTCACGTATTTAAAAAGCTTAATTACTTTGGCTTGACCTGTAGTAGTACGTATAATAATTAACTATATAGAAATCATTTTGTTTCATTTATCTGTGATCTTTTTAATAATGTGAGGACAATGGTAGAACTTGACAACCTTTTAAAATGTTTCTAACTCAAGTGCCAAAATACTGTAATGAGTTATGCTTTTTTTCCATGTTACTTCTGATTTAAAAGTCCTGGTTTTATGCATTTTGGATGTAAATATAGATGTATGTGTGTTGTATGCCTGGTCTTATTAATCATACCGTACTTTCATGCATGTAGCATATTTATTTATTCTTTCTCATTCTAGACAAAAGGTTTTGTAAATTACTACGGACCTCAGCGATTTGGACAAGGACAAATTGTTCAGACAGATCAAATAGGATTGGCTTTACTGAATGAAAAAATGGTATTTCCATTTTGTAATTTGAGTACTTACTGTCAAGAGAATTTCATATTACTGTTGAAATATCTAGCACTGGAGTTGACCTTCTCAGTGAACAATTTCATTGTGAGATAAACCCATCTTTGTGCTGGAAGCAATTGCTAGATCACAACATAAGCATGAAGATATTCCTGCTGAAACTAAAAACCTTTTTTAAACAGCAAGTGAAGCTTTAAATAGTTCTGGGGTGATAGTTCTGTCTGTGATTGGAATGTGACTGGGGTTGTCATCATGCCACTTGGCAGGAAAGTGGTTGCATTCCATACAGGGTTTGAACACTGAAAAGAAGCAGTCTTCATACAGTGTTTATTCATGGTCGCCTCCGAACTGTAGCTTCTTTATCGTGCTGGGGGTCTGTTTACTTCTTAAAAGCATCACAGAAGTGCATAAGAAAGGATTTGCTCTTTCAATGCTGCGGTAATTTCTCTGCTATATAGAAGAGATTGTGGCTTTCCATTTCCTTGACTACTTTCCCAAACTCTCAGTTCTGAGTTTATTAAGTAGTAATTCATAGGATAAGAGTAATGTACTTTTAAATGTGTGTGGTATTGGCACAGGTGAAAATACTAATCAGACACTCCAAAGTCAAAAGGATACTTGAGTATCCTTTACTTCTAATCTTGTTTTGATTCTGAGAAAAGTCAGGAAAACTTATCTTTAAAATACAAGAGTCAAGATTTGAGGGCAGCCCATAAAAGTTACTGTTGATGTATCTGACATCAGATAGCAGTTGGACCAGGTGCCAGTTCCTGAGGAGTAATAATTTAAATCTTTAGTTTTAACTTAGTTAATTCAATTTAAAATAGCTAGGAACTACTATCTGTATTTAAAACGTGCCAGTATGTGCTTCCACAGTCCAGTAGAGAGGAGGACAAGAGCCAGGTGTCACAGGTTGGTAGAAGTACTAGCAAATTGAGCAGCTCCTTTGATGTTGCAAGTAGCAGAGATTCCTGTAGTGTTTTCCTTGTCACAGTGTCATCTAACTTAATACAGATCAGTATTAATAAAAAAAAAGGTATCCCTCTGTATGAGACTGTGGAAAGTGTTCAGTCTAAATTTTGCATGAAGCATGCAGGGTGGAAGGAAGGAGCCTTCCTATTCAGGATAGAATGATGACAGTTTCATGTGGGGAAGTTTGAACTGGATGACCAAGAAAGTGACTGTTTTTTCACAGAGTGTTGAAAACTGTGTTATGTTTTCTGTGTGACTAAAACCTCTTTTTAATCTGAGAAGGGACACAAAACATTGTTCTGTGGTTCATGGGACCTTCTGTGAAAGGGAGAATTTGGCTTTAACACTAAAGAACTGATTTAATGTTGAGAGCTTGCAGAATATGTTAAGACAGAATTGGATGCATGATTATCTGTTTAGCTGACAAATAGTTATATTTAACTGAAAAAATTGTTCTTTTAAGGTGAAAGCTGTGAAATTATTTTTCACACCTGAAGATACTGATGATCCTGTAAACAATGCAAAAAGATACTTTCTTCAAACTGGTATGTCCACTTAAATTGTCCATATATTTATGCAGAGTCGATATTGTGAGGTAATAAGGTGTTGCTGCACAGGGAGATACTTTTTTTCCTACTGCTTTATGCCACTTACACTTCATTCTGTGAAACTCAGTAGAGTTGCACATTTAAAAATTATTTGAGGATGAGGCCCTAAATGTGAAAAATAGTGGAAAATGAATGTGCTTCAGGTGCCAGATGGTATAGAAGCAAATGCTGTATATCATAATGCTGGAAAAGACTTACCAGAGGAGGTTGGCCTCCTTCCATCTGTCTGCTTTTGGATAATGAACTTCTCCCTAGTGAGAGAAGTATACAGGAATGTGGCACCCAACTCATACTCAGCACTTAACACATCTACTTTCTTTCTTGAACTAAAATCAACAAAATATGTCAAAGGCAGGAGTGTGCTAAGTAAAGTCTTCTGTTTGCCATATTTATTGCTTTTATCATTTAGCTGAACTTTCTCTCCAATTTGAAGTTGCTCTCAGCTTCAAATATATTTTTCTTTTCAAATATTCCACACCTATTAGCCTGCTTATCACTGTAGATTGACATAACAACTATGATATATAGCTTCAAAAGACTAAGATATGTTTGGTTTCACAAAAAAATATAAGATGAATGATTCTGTTCTGTATGTGGCTGTATGATGCATGGAGAAACATTGATGTGGACCCTGAAAACAGCTGCTTGCCTTTTCCCAAAAGCAAAGGTGGAAGTCTGTGCAAAAGGCTTTGGTAGGTAATCACTTGTAATATGCAAAAAAACCCCATAAAATTTTAAATATATAATGTAGTACAAATCGGATTAAATGTATTTTCATCTTGGTTAAGGGTCAGACTTCCCTGAGGCCAATGAATTTTTACCTTTAAAATAAAGACGTTTTTTACCTGGTGTGAAATACATGTTTTCAAATGACGGGAAGTAGAGATTTAATGTTCCTTTATAGCTTGGTTTTTACTTTCAGTTACCTGGTTCAAAAAAAACCCTTTGGAGTGATAAAGTAAGTTTCTAAAAAACTTGTTCAAAGTAGGCCAAATAACTGGATGACAGCTAGTTTAATTTATACTGCATGAAGCAGAATGAAATTCATGGTTCTGTGTTGATAGGCATACAAGATGAAATTTGTCTAACATGACACACTGAGGGAAAGGAAGTAAAGCATCGAGATGTTAGACTGACACCTTTTTTTCCCTATTTGATTATTTCATCTTCTTAAGTGTCGGGTAATATTTGAATAATCAGGGATTACTGACATGGTTATTTTTGTTTATATCAGAAGATGCAAAGGGCACACTTGTGATGCTGCCAGAATTTAAAGTAAGAGAGAAGATGCTGCTCCGAGCTTTAAATCGCTATGGTGTAAATCATGAAGGTTGTACCAAAGGATGGCTCAACATTCCTCACTCCTTGCGCATATTCTATGTCCATGCTTATTGCAGTAAAATTTGGAATGAAGCAGCATCATATAGGCTGAAGACTTACGGCTCAAAAGTGGTTGAGGGTGATCTTGTCTTTGTGGAAGAAAATGATGAAAGCATTTCCCTGAATGACAAGGTGAGTCTTCCCAAAGTAGTTCTTACAAAAAGAAAACAAAAACAGCAAAAAACCCCAAACAACTTAATGCACTTGAATACATAAGCAGACATACTCTAATGCTTTTATTTTGGTTCATTCATTAAAATATTAAATATTTGTAACAAATTTGAAAAACATGATGTAGGATTTTTTTTGTTTCACCATAAATAGACCTACGAGCTAGACAAATAATAAGCAGCTGTAATCTGTTTTGGCTGTTCATTTTATTCAAGTGAGAGGAAGGGACAGAATGTCAGAAATGATACATGTGAAAATTTAGTTTCCATGGTATATAATGCTCTTCTTTTGATCTGACTGGGGAAAACCTTCCGAGTGGCCTCTGGGTGTGCCCATATTACCAGTCAGTGCAGATCTGAGTCTTGCTCTCCACATCAGGCCTTTCCTATGTACATTGCTGAGTGTGAGTCCAGGCTGAAAGGTGGCCTCAGACTGCACTGATAATCTTGTTGCAGCTACGGAGGCAAAGCATGTTTAGCACCATTTCACTGATGCTGGGCCTAAACTGCTAGCAGCTGTTCAAAAAATGCAGCAGTCTTTTTGGTAAAGTAGCAAAAGGTAAAGGGCAAGGTAGTGCTTCTGCTTGCCCACAGCACAGCCTGGGAGCTGTGCATGGAGCCATAGGTGAGCCAGTGAGCAGAATCTGGCAGTGGAGTGTCTGGTCCCAGGTTTTGACATGATGAAGTCAATTCTGAAGTGCTCTCTTCTTTTAGGGTTAGCATACCTTATTGAGAAGGCAGTTGGGTCTCTTCTGCCAAGTAGCAAGTGGTAAGACAAGAGGAAATGGCCTCAAGTAGTGCCAGAAAAGTTTAGATTGTGTATTATAAAATATTCTTCACCAAAAGGGTTATCAAGCAGTGGAACAGGCTGCACAGAGAAGTGGTTGAGACACCATCCCTGGAGGTATGTGATGAGGGTTTAGTGGTGGACTTGGCAATGTTAGGTTTGCAGCTGGACCCAACCTTTTCCAAGCTAGATCATTCTATGATTCTATCTTTCTCCTGATCAGGTAAATCAAATTGTGCAGTGTTATACTGGAGAACAAGCGTGTGCAGATGCAGAATGTAATTTCTTTTGGGTGAACCTCTTACAAATTTGAAGGCAAGAGCACTTGAAAGGTTACCTCCAGTCCCTATGCAGGGGCTTGTGTTTCAACTGAGATTTTTCTTTTGCAGTATTTTTAAGAAGTGAGTGTTAATGAAACAAGTAGATCAAATAAAATTAAAAACAGAGGTATTAAATTCAGTATTGAGTTCCTGAGTTTTATGCAGATATATTCCTTCTTAATATAAAACATTTTTATTTGTATTTTTACATTTGCTGATGCGGCACAAGATGGCATTGACTTAGTTAACTTCAGACTCAAAGAATATTAGTGGTAGGTAGCATCAGTAATTGTTTAATGCAATGCCATCTACCAGCAAACTGATATTTTATATTCAGCATATGTTAAGATTTTTCTTGCCTGAGTTTATTGCCCTTGCAGTAGTCAAATAACCTTAGTATTCTTTGCAAGTTTGTGAGTACAGTGCATAATTCCTAAAATAATGCGTATGTTTTTGCTTTTTAAAAGGTTGGTGTTTTTTTTTTCTTAAATGTCTTGTCAGGTTCATGTAGTCACTGCTTCAGAAGAATCAGCTAACAAATATTCTATATACCAAGTAAGTCTGTATGAAAAATTCTGAGTTGTTGATCTCTTTATTTGATTAAAATGTTTTGTTTTAAATAATGTGATTAATTTAACTGGTGCAATCTTCTTCCCTGCCAGAATGCTAATTGAAGAAAACACATGTGAACTAATTTTCACTCTCATAAAAAATTTACTTGGTAGTGGAAATAAGTACAGTGTCATTTGCAGTATGTCAGTATTTATCCTGAAACTAAATACTTCAGAAAAGATTTCAGTCTTCTGGGAAAAACTTTCAAAAGCAGTTGACATTCTAATTTTTGAAGGTTTCAGAGTGTAGTTGTGAAGTCTTGCATGGCAACTGGATATATGGCAACTGAATGTCTTTATTGCTGTATCTTTCCCAGCAAGCAGGAAAATTTGTATTCATGTATTTCTAGTTTGTTTTAGGAATCCTTATACATTGATTATTTTTTCTGCTTTAATTACATTCAATATATCTGCCAAGCGCAGCTTCATTTCACAAGAGAAACTGCTGGTTTACTATTTCAGGCCCCAAAACACAAGGCTTAAACACATTTAAAATGATCATATTTATTTAAAGGGGAATGGGTGAGCGTTACCTCAAATATGTTTGTTTTGGTTTTTCCTTTCAAGGTGGTTCTTCCAATGGTGGGACATAGTATCAAGTATCCCAGTAATAAAGTTGGACAGTGGTACCATGAAAGACTTTCTAAGGATGAGCTGGAGTTGTGCAAATTCAGAGTGTCTCCATTACAGCTGAATATACCTGGATGCTACAGACTCATTTTGAAAAATGTTCAGAATCTCTCATATTTTTTGGAAGGTATTGAAAAAGAGACCAAAATTGAGGACAACCATCTGAATGATTCAAAAGTCTCTCTTCATGTATCATTTGACCTTGATCCTTCATGTTATGCAACAGTCTGTCTGAGAGAAATAATGAAATGTGACTTTTAAGATTCCACTTAATGAAAGATTGCGGGAATATTGTACAATGTTGATATTCTACATGTAATGCCAAGAATATATGGAAGAATAACAGGTTCATGAACAGGAAAAATCTGTAGATTGATATTCATGCAGATTAGGAAAACTACCAAAATCCTTTGGAATGTGTCAAAAACATTCCGAACTCCAAATGCATTGATTGCATTGGAGTAAAACTCTGTTACACCAGGCAGGTCTAACAGAACTTAAACATACCATGGGCAGCCAGCATTAATTTCCTATTTGCATAGACATCTGGCTTGCAAAGTTAAGTCCTGGAAAAGTATTTGCACCAAACAAATGTATCTTGTAATTTATAGTATTTTTTAAAAAATGTTTTATACTAAATGCTGTTCAAGCAATAATGTTCCAAGTTTACAGCCTAAAGGTTTCTAACTGAAAAGTTGTTGTACTGAGGTTTGCTAAATGTATTGTGTTTTCATTGTGTTCAGGTACTTAATGGTAAAAGGTAAAAGTCCTGAGTCAGCAGTGACAAGTTGCCTGTTGCTTTATCAGACATTCAGTGAATGCCCCAAATTAAGTTAATGCTGATGGTTCCAGGATTCAGTAGTGCATAACTGATAGTGCCTATTTCAATAAGCTCTTCAAGATCAGGCGAGTACTTGACATCACTGAAAAAACATTTATAATAAAACCAAAACCATGCAACATTGTTTAAGGGATGCAGACTCTGTTCCTGTTACTGTGAAGCCTTATGGTAGCACAAAAAATACTAGCCAACTTTTCTATTTTCTTCTTGATTAAGAAAAAAAAAAGGCAGTTAACTGTGATAAAATGAGTGGATTTGTGAAAAAGGGAAGAACAAAACACCATCATCTACCTTGTCTCTTTGCCACTGTACAACAATATTTGTGAAACCAAGTGAGAACAATGGGGTTTGGGTAGGTGGACAACCAGATGAGTGAAAATGTGATTGGATGATGAGGCTCAGAGAGGAGTGGTTAATGGGTCACACCTTCCCAGAAGTGAGTGTCACTGGGGTGTCTTCTGGGCCCCATCCTGCTTCGTGTCTTTGTCAGTAGTCTGGAGGAGTGGATGGAATTCAGCTTTGCTGAATCTGCAGATAACACCAAATAGAGGGAACAAATGGACGGTATTCTGGAGGGTCAGGCTGCTGTTCAGGGCAGCCTAGACATGCTGAAGAAGCCAACAGGAACTGTATGACCCTCAACAAGGACAAATGCAAAGTGCTGCCTGTGGGAAGGAAGCGCCAGTGCAACAGCCCAGCCTGCAGAGCAGCTCTGCAGGAGTGTCCCCAGGGACCTGGTGGGCAGCTGAACATGGGCCTTGTTCACCTCTGTTCCTTGGCAGCAAGAATGGCCAACAGCCTCCTGAACAGGTTAGCAGGGACACAACCAATAGATCATGGGAAGGTATTACATCCCAATTTTCAGCACTTGTTCTACCATATTTAACTTCTACATTCAGTTTTGGTCCCCAGCACAAAAAAAACATACAAGAACTGGACCAAGTTCAACAAAGGGCCCCTGAGCTATTAGTGCTCTTGGAGCCCTTGTCATTTGAGGAGATGCTGAAGGAACTGGGCTTCATCAACTTGCAGAAAATATAGTTCGGGGGGGAATCAACAGCAGCTCACCAGTACCTATGAGGAGGTTAGCAAGAAGGCAGAGCCAGGATCTTCATAGTGCGTGTGGCAGGAGGACGAGACAACGAGCCTAAACTGAAATGAGAGATGTAGAATGGTTAAAAGGAACGACTTTTTACCTGTGAGGACAGTCAGGCAGTGGAGCAGGTTGCCCAGAGGCAGTGCAGCCTCCATCTGAGGAGGTTTGTAAGACCAAAAGGGATAAAGCCCTTAGCAAATGTCCTGGTTTCAGCTAGGGTAGAGTTAATTTCTTCTCAGTAGGTGTTACAGGGCTGTGTTTTGGGTTCAGAGTGAGAATGGTATTGATAATACACTGATGATTTGGTTTTTTGCTAAGTTGTGTTTTTCCTGAGTCAGGGGCTTTTTTCTTATCTCATCTCATGCTCTGCCAGTGAGGAGGTACACAATGGAAACTGGGAGAGAGTGTAGCTGGGGCAGGTGGCCCCAGCTGACCAAAGGAATATTCCACACCACAGAACATCATGCCCAGTATATAAACTGAGGGGAGTTACCTGGAAGAGGAGCCGATCTGGGTTCGGGAAGGGAGGTCTGGCATCAAACAGAGGGTAGTGAGCAATTGCATTGAGCGTCACATGCTTTTTCCCTTTTTATTATTGTTATTATTAGCATTGTTTTGTGGAGGCAGTTGAGCTAGGGGCCAGAGACCTCTTACAACCTGGGTTGCCCGTATCCTAAGCAGAGTATTGCAAGTGTTTATTCAATCTGTAGATGGCAGCATAACTTAAAGCTAAAGTGGGAAAGTCTACTCAATTTTACTGCACAAGAATTTATAATATTAATTGATTTCTGTTTGTGGCATCAGTTTTTCAGATGATGCTAACAGCTAAGTATGATAAATTTCCCAAACTTGAGAATTATAGGAATAGGAGAAATAGACATAAAGCTCACATAATTTCAATGTTTGTATAAAACTGGGCAGCAATTAAGGATACAAATAATTCTATACCTTAAAAAAGATTACTCTGTGAGTCTGTATCAGTAACTCAAAATTTGATTCTTAGCTTTTATATGAGGAAATAGACTGTCATGCAAACAATAGCTACAGAGCCACTGCAGGTGTCTTACAAAGCTTACTCTATTACAGTGCTTACTCCACACCTCAAGTTTATGGTATGCAGGCAAAGTGATGGAAACATCCATTTCCCTGCCATGACCCAACTGAGACAGCTTTCTTCTGTCTTTGCTTTTCAGTATCACCTTTTCTGTCTTCCACCTGCCCTTAAAAATCCCCCACTTCCGGAAAATTATTTTTAAATCAAGTAATTTTTGGTACAGCACAGTTCAAAAAGAGTTGCCCTGTCAGCACAGGCATGGTGAAGCACTCTAATGCAGACAGGAAACTGCATGCAGTTACCATGAGCAGAAGAAATAAAGTAGCACTGAAGTTCTATTTAAGGGGACTATTGTGGTCATCGTTTGTGTGGATGAAAAGAGCCTTGAAAGCCATCTCATCACATACACGATTTGTATACAGAAGGTATTAAAAGTTGAGCATTGATTTGGAAAAATACAAAAGGTCAGACTAAAAGGTTTTTGACTGAAAGGCACGTTCTTTCAAAATAAAGGATCAGAAGTTGGTGTTAAAAGAGTTCCCTTATAATCATTTTAGGCTCATTTGTCAGTACTTCTATTGAATGCTAAAAAACCCCTAATCTTCTTAAGCAAATCATTCTTTCAGCAACTTTAAGGTGAAAGAGCTAATTATGTGTGCCCATAGGTTAAGTTCCTAGCATACAAATGTACTACCAGGGAAAAGTCAGGTTAGCTGTTAGAGTGTTTATGTGATAAACATCCTTCTTAGTTTATTTTATTTATTTGTAATTCATTCTCTTAATCTTAGCAGCTATTTTGCAGGATTTTGTATGTGAACAGTTGAATTCAGAGAGTTTTGTATGAGTGCAATACTCAGCTTCCCAAGTATAATCTGTATAAGCAAAACATCTGCACCCCTGCATTTAGAAGATTATCATCGTGCACTGATCTGAATTTAAGGTAAAGGTTAATGTGTTAGTCATCTCTCATTTTACTAAGCACTTCTATTGCTACCATCCTTTTCTGATAATCCTTAAAGCAATTTGCTAGTACTAATGAAGAGGGGTTCCTGATTCTGTTTGTAACAAAAGGGATTTTAAGTTCAGTGACCAGTTGATTTTTTTCAGCACAGATGATGGATAATTGGACATTTGAATGGGAGAAATGCAAATTACCTTAATCTGTGAAATCCTGTTACTTTTAATTCCCTACAAATTTGACAACTAGTATGATCCTCAATAAGAATGTACAAATTTACAGATCTTTCAGAAGGAGATAGCCTAAAATTACATTCCTATCATGAAGGCAGTTCAGAAGCCAGGTAGATGTGTGATTATTGGCCCAGCTCACTCATTAAAACTCCATTAACTCCTCTCCTAGTACCAGTTCCTGTCAGCTGGTGATTTGACCTCCTACACCCTGCTGATGAGCACAAACCTCCTTTGCTTTCTCTTGCAGAACTTCTTAGGTACTCAAAAGAACAAGCTGAGAAACTATTAACGCTTTCCTTTCTTTCAGTCTGAGGTCATGCCTTGCAGTGCATTGGTTCAGATCTAGATTCCTTCTGGGGAAGCTAAAACCAGAAGGTGAGCTCCAGCTGCATGCCACGCATATTCATGTCCAGATGGAGAAACAGGAATCCAAATGAGAGCTTGCTCATTTGGAGAGTCTCAAATCCACATGGGTACGTTCTGTTGAGGAGCCTGGACAACATTTAGTCCAGAGTAAAACCACTGAACCAAATGTGTAAGTACAGGGGTTTCAATGCTCCAGTATGTTCATCTGTTTCTGTCACACCAAAAAGCTTTCTCATTTAGACATCGTCTGGGAATGTTGTGTTTGCAAGGAAGACAGAATCAATGAAGTCAGATGTTCACTCAATATGAAGCTACTTTATTCTGCTTAGCAGAAGTCAGTCTTTTATATTACAGCAGTTTAAATGTATTTTCAGCTTATATTAAAGTGCTTCTTCCTGCTTAGAACAGTAAGGTTTTTAATTAGCTTTAGAAATAACTGATTTTAAAAATTGATTCTGTCTTCCAGAATGTTCCTGCATTTAAAAGCCATGGGCTCCCTCTCCCACACCCAGCAAAAGGCATTTGTCTTTTTACCTTCACATCTCTACTGAATTTCATAAGATCTGTGTTGGGCTCATAAGCAAAGTTTCAGGATTCTGCATACAGAGAACTCTAATAATATGTGTCCAAACCGTTCTCTTGTGAAAGCACAACAGGAATCATTTTGTGATTTTGTATTGATGTTATGTAGAAACACAAAGAATTAAACTAAATTTGGATTTAGTGCTCTACAACAGCAATGTTTTGGGTCAAGGCTCAGTCTTGTACCTTAGCCTGTCTCCAGTGATTCCTTTAAGTGGACATGTAGAAAAGGTCAAAGCTATGTATGATATTTATCTTCTATTTTAAGTTCAGGTGATTTCCAGATCCTGAGTGGTGTTATTTAATAACTCTTAATGCATTTCTTTCCCAAGTATTTCTTATCTTCCCTTGACTATGTTCAACCTCTTGCCAGGGTTACATGTCTACTACCTATTGTATTAAGATCTGCTTTTTTGTTTTTAAAATTGCTTCCTTATGAACTCCATTTGATCATCCTTGGCTCCTACATTTCAATTCGAGGGATAGTAAGGAGTTCATCCCTATCCATCCCCTTGGTATCCAGCCGTATGTATATGGATACATATGGGTATGCTTCCCAAATGCATCTCCTTAATGAGGTGCTTAGCAGAACTGTGCAGCTGTGCAGTCTCTGCTCCTATGGAGGCTATTCCGTGCTTACAATGTTTGTTGTCTTTCTGTTAGCTTTTACTGGTTTTTAATATACCCTTTTGGAGATGAGTGAGCTAAAACTGGACATAGTTAAGGATGTATCTTATTTAATCCTAATTTTGCTCCTAGAGGTCTGATAAAACTTGCCAAAACACATGAAGTTACTCCTTGGAGCAATGTGCATGCCTTCCACCCACCCTCAGCACAGGTTAAAACGACTGGAAGGCAATACTCACCTTCACCCTAACCTGCCAGTGGATGCATCAGATGCTTCATTAAGCCAGGCACTTTTGGTCTTTGGTTTTTATCTCACTTCCCTGGGATACATAGCTCAGATGACAGCTATCCCTCAAAGGCAGCTAAATTAGCGTGGGTTTTTTCCTGTGGGAAAGGAGTTTCAGGAAGGAGCCATGGAGTCTTTCTTCTAGGAGTTAGAATGTGCTTCAGATTCTGCGCTGAATTTCTCTGGGTCCTGAGGGCACCTGCAACCCTGATTAGTCCTGACACTCTTTGTGCCAGATTCCCTCTCTGCTGCCCATGGTGTTCTGCCTGCTGCCTGGGGCTGGGCCTGGCCCAGCAAATAATGGCTTTTTAGCTAAATGGTTGACGAATTATTAAACTGTGTTACTTAAAAAATCCTGAAAAACTGCAGGTCAGAGTTCACCATCTCACACTGTCCATAAACCCTAAATCTTGGCTGGACACCTGATAGATAGTACTTATCTTCTACCAGCATGTCCAAGGCAAAGAGTAGTTTTCTGTTCCACAACATTTTCACATAAACACACACTCAGACATTTTAGCAATGCCTTAAGCAGCCCATCAGTTGCTTATTATGCCAGAATGATATATGATATAACGTTACAGTGAATGAACTCTTGTCTGTTTGGTTTTCTGAAGGGGAAAAAACAATACATTCCATCAAATTATAAAACTCTCTTAAAGATCAAGAGTCCTCTACCTCTTCTTTGTTCGGAGAGCTTCTCACAGCAAAGCTATGGAAGTACATCTTGGGATGTGTAGAGCAAAAGAAAATTTTCTGGATAAAAAGAAACCTTTGGGCTGGATTGTCTCAACAGCTGTTTTAAGAGAAGTGTGAAGGAGAGATGGTTTTGGAGGATGGGATGACTGCTATATGAGAAGGGGTTATTGATAAGATTGATACTCTGTGGAGTGGTGTTGGGAAAGGCAGGAATGGAGAGAGAGATGATCTGAGAAGGAAACAGTAAAAAGAATGATAAAAGCTTGTAAAAAGAATTATACTGGGAAACAAATAATACAGGAGGAGAAAGCCAGTAAGAAACTGTATCTGTGTAAATTGTCATCACCCCATTTCACTCAATATTTCTCAGCATATTTTCAGTGTATCAGTTCAGAGAAATACTTGTACTCACCCACTATTGCATTTGCTTGAAAGAGGGAAACCAGTTGGTTTCTGAAATAGCAGTTCTCTTAAAAGCTGGGTGGAGATCCTTGTCAGCTTGACTGGCAGGAGCCAGCTGAGATACTTCAGGGAATATATAGTACAGTGGGGTGTGGGCTGTCAAGGAACATGCTGATTAAAGGGCAGTTTAAAATAAAAGACAGTCTAATGGAGAAAAAGCATGATTTGGGTCTATCTCACAGCAGACTCAGTGTGATTATAGTATTCAAACATTTTGTTTTATGCTCCTTGTTTTCAAAAGAAACCAAAGATTGTGTTCTGCTATTAATTTATAGCTGTTTTTTTAGTATTTTTAAATCAGTAAATAGGAGAAAAACATTATATATCAACCTTCCCCCTTCTTTTCACATCATCCATTTTTATGTCATTTTACTCTTTTATTTTACCCTGACTTCTTAATTTCACCTTTTATTTGAAGCCATTCCTACCTCTGATGCTGAGAACCATCCTATGCAGCAAATAACTTGTGCCCCACTAAGCCAGAACTGTGACCTTTTAGTGTTAACCATTCCAGTCCGAGGGCCTGCCATGGTCCTTCAGTGCCCGTCCGTGCCCTGGGGACTGCCATTCAGCTTTGCCTAGCTGTACTGGCATTTCTTTCCCATCTTGTATTGGCATTTCTTTTCCATTCGTGGTACAGAAAGAGCTGTGTAAAGTAAAACTGCGGGACAGAGGTTCAGTTTCACTGTAGGGACATGGGTTCAGAAAGCCACTGCGTCATTTTTTGATTAAGCTCACCCCATCAGCGTTTGAGAGCTCTCCAATAGGGCCTCAAGAGTGTCAGCAAGAAGAGACCCAGTCATGCCCAGAGCTTGTCCTACTTGAATTTACCCAACAAAGACCTTAGCAAACAGAAGAAAAATAGACTTGCAGAGGGCTGGTATATTGTCTTTGGCAAAGCAGCTGGCCTACAGCTGATACTTTTTCTCTGAGGACCTATTTGATGCTGAATCTGTTCAGGAACTGTGAAGTGATTTGTTATCTACAAAGGACAGGTTTCTCTTTAGTGCTTTTAAGGCTTAGTTGAGCAAACAGATGAAGTGCTATTCTTCAAATGCAGTAAAATGTGGTGCTCTGTTCAGAATCTAAAAAATTCTAATGAACTGAAAGATGAGAATCAGGTGAATGTGAAAGCTTTTCATCCTTGAAAACTTCTCCCTCCTGCCCCATATATTAAAGCAATTCAGATATAGAAGATAAATCTCTTACTGTGTGGTACAACTATATTTTATGCTGTGGTCTCTTAAGTTAACATCAGGAAATAATTGCAAAAATACTACATCAAAGGTCTTTGCTTTGTCACATGCAGTGTTTGCTTTTTAATATAATTTTCTTCCAATTTTATAATGCTGAGAAATGATACGAGAAAAGAAGCAATTAGCAATTCTACTGTCGGAACTTCAGTTGTCACTGGTATTTACTAGCCTCTTTTATGTTCTTCACTCTAATATATGAGCAATTTTCTGTGCCTGATAACACTCCTTTTTTCAGACAGAAATTTTTAAAGGTAGAACAATTCATAATTCAGTTTATTAACAACATAATTGTCCATCCAAGGTAAGAACATCACAAGAAATTTGATTCCAGGATTTAGATTGCTTTTGGGCATTAGGAGATTTCCAACCTGTCATATTTCTAATTGAGTAAAGCATAAAATAGCATATTGTGCTGAAGTTCTTGGTGAAAGATCATCATGTGGCTGTGAAGGAATGTTGAGGTAAAATCAGAGCCAGACAGACAAATTCATGAAAAGTATGTGTGTGGGAAGGGCATTTGATTTTACGTGCCACGGAGTCTAACCACAAAGGTTATCAGAGAGACCCGTGTAGGCACAGAGTGCACTGGAACAAGGTGTTGAGTCAAAAGAATTGCTACTTTGCATCGATACACATATGGAGGAGAAACTGTGAAGATTGTGTCACATTCCTGGTGCTCAGTGTTTTAAAAAGCACATTGGCACATGCTTGCTATAAAATAATTCGATATGCATTCCTTAGTCCTAGAACATCAGATTGATACAATTAATACAAATCAGATTCCAGTAGAGACTGGACATACAGGCACACATGTGCATTCACACTTCAGAGGATCTCTCTGACCTCTCTCTGGTTACCCAGAACATCTGAGGCAGAAGGACTTTTCCAGTGCTCTTTGTTGTCTCTTTGTGGCAAGATCTCTGCATTGGATCACTACATTCATGTGGAGCTGCTTATTTCAGCTACAGACAGATCATTCTACTGGAGTGTAACAATTTGCATGACAGTACTAATAGGAATCAGAATGTGGGCATAATTTACTGCTGTTTTTTTTCCTTTTAATGGCTTAATTATCTGTTTAAAACCAGAGTCATACAGAGTTGAAATAAATCTGTATTAATAGACTCTTAAAATGAATATGCTTCTTTTCAGGGTTCACAATTAGTACATGATACAACTTTATTCCATAGACGTTTCTTATGTATATCTTAGTAAGCACAACAGACTAAACAGAATTTACTAGATTTACTAGATTATTCTGGTACATTTTAGTGGGAAATGTGCAAAAGACTATCTTAAGGGTTTTAGATTTGACATAATTTAATGGATAAAAGGTAAATTTCCAGGGCAAAAACCTAGTAGGAATAGCAATAGACAAAATAGCAAATACTTCCGTTTAAAAGCTGAGGCATTCCTGATATTTCAGAACTGCTCCTGAAGATCAGGCCTGCCTGAAAGCTGTACATGAAGCAGACTGCAGAGACCTCCCAAAGGAAAAGAAGGCTTGGATGTTCTAGATGCTTTAGCATAGAGCCAAGCTCTCTCTTACCCAGTTCATGAAGGTCAGGATATTCTGAGCCAAGCAAACTTACAGTCCCGTCCACCAGCAGATACCCTGAGGCTGGCTTTTTCTAAGCAGTTTTAATGTTCTCAGCCAAGCTACAACAGAGTCCACAGTAAATTATGTGGGCAGTCCAGGCATGGCTTTCCCACCCTTCAGCTTGCTCTTAATCCTGCTATGCATGTAGAGAGGTTATATGTGGACATAATTTGCAATTCCACATTAAAGAATTCTTGGGGTCTGTGCCTGCTTTTCTTAAAACCCTAGGAAACTGCTGGCTAGAAAGTGCATAAAAGAATATTATGGTAGCAAGAAGAAAGACACTGAAACTGAGATTCCCTGTGCAACCTCAATTCAATCTTCTTCTGTGTTACTGTTATTATACAGCCCTTTATTAATTATTTTCCCACAGGAAATGTGAAGGATGGATAGAGTTCTGAGGAAGACTAAGAATTGTGTAGTGAAAGAGGCTTTGTGTTGTGATCTGTTCTTATGATGGAGGGATCCATAGAGAAAGGAAAAATGGTCTTTTGTTTCAGACAGTTGAATACAGAATTGTAAAATGTGGAATTGCAGCAGCTGAATTCTGTGGGACTAGATTCTGTACTTGCCTCCAGTATAAAATTCCTGTGTAGCATTTTTCACGGCATTTACCCACAGATGTTTTACAAATGTGTAAATCGCTTTTAAGGAAAGCTTTTTTGAGACCATATCTTCTGAAAAGTGTGAACCATGAACTGAAATTGAAAGTAACAATAACCTGAGTTCCCTTTTTTTGAAAATTCAATGCTAAGGGATCAGATTTTCCACCTAAATTGAATAGAGAATGTTTTCTTTAAATTCTGCCCCTCCCCCCCCCCCATTTGGAGGTAAGTGATTCTTTAATTTTCTAAAGTGTTTGAGAAAAAATTATTTACTGTTTGTGAGGCATGTATGGTACTATAATGTAATGAAATGTTCATAAGGAAATCAAGACATCTCTTCAGAGCAGGGTTTTAATTCTTGCATGGAGCCTAGAGCTGTGCACTGAATGCTAAATGTCAAAAGATGCTTTCCATAGCTGTCTGTCTGATGTTAATGGCTGTTCTATCCCTTGGGTGAGACTGACTCATAGGAACAGAGTATATAACCATATTAGTAAAGTTATTTCCTAACACATGGCATTTGGTGGCATTTTTCTAATTCTGAATGCTTGACCTTGGGATTTCTGATGCATCTTCTGAATAAGCACTGATATTCACCGTACCTTAACTTATAAATAAAACATCCTGAGGCATCTAAATAGTGCAACTCTTTTATGTATATGATCTCTTTTCAGCAGTAACCCCAAAGGAGTAATTTATTTTGATTGAACAAGCATTTGTTATTCAGAAACAGTCTGAGAACCTGATCTAATCACCACTGATGTCAGTGTTAAATATCACATTTGTTCACAAAAGGTGATGGAGCTGACTGTTATGATGTGGCCCTCAGGTCACAGTTTAATTTGTCTGAATGTATATAGTAATTATTCCCACAGAGAAAAATGCAGTCATAAGATGGTAACATTCATTTGCTGCCAATTTGAGCACAAAATCCAACAAATATGCTGAAATTTCTGTATTTTTCCATTGTTCCATAATTTTATAGTCACCTGCAATATCTGTTTAGATGTGCTTTAAATTGTGAGAGATAATTGAATGAAAGTGACAGAAGCAACGGGAGCTAAATGCAGAGTTCTGAAGGTAAAAACACTCTGCCCTTGCCCTTTTGATCCAAACTCTGTCATTGTCAAGCAGAAGGTGATTCAAGAGAGTAAGAACTCCTGATTTAACTAAATTAAAAGATAAAATGAAACAGCAGGTGAGGAAACCTCCATCATTATGGAAACAATGACATCCCTTGTATGTACACTACAGCTGTCTAAATCTCCAAATGAAGGTATTAACTCAGATCAAAGATATTCATACAAATGGAAAGGGAAAACCAAAACTCAAAGTAATAAAGCAGGTAACTATAGGCATTGACAGCACAATGGTTTGCATTTAAATCAGCAATAGCACTGTTATTCTGTTTCTGGGGGCTATAGCACCTTTCTTTCAAAAGGATTTTCTGAAATATCCAGAAAGGAATCATTTCAAGTGGTTGAACCACTGGAACGCTGACATAATGGTGCAGCACCCAGCCTGCAGCTGGGTGTTGGGTTGCCCTGATGTAGCCTTCTTTGAAACCCATCCTGTTCTGTGAGAAACACAAAAGATGAACAGCAGGCTTTGCACTGGGACTTAGCAGAGGCACGTTGCTGAGCATTACTGCTGTGACCTTTGGCAGCTCTCCTAAATATCTCTCAGTGCCCAGCATTTACTCTTTTAGCAAAGGAAACCTGTGTTTAGGAAACCTCTGTTTCCTTCTCCTCTTCCGTGTTTTGGAGGTAAGCCTCAAAAAAAAAAAAAAAANAAAAAAAAAAAAAAAAAGAGGCTGTTCTCTCATCACAATGAGGAAAAGATGGGCTATAGAATCAACATGAAAATTCAGTCCATTTAGCATTAAGAACTGCTCAAGCCACAAACTCCCTGATTTGCGCAAGGTGGTCATTTTGAAGAGGAAAACCAAACTAACGCAGTATCTGCCTGTGAAAAGAAAGAAAAAGGAGAGAAAAGGCAGACAAAATATTGAATGCCAACCTGATGGTCAATGAACATGTCAGTTCTCTGGTTTGTGTGCAGCTAGATCTGCAGATAACACTGCAACTTTTTGAAGGAGAAGGAAATCGTGGCCGACTGAGCGAGCCCCTGATTCAAAAGGGAATGATGCAGTAAACTGTGCATCTTAATGTAGGTGACTCAGAACATAAAGATGGACTGGTGCTTGATAATTTACTTTGTTAATGCAAAGTATTTAATATGTGGTGGATAGCCTTGAATTCATTTGTTAATAATTTGATACTATTTTCAATTTTTAAACTATTAAGATTGATACAGATGATAGTGAGCAGTGTGGGACTGCAAATCACAGAGAAGTTGTGCCTGAGTGAGCCCTTGGATCATGGTAGGCCCTGCCTGAGGACAATCAAATACCTCAAAATGAGGTCCATAGAATGCAAAACTAGAGGTGTTCCGAAGATTCATGTCCTTTGGTACTTTGGTACCTGATTTGGGGCTCTAAGGTGACATGTGCTGGGCTGGAATTTGTTGTCTATACTCTGTGTTACTTCTTCCATCGTGGCTTCTACATGGTTTCTTTAAAACTCAGGGATCAGCCATTCCTTTCCTTAACACACTTGCAGAAGACAAAGAACTGACCTGATAGATTTGTCCTCAACTTGAGAGCATTCAGTTCCATAATTCCCTTCTCCCAGTTACTGTGGGGTAGATTTATCCTCTATTTCTTTGTGAAACAGTGCTACTCTCCTAATAAAGAATTCACAATTCATTGTAGTAATAGATGGCAGCAAGAGTGAGCACAGTTTTGTAGATTGATGACAAGATATTCCTCTGGAAGAGGATACCTGCTAAAAAGATTGCCTATGAATTTTACTCAGGGATTATTTAGTTACAAACAAAATTTAATGTCTTATGGACAGTGTGGGAAATGAAGCAAGGGGATGGGAACAATCAGACTAAGGGCACGTCACTGGTTTGATGACTTGGTTAACTGCAGTGATGGGAATGGACTGCTTTATCATCCAAGAGGATTAAAAAGAGACAAAATAATGCAAAAGAAAATGTAGAAAGTAAACTTAGGAACAAAAAATAAATCATTGTCTGGTCAGAAAGATGTTAGAAGTCAGTTTTCTTTGGCATTTACTTAATGTGAACCCATTACTTTGTGGAGGGAGTAGGCGTAGGTTAAAGGCTAGTAAGTTCTATTCCCATGTAAACTTAAAGCAAGATAATAGAAATTGCATATTACAATTTTTTTACTAGCACAAAGCCCTTCTTAATTTTATGACAATGGCCACGATGTTGCATTATTGGAAGAATTACTCTTTCTAAGTATTAGGCTTCCAGTGCCTGGCTGTCCAATATCAGGGCATCAGGACACACTTCAGCCTGGCTAAGCCCAAAACAAAGGTATACCTCAACAGAAGCTCTTTTGACCCTGTCTTCCTGCCAGTGCTGCAGTAGGTAGCTGATAAAAGGTCTGGCTTCATAGCTAAACTTAGCCTTCAACTTTGGCTTTGTTATCACTGTTATCTAGACAACATGTTTGAGAAACTATTAGGAAGTCGTCCCAGCATCCATCAAGGAAATGTGTATTAACTCAGCAGTCTGAAAACTTGAGCACAACAAAGATGATTATGCCCTCCTATGTCTGAATGTGAATTCTAGGATCTGGCTCTGAAAGACTACAGTTACATCTGAGGTTTTGCACTGTAAAGTACAAAGGTTCCTAGAGAAGATACTCAAACCAGAAATGGCAGTAAAAATGTGTGGTAGGAATACACAGCAAAAGATTGATACTGCTGAAATGATAAATAGAGTTATATTACACTGCTGCTGAGGACATGGAATGAGATTTCTAGATTGCAAGATATAGCAAGTATGTACTTCAAACAACCACCCACGGAGCTGCGATATTTGTGCAGAACGTGACCTGCTTGTGAGGCAACTTCTTGTAACAGTTTGGATTTAATTAGCAGTGCAAAGAACAGCTGAAAGATTTGCACACAGAAACTATTCCAGCAGAAATAGAATGGAAAATAAAAATAGTATTATTTTAAAACCATGGAAATCTTGGAAAGATTGAAACTATGAGATAGCAGAGATCATGAGCAAATATTGCAGGCAGCTGCAAAGAAAATGGAATTCTAAATCAGAAACTGGGGAAATGCATTCTAATTCTGCAGAACTGGAGCGAGTTTCAGTCAATTTACCTTCATGATGTCAAGATTAATATGTTTTTTGTATCTATAAAATCGCACAGAAACTACCCATTTAGGTAGCTCAGATGCTATATGGTCTCCATCATTACAACAGATGTCTACACCAGGGCAGAAAGTTATGCTTGACGTTTATGTCTGATTGAGAGGATTGTTAGCTTAAGTCTTGATTTGCTCTCCTGGCAGTAATCTTGGAGTCACTGTGGACTTAGACCATTTTTTTCCTCTCCAAAACCCTCCCTTTGAATGAATCTCCTCTCTCACAAACTTCAGAAAGTTGATTAAATATAATAATCCTTCTGTATCTCCTTACAGTTATTTTGTCCCATTATTTTTTCTTTCTATTGTCCTCAAATCCTTGGTCTGTAAATGTCAGTGGATTAAGAATGCTGAAAGGAGAGAGTTTTATGCCTTCAGGAAGTAGGTTTTTTATCTACTGTGAAAGCACACAATGGCCTTCCTCACCAAAATGTATGAAAGAGGACAATGAATTTTCAGAATATTTATGTATTCCTATAGCTTAAGCTGCTCAGATTATATGTATGATGTCTTTTGAGAGACCATGAGGTTGTCCCTAATCAGCACCTCTAATTTGCCAAATCTTTTTTTTGTTACATAGCAGAGAAGGGCAAACATCTGGGAACATGATCAGCCTTGGATGCAAAAGCATACCCTTAACTCCTGCTGCAGGTATTTGCCTGCATCATACCTGTGATTGCTTTTCTCTTCCAAGCCTCCCACAGGGGAATGTACTCTATCTTCTTCCAGTTCTTCATGCTACAGCAGGAATGTTGCACGAGATGTGCTGCCACATAATTCAGTTGAGAAGTACCCAGCTGGTAGCAAAACGTTGAAAGGTGCTGCCTGTGTACCCATGCTGCCATAATCACTGAAAACTGGAGACAATTCCTCTTCTTAGGTAAGGTGAAGGAAAACAAGAAAAAAAGGTCTTTTTTTTTTTTTCTCTGAATGACTTGATTGAATTTGCTGGAATTAGTTTTCTCTTATATATAATGACTTTCCAACAAAATATTTTTTTTCTGCAGCTCTCTCTCTAAAATCTCAAGGATTTATTGCTCTTTAAAACTTTTCTCTGGATTTTTAATTTTATTAAAATGATATGGAAAGAAGATTATATCAGAAGAGAAATCAAAGTTCCAGAAATTGGTCATACAGCTTTGTTGATAAAAATATTTCATAATTGTATCAGAAACCTTATGAAAATTTTCTTAAATGACCACTATTAATGCATTGATTTCTTCAGTGACCAGCATACCAAAGATGCCAAAATCAGTGAAGAATGTTTTCAGTCGTTTTGATGATAAACAAAATTAGAACATCTATGTTTTCCCTGCTGTGACTGATTATGTTAGTGACTGAAACAACAGTAAGTATTCATGATGAAATTAAATTAAACTATCTTATGGGAACTACATTTTCTGCTGTAATATAGTTCTTGCAAAACAACATTTTAATACATTGTGAATTTTGCATACTAAGCCTTAGAAGATCTATTGGTTCTATTAAATCAGTTTCTGAAGTGCCCCTAAAAGTTCTCTCCAGTTTAGGAACAATGTCATCTAGAAATTTTACATTTTTCTTAAACTCTGTTTAGAAAGGCACTGAAAAAGATCTGACATGAATAAAATACTTTTTAAAATCTGCCTTCTTTTCCATATGAGGCATTGGATGGTTAATCACTCATCAGTCATCTTTGCTTACTCAAAAGGTCAGGACAAAAATTAAGCATACATTTAAGGCCAGGAGGAGTGACCAAGGCTACCAAGGCTCCCACTTGGCATCTAGAATATTCATAGGGCAGTAAAGGAGCTGTAGATTCTCTTCCTATTGCCAAGAACAATGTGCAGCTTTTATTCACAAAAACACTGAAACCATGACAAATTAGACCCCAGGCTCATCTAGCCCCATAGCCTACCTCCAAAAGTAGCAGGTGCCCAAGGAGATTAGAAAGAGGCTAGGAATGCAGTAGTAACTCCCCAGAATATCTTCCTGCCCTCCAACAATTTGTGGGTCAGGATATCACTTGTCAAAGATACCTTTTTCTTCATTTGCCTCAACTGAGATATGTTTCCTTTGTTCACTTTCCCCGGAGAAGTTGGAGACTTTTATCAGCAGCAACATCTTGTGGCACCAAGTCCTCCAGCTCCACACAAGTTGGGAGCAATGTGAAGAACGAACTCCTTGTTTGCTGTGAGCCTCTTTCCTTCATTTGAGGCCTCATAGTTCTGTACTAGAAAAAGCAGCAAACACCCATTCACTACTTACCTTATCCAGGCCTCTTAAACTTTTGTAGTCCACACCCGTATCACTCCTTGGACATATCCACTCTGAAAGTTTTTGTCTGCCCAGTTGTTTCCCATAGGAAAGTTGTTCAACAACTTTGAAGATCTTTGTTATTCTTCTATGACCTTTTCTTATTTCATTCTGAGCAGAGCTAATTGTCTTTGATTGGCTTTGATTCCTCAAGAAAGCAAAAATAAGCTGTTGTTATTCACTGCAGATCAAAATATCTAAGAAGAAAGGAGTTCTACTCCCTTTTCCTGCCTTTCCATATAGGTTTTCAGCTTTCATTGTTGTTATAAAAAATAATTAGTTGCTTTCTAACCAGTAAAAAAAAGAAATTCAGTTGGTATTTACAACTGCTTCTTAGTTATCCATTCCAGAAGAAGTCAGCTGTTGCCTATAATAAAACATCATAATTTACTTTTATTATGTTTCAAGTTATATATTTTACTTTATTGCAATAACATTTACTAATCAAAATAATGCTAAAATCAGCAAAAAATTAATACAGTAAAACAAGATAACAATAGCAGAAAACATTATTAAATCCTAAACATTTTTTTCTGTATTTCAGCAGAAATGAACCTAATTTTTCCAATGTCCTTCTTGAAAGTCTGTAACCCATCATTTTTAAGATTCTGCAACAGGATGCCATATTATTTTTTCTAATTCTTAAAAAATTGCTAGCTCCCCTTCTCTATTTTAAGTATAAGAATCACCAGAGTGGTGTCTCTGGAGTGTCCATCGTGCAGCCAGGGCTAGGGGCCAGGAGGACAGGCAGTAGTGGGATGGGGACACCACTTTGCAGGTTTTGATGTTGTTCTGCATTGCCTGTGAGAGAACCAAGGGCCCAACTCACCACCCTGAATTACACTCTGGGAAACCCAGATGCTGAAACCCAGTCTTGGCAAAGTCAGCAGCTGAGAAGTTTTCACACAGTTCAGTGCCCAGGTTCCTTTTTGGATCTAGCTCTCTCGTAGCATGTAGAGTGCAGGGTAGCATTTACCACATGCATCCACAGAAGCGTTGATGTATGTCTTGCATCCTTCTTAGCAAAGGCTAGGGAGTGGGAGGCTGCCTGGCCTTAAAGCCTTTTGAACTATCTCCATGTTTAACTCCTTTTTTTGGTAAATATTCCAGATATGAAACATCACCAAAACAAACCAAAACAACCAAACAAAAAACCATGAAACAAACAACCAAAAAATCAACCAAAAAACCAACCAAAACACCACAAAAACAAAATGCCCCCAAAAAACCAAAGAACCCAAGGAACACCCAAAAAACCTCTATCTTAAAAAAAAAGGATAAAAAATTGCAATTTTTTATTTCAACAAATGAAAAATACTGGAAATCAAAGAACAGACTCAGTTTTGAATAATGTTAATGTTCTTTTCCTCTGATACTGCCTTTAACTCTTGATATATATCATGCCTCTGAGGAAAGGTGGTATTGCAGCTGCTGGTAGTAATTATTAGATAAAGGTTGCAATTGTGTGCTTACTTTCCTTCCCCCTCCCCAAAAGGGTCTGATTGTTAAAACATTCTCTGAAGAAGCTGTTTCAAGCTTTTCTGCTATGCTAGACTTCATCTGTGGTGATTAGCAGCCTCTTTCCTTTGAAGATTTAGTGCAAGCAAACTATACTTCTGTGACCTTTCATTTATGTTCTGAACTCTGAAAATTCTTGCTTGGCACAAAAGAAGAAATGCACATGCCAGCCTGACAAAAGGAAGAGAGCTTTCTCAAACAGAAAACTATAAATCAGGAAGTAATTCCTTATCCTTGCCTATTTAGATAGTCACTTTTTCTAGCCCAGGGAATATAATTTATCTTTAGAAACTGCCATTCAGAGTTTGCCCTCACAACTGAGCCTTGGGCATGACACATCAGAAATTTGTTTTCTGTTTGTGGCTCTGATTTAGATGTGCTGTAGAGCCTTGTCAAGTGACCAGCGACAAGAGAAATCGGTCCTAACAGAGATCAAAAGCCTGACTTTCAAATCTGAGTGAGTCACTGTCAGGATGCTAATCTGAACTGGACGCTCTTTATAGGTACAGATTCATTTTCTCATTACGCAGACAGTCAGAATAGATCGGATGAGTTGCCTTGTGACAGTACTTATTTATTTACAGCCTATATTCCCCATGGAGGGACTCCAAGGTGGCAGGGTCCTACTTAGCATTGGCCTCTTAAAAATAAACCTTTTGGGTAAGACTCAAAATCTCCCTGGTGCTATCTTTAATAATTATGACAGTGCATTTCTATTCTTTGTTTGCTTTTTCTTTTCAAATAGGACAGTATTGGCAAAAAGTGAATATTTTGTCATGGGAATTTGTGGTGCCTGCCATGGCTGGAGGGTGGAGGGGAAACACAGATTCAGGTAGAGTTCTTACTTCTCAATAAATACAAATAATAAGCCATGGCCACAGACTTTATTAGAAATAACATTTTTGAATATGATGCACCACAAAGACATTTGTAGTATTGTTAAAGGGTACCAGGAAAGATTGCAGTGCTCCAGAAAGCAGTCCTTGTCACTGAGAATTTTACATACTGAACCTCTGGGAACCATAAAAGTTCATCAGTAAAATCTCTGTCCCTTTGGTTTTCTGCAGTCAGAAAGTTGACCTAACACCAAATACATTACTGGAGAGTGGGTGCTGAAATTAGATTTTTGATTTCCATGATGCAATTACTGGAAATGTAGGAGAATTACTTGGCTGAAATGAGCTTGCATCCTGCCATAGGTAATCCATATCCAGCTCTCTGAAAACGCACTACCACCTCTGATGGGTAACCAAAGTTATTCAGTAATTATTTTCCTTTTGGAAGAGCTTTGTTTATGGCAAAATATTTACAAATATCTACTTTACTTTTCTAAGATCTTGTTCAAGTGCCGTAAGATGGCACATATATTGAACCCCTTTCTTGTGGTTTTGTACAGCTGTTAGTTGACAGTTTTTCCCATTAACCTCCATAAGTCTTGTTTCCAATCTCCAGTGTTGGAATTAATTTAATTTTTCACAAGTTCTTGTCAAAATAGTTTTATTTTCTGTCCTCTCTGGTGTTTCATAAATATTTCACAACTGCCTGGTGATGTGCCTGTTGCTATCTACATTTTTTCTTATGGAGAACCAGTGGAATACTACAGTTACTGAGTTTTCTTTGACACTATTCACAAATAGATAAATAGATGAATCATATAAATTAATTCCATCTGACTGTCTCTCATCTAAAAGACAGCATAAGGCATAACTCAAAATATTTCTAGACAATTAAGAGAGTGAAGTTGCTGAAGTTCAAATACTTCAGCTGTTTGCCTCCATTATAGAATTGAGTTTAACTGGTCCAGGCCAGTCCTGGTAGAACTAGTGTGTGAGAACAGGCAGGGAGGTTGGTTACTGTGGTTTGATAGATAATATGCCTTCCTCTCAACAACAGACATTGTCCTTTCTTTCCTAAAACGTCACTCTCAAAAATTAAAATGCTGTGGAATGATAATTCTGGTCCAGACGGAAGTGCTTGCTCATGATGTTGCAGCCAATGCAGAAACTGTCATTTTGACAAAAGCTCTGGGGAAAGAACTTCACCTGGTAAGATGGAAGAAGATTTTTAAAAAAAGGAAAGGCAAAACCACGAGACAGAACTGGAGAAAGAGAGTATAGAGAAAAAGATTAACACTAACCTTCAGGAGTGCAGCAGCATAGAAAAGGAAGGAACAAAGGGAATGAGCTAAAGGGAAAACAGGACATAAAAATTTGTGTGTAAATGTTTCGAAAGGCTTTTCAGAGAGAAGACATGGAAAATAAAAATACAAATGAATAAAAGAGATTGAACCATGTGTTCTGAGGTATTTAGTGATCAGTTTCCTGCAAAATGATGAAAACCTTTTATTTATAACAGCACACTCTGCCAGCACTTAAATAAGTCTGAGCTGATTCCATCAACATCACTAGCTTTCCGTGTAAAAATTTTCAAATTAAAAAAAGTCGGAAAAGTCAGATGACTCCCCTGGAATCCCCTGGAATTCATGGGATATGCAGCCATGTAAACTAAAAGCAGAATTCAGCAAAGTTGAGTCAGTGCCAGTAATAATGATTTTCTGTGCTATTCTGAGATTAGTGTCATAAAGACATGAAGTTTGTTAAAACCTTCCTTTGTGGCGTTACTTTCATCATCCTAAGAGGTATATCTTTGTAAAAAATTTGTAAAAATACAAAAAGTAAACCCAAGTTTGACAATTTCTTTTCATTATGTTGTTAAAAAAATCTATTATGCACTTAGTAGATAAACATTTATGAATCAATTCTAACCCAGCTAGTTATATACACTCATATTTGAAGATACAAGCTACTTTTTCTTCACATTTCTTAAAAATACTACTCATAACAGATTTTCATGTGTGCTTTTCCCATGTTTTTCTTTTGGGATCAATAGTGCCCTGAGGGTTACTACGCTCAATTTGTCTTTCTTGCTGGAGGTTGCTGCAGGACCTAGAGACCATCCCTCTGAAGTGTGAACAAAGGCAACACTTGAGCATATCCTTTCTAATTGAAACAAAACAGTGGGAAAGAAAATTCCAGGCTCTGGGACTGGAGAGGCTGGAATGTAGAAAGAGTGTAAACTTCTCTTTATACTCTTTGATACACAGAACAGAGATAAATAAAGAGCAGCTATTGTCCAACATGTTCTCTGGGCTCAGCCTCTATCCATCCAATCATCGTTGCATTAATGAAGTGGGATGCAGAGATTGCCCCTATAAAAAAGTGACATAAGTCACTTTTCCCAGCTCCCTAATAATTTCCTTCCTTGGTTTTCTTTTATTGCGGTGTCCCTATTATTAGATGCCAAAAGTTCAGAGGATTTGGCAGGCTGCTGCTATCATGTGGCAACCCCCTTTGGTGCGCAGTAGATACGTTGTGGGTTTACATTGTGTATGTCCTTTCCACATGCTTGAATCAGAGGACTCTTTTTATCCCATACAATGCTGAAACATTGCCACAAAACTGCAGCTGGAGCTGTAAAGAACACCATCAGCTTGAAGGCCAGCCCTCAGAGCAACCTTACTGGGCAACAAGGCAAGATTTTAAAAAGAAAGGAACCAAAAAAGACAACAAGCATAGCAGGCTTTTTGATTCCATTTATCAAAAGTGGAGTCTTCCAGGGGGGTTGCAGATTTCACTAACCAGTGTGCTTTAATATTTCACCAATGGCAAGCACCTGAAATACCTCTGATGTGACTATTAGGAGTTCTACTCAGTATATGTCAGATTCTATTACCATAAGAGAAGATGAAATCAGCTGTTCTCCAGACACTGCTTGGAGGGATGATCTGACTGCAGCAAAGTGACAAATCACATCCATTAACTGTAAGATCTTCAAGTGAGGGATTTTCCATCTTACAATAAATCTATTGAAAAATAAAAGGAAACTAATAAAGGAGACCATTAGGAAAATGATAAAAACCTATTCTTATATTTAGTAATAGAAGTACTTAAATAGCTGAGGGCAGCAGGGTGTATAAATCCCTATCTGAAAGACAATGTAGTTATACTTTAAATGAGGTTGGTAGACAAATCCAGCTGTGGGCATGGATAGATTCTTATTTATTCTTTTATCATCTAGAGAACAAGATATTTTGTGTCAGAATTAATTTAATGTATGACTGGAATCCTCTATTTTCGTCTCTACAGTTATTATGAATTTAATCTTTCTTAAGATTAAAAATAAATCTGTTTGCAGCTTTGTTGTATTGAAAGAGGACTTTTGAAAAAGTGATTTTTATCTAAATTAAAGAGTTACTTGTCCTTACCTTGTCCTTACATCTCTTCAGTCTAGTTCTCATCATACCTGAGTAAATTCAGTTTCAGAGAGGCTTGAAATCTATTAATGAGTTGGCTGTAGCACAGTAGGGTAATTGCGTTCTCTGAGTTTCTTTCTGTCAGGAAGAAACAGCAACTAAAGGCAGGCTGCAAACTTGAATACAGGCTGAAGGTGTACGAAGTCAGATTTTAAGGGGAAAAGTATAAATTAAAATACAATGCTATAATTGCTATAATACAAATTAATAATGTGAAGTTAAAAATTATTTCTGAACACTCCCAGGAATTGAATCAACTTGACTCAGAAAAATTTTCAGTGTCATGAACAAGCATTTGACACTGACAAATATTTCTGCAGCAGGAGTTATTATGTCAGATCTATTTTTGAGGTGCTCATGCCATAGAACTCAACTGTACCCCTAAAAATGTTCTATAAAGAAAATACCTGGATAGGTAAATACTGAACAGACTTAAATCTGCCAGATTTTTTTCTGAGTCCTGTTTATGCTAAGGTTACACAGAACTTTCTGCTTTACAAACTATTACAAAATATTCCCTTTAAAATTCTGTCACAGCTAAAATATGGTCAAATTTTATGAGTAAATGTTTCTCTTTTCCCTTCAAATAAAAATGATTTTGAGAGGCCATGCCTCCAATGTGCTGGTAGCCTTCAACTCTCTCTGAAGTTGAGGGAAGTGTCACATTGAAGGAGTGGAATCAGAATAGCTGAATATAAGCTCTGGAAGGACAGTCTAAGAAGATGGTGGGGTGGACTTTAACCTTCATTAAACTAGTGTTGTCCTTCACAGAGTCATGATTGAGATCAGAGTCTGACTGCAGACTAAGGAAAACACCGTCTCTCATAGTGGGAGCTGCTTGGCTAGAGGGAAGTTGTCAACATGGGCAATAAAAGGCAAAAGGCCAAGAAAAAAGTAGTTGCCAGGATTAAAAAAAAAAGCCCATAGGGTAGAGAGAAGTCAAGATAAAGCCAAACTGTGCCCCAGGGTTTCCTCCTGTAATATGAGATAATGGGGGTCTAGAGTCTGACTGAAGGTGTGCCTGAAGATGCTGGACCTGAAACACTTATTTTCACCCAGTAGGAGAGGATCCTACCCAAGAAGGAAAACTCTATGGGCTTTCCTTCGTTCGCCTCAGTTACCATAATAGAGATTCAAAGGATGATGTGACCCTTCTCCTCACACCTGGAAGCACCTTATGTTTGTAGTGGAAATATAAGTGAAAGTGGATTTTCTTCTTCCTCCTCCTAGAGAGGTTTGTAGAGTAGCTTCCAAGCTGATGAAAGAAATGCAGCTTGCTATTCACAGAAAAGCTGAAGAACACCAGGCTATCACCTGCAGAATACTGAACCACAAGAATGCCATAAAAAATGCTGAAGGAGATCTGGAGGTACTTTTCAAAGTGATCATCTTTTATTTTTCTTCTGCTTTAAGAAAAGAAAGAGCTTAAAACTCCAGGCTTCTACATCCCCTCCCTTCAAGTCACTGTACAACTCCCAGTCTTGTGGTTAACCTGGACACCCAGTGGTAAGGGAGACCCAGGATGGTAGGGTGGCCAAAACCAATATGATGTATTTAACAATTATGTATCATGCTGTAAAAAAAAATAGAAAAATTAATTAAAATACAATGGAGGCTTAAGGCGACCAGTAAGAACTATGAGTGCAATGACCCAAAATGCTCCTTACCTTGGCCCAAGTCACAAACAGAACAGCACAATTTATATTTTCAGCTGGTAACAGATGCCAGTTCACCTTAAGAGTGAAGTTAGACATAGAGAACATTATGAAAGTCAAGAAAAAGATCCCAAAATGATAGAACTGTTTTCTCCGTGAAGTGCACTGTAACAGATAAATAGGAGAATATCTATCTGAGTATCTATCAAAGCCCTTCAAAGATCCCATAATAAAGAGCCAGGCTAAACAATTTCCGGAAATTGAAATTCCCTTGTATCTGACTTGCCATCTGACTCTACAGAAGTTCAGCCAGAACAAAAGTAGATTCTGATGTTTATATTGCACGGTGTCTCTTTGAGTTCACTATGAATTAGTTCTCATTTTTTACTTTCAGTGCAAGCTTAGATGGTAATGTGAAACATATTGAGGGTAAAACCTGCGTGAATTGAATAAGCATAGGAGCTGTCTAGAAGCTTGGAGGCCAGAATTAAAATCAAGTTCAGTGCATCATATATAATTTCCTTGATTTATTTGGACTCTATTATTGTTTTTGTTAGTGTTACTTATTTGAAAGGTTAACTGTGTGCTTGCTATTGCAGAAACTGTAAATTGAATATTAGAGAGAGATGTAACACTGACAGTGCAGTTCCTAATTATTTCCTGATGTCATGATGTTTTGGTATTTGAAATAGTCATTATTTTTGTCTTTGGAAAGGGCATACCTCAGCAATACTACAGATAGTGAACTAATGTTGGGTTTTGCTGGCAATAACCACCAAGTTTTCCAAGGATGCTTGCTGGTAATTGTAGTATTGTGTATTCTGGCATCTCATTCACTAGGCTGCTCCTTTTAAAATGCCAAATTACAGTGATGTGGAGGCAAAAGTTCCCCTAATCACCTATTTATAGAAACATTAACAGAGAATTAATTGGAAATAGGGATTTTCTGGACCTGGATGGTAGAAGGAAGAGTCTGCTCTTGTATGCTGGAATAAGGGAGCTTGGGAGCAAACTGTCAGACAGAACCAGTAGTTGAGGATGAAATAAAGGAGATGAAGGAGAGAGAGAAGGACTGGAGAAGGAATTTCTCAGAGCACAACTGGAAGGAGGATAATTGTTATAGTAGGAAATGACTGGGAGTCTTGGCATTGTTCTTCAGTCAGCCCTTCAACAAGATGGTCCCAATAAAACCCCTCCTGAAGATCACCAAGAGGTAGGCACAGGAGATTTCCAACCAAATGAAATCTCCCTCAAAATGTTCCTTGTTGATCTGGAAGGTGGCTATAAGTCACAGGTGTTCCAGAGTGATCCTCAGGATGGATCCTTCTTGTTCGTTTTGTGTCAAAATCCAGTCTGATCCCTTTCAATTCACCAGGACATTTCTGCCTTCCTGTTTTGAAGACACAGTAAAAACAGCAATTGCTTCAGATTTTTTCCTCAGGCACTGTTGGGCAAGGAAATATCCAAAAGGAGACCATTTTGTTTTATGATCTTGTCATAGCTGCATCCTTGGGTCCACACACCCTCCTCTTCACACCTGGCCCCATTGCCCTTCTAGGAGTGGGGAGCTTGTGGAGTGTGGCGACCGACTGCTCATAGGGCACAACATATGCAAAGCCATGTAATTCCTCAGTGTAACGTCCCCCCCCAAAATTTAATAATCTATGTACCAAATCCTGGCCTTGCTGAAAAGACAAAATCCCTGATGAATTCTTGAAAACAGAATTTTTCATCCTTGTGTTCTCTTATGGGTGCATTATATAAGGATTTTATAAGGAGAATAAATTAACTGCCATAGAGGTCAGAGTAGGTCTCTGTGTGATTTGAATTTAAATTATTAAAAGAAATGGAATGTTTTCTTTTATTTTTCCTAATATTTTTAACCAATATGGCAATTTAATAAGCCAGATCATTTTGATGTATGAAAATAATCTGTTTTAAATAAGAGCTCATCTCATTTTTTAATAAAAAATGGGGTAATTTACTATTTGAAGACACTAAAAATACACTGCAAAGTCTGTCAAATGGAATGACCCAAACCTCCAGAAGTTTGGAAACTGTTGTTAGCATGCAAAGTTGTGTTCATGAAAGTATGCTTTCATACGTGCCTGGAGTTTTAGTATATGTAATACTTATCCATGGAACAATAAAGAATTTAGTTAACAATTTCTGTTAAATTGAAACAATGTGTATCTATAAAACTTGCTCATTCAGTCACTAAGAAATACAATAATCCACTTTCAAAAACTTGCGTTTCAGTCACACGTGGAGTTTAAAGTTTGGAAACTGTTCCAGGTGTCTTTATCTGCAATGCCATTCTTTGCTAAGTGTGCCTCTGTTTCACTGTCGATCTGCTCAGGGTGAAGAACTGGTTGGCACTGATTTACATAATCTATAGTAAACATGAAGCAAGGGGGTGCTGAATGTGAGCAGCTTTGAGCAGAATTGGATTTGAAAACTGACCAGGGTGAAACTTACGGAAACTTTTGTTACTGTGTGCAGCATATTTTGCCATTTCATTGTAGTCAGCTGTACATCCTTTTTCACTTTTCTTTGAAATACTTAATAAAAAATACAAATAAAGAAGACTATCTCTGATTTTAAAAAAAAGGCCTTGAAACAGAATGATTAAAAGACACCCGAGAATATAACAGAGTAAAAAGGAGAGTTGTCAGGGTAGATCAAACGTTGCATTTTGCTTCATGTGAAAGATCTGTGTCCTGTTCAGTGAGAGCTGCTGTCTTTCAAGTTACAGCCTGCTGTTATCCTATCCCTCACACAGGTTTTGGTTCATAACCAAACTCTTGAGACACAGGCAAACATTAATAATACATAATCTCTTGCTATCAGTAGCACTTGCTGGCTTGCTTGGCTCACTGACTCTGGCCTATACTGATACTTACATAGACTTCTCCACAGTATGTAAGGAATGTCAAACCACCGAGACAAGTGAATACCTGAAGAAGAGCTGTACGTCTGACTTGCAAGAGACAATAAATTGCTTCTGCCATACCATCCCCTCCCATGCTTTAAAATCTGTTTCAGAAGGGTTGTTTCTTCCACTAAAATGCAGTGGTAACACTGAGAGCAAGAAACAGGAATTCTGGTGATATCCTCTTGGCTTGCCTCTGTATCTTCTGACAACAATAAAGTCTTGCAGTAGAAGCGTAAATAGTGTTTGTCACCTTCTTTGTGTATGCTGTTAGAGCTTAATAATTTCAGACAAGAACAGAAGATCGTCTAAATCTGTCAGAGGAATGACGGACTGAGCTGTCAAAACTGAATGATGTGACAGCTGTGAAGTTCAGTAAGCACCATGAAAATAAACTGTTCTCAGGGACTACTACATGCTATTTCCAGAAATTAGTGCTATTAGACTACACCAACATACCAATCTAAGTTCCTTTAGGTCAGCAATAAAAAGAGACTCTAGAATAAATCAAAATAATACTAGCAGAACTGAAACTGATGTCACCAGAAGCAGAGCTGCCTGCATTTCTTAGTAACGGCAGAGATTAGTGAAAGCTGGGGATAAAAAGGACAATTTCTTGGAAATGGCAACAGTGAAGACAGCTACAGCCAAGAGTCAGTAGGTCTGGTAACCTATCAGAAGAGGGAGTCTGCTCTGTCCCCTGATTTTCTTTGCAAAATAGATTGCAGTGTAATGGAGCAAAGTCTCTCTTGCACTGTAGCTTCACTCAACCAGAAACATGCAGGGCGCTTCTATGCCAGTACAAGTCCCAGCTACTGCAGAGCCAAGAGCTGCTCTAAAGCCTGACGACTCCCAAAAGCTTTTCAGGAGCAAGGCTGGCTGCAGCAAAACATTCCTTCTTCTCTGTGGAATAGCATGTGTCCAGCTGTGTGATCAACCTCAGACTGCAATTCAGTAAGTTAAATAAAGTTTGGAAAGGGCATCAGTTTTTCTGAGCATCCAGACATCTCTACTGCACTAAAGTATTGCATTAGTGAATAAGTGAACACGGAGGAAAGATGGAAGGAAACAACGCTTCCTTCTGCACACACTTGTCTCTCATATCAAAAGAGACAAATCCATTTTTGTTCCCTTCTGCACAGCTTAGGCTTCCACACTTTTTCCAGTACAGCTCTAAATATTATAAACATTTTAAGCATTTTCATCTAGAGGGTGAAAAAATGTTTTCGCTTTTCTGCTGTAACTTGATTAGCATATGCAAGTTGCTTTGACAGCCCTGAAGAATGAATTTTGGTCATCTCCAGAACAGGTACATCACAGTCAGAAATGCCACTTTTTTTTTTTCCGCATTGCTGTACCAATAAATTTGAGCTGCTGTTCAAACAGAGTACTTCTAGGAACAAAAGGACAGTTTAATCTCCATGTTCATTCAGTTTTTGGCCTCTGTAAAGAGACTGCCAAAAAAGTTGCCAATTAGTGCTAATTGTGGAGAAGGTTTTTGTGATGTGTGATGTGCGATGTGCACCCTTCTCCACTGAAAATTGGATTACAACTTTCAAACTCATTTCCTGTGCTGCTGATATATTTTATTTAGGTCATCAGCATTTCTGCCGTTAGTCTTTTTAAAAGTAGTGCCTGATCAGACACAAAGAGAACGGAGGCTGAAAACTCATCATTATCTCTAACTCTCTTTTCTCTCAATGTGTTAGACTTATTTGGGGGGGTTATTTTAGTTGAATTTTCTCAACCACAATACCCAAAACCAAAATAAGTCTTCGAGAGTCTTTCAGTTCTCATGTGGTTGTGTAATAACACATTAATATAAAGGATTTCCATTTTTAGACATCAAGCCCCTGACAAATGTTTTTGGATCTAGTTGCATTTAGTTAGTCTTCATTATTATGGCACACTTTGATCTGAAGAATTCCTTGTCTGTGATCAAATGTAAAATGAATTTAGATTCATTCCCTTTCATCTCATGTGAGCAAGACGTGTGAACCATTTACTTAGCCCTGCGACTCTGTATGATGAGTATAGTCTTTTTCACTGCTTCCTGGTGAGATTTTTTTTCTTTTTCTGGTAGATGAACCAGCTCTTTTATATGATCTTACAAAAGACACAGGCAGAATGTCACTTCACATTTGTCAAGAGCAAGCCCCACAATCTCTTTAACAAGTGATGTTTTACAATGTCTTGGAGGAGATTTTTACAAACTGGTGTTAATTAGCCCAGAAAAAAAAAAAAAAGATAGCAATTAAGGCATCAAAACTGTCTTTGGAAAATCTGAAAGGTTTTACTCAACCTTGGAGAGGTAGATATTATGAAGGCTAACACGACAAAAGACCCCTTAACTCATCTCCTTATAACTTAGCATTGTAGTAATGAGACAAGAAAGATTACTCTTGTTTAGGAGTCTTTGCTGCCACTATTAAGGCTCCACAGAGTGTGCTGAAAGAGTTTTTCAGTAATATTAGTTTCTTTGTTTTCAGAGGTTTGCACCATGTCATTATCATAACTGTGTGCATTTCCTATACCTATATTTTTTTATTGTTATTACAAGGAATATGGAAAAGGCAAACAGGTAAAACAAAAGTATTTTCCCTGCACACTTTTACCATCAGTAGTTTAAAATAAAGTTTTACTATATGTATTGGACACTATATGTTAACCATTTAAATTCTGAACTCTCAATTTGCCCATAATCTTTTCTCCAACCTATTAGAAAAACTAATGCTCAGAGAAGCCTTGCAGAACTGATTCTTACGTATTTATTTTGTACATATGCTTTTTGTTACCCATTTATTTGCAAACTATTTTACAACTGACTCTTGTGCCTTAAGCCAGCATCTTTAAAAGTGAGATACTATCATGGACTAAAATCCTCCAAGTGGCACTTGCAGGAGAGACATCTTTAGACAGAACAGGACAGTTTTAAATGTGTGGTCCTAGGTGCTGTGAGCAGTTCAGCTTCAGCTGAGATTGATCTCGGTAGCCAAACTGAGCCTGGCACTGCACAACACCTCTATAATTGTGGATTTCCCAAGGGGGTTTGATGATATTCTTTCTGTGTTTGTCTTGCTTACAATGTCCTAAGCTTCCTTCAGCACAGGCTGTCAGCCCAGTTCTCAACTCTGCAGTGCTACCTTGAACTCAGCTTCTCTGCCAAACCAGTTGACTGTTGTGGCAAGAGTAAAGGCCCCCACATCTGCCCATCCCCAGGCACCCTCAAGCCCCTGGTTCATGGTCACAAGGTGGATGACTCCCCATTTGAGCTGAAACCCTTAAACTGAGCTTTAGATGACCCTAGACTGTTGGAACTGTATTTTGCACTTCTGGCAATATGCCAAATATCAGTACCAAAATGGAGTATAATGTCAACTTTAAGATATATTTTTTGCCCAAATGCTTAACCTTTAATTTAGAAGTATCAAATAAAAAGAATGACCTTCTTGATATCAGCAGCAGTTATTTTCTTGAACATCAGTACAAAGTTTTAGTTTTAATCCCAACCCATATTTATGATATCATTGCTTGTTTTTATTGTCAGTTTAGTGCATTTGAAATACTTCTTCAAGGAAAGCTAATTTAATGCCACATTATATTGTAGGTTAGGAAGGAGAAGTAAAGTTTATGAAATTCTAAAAAGGCCAGTGAAATCAATAGTTGCTGAATTGAACCAGTAGAAAAAGCCTGTGGAAGGCTAACTTCAACTTCTCAGCCCCTTTATATCTGTGTGGGGCCTGCTTCTGGAAGATCAGAGGAATTGCTGGACAGTCTTTTAGAGTAAAAAGATTTTAAAAACAATTGTTGCAGCTGACTGGACTGCACAAGCAGAGGCCAGGGGTGCATTGTGAGGGTGAAGAAGCAGTTTCTGTAAATACATTACTAAATAGCAAAAGGTGAGTTTCGTTTCACAAGTAAAAAGATAAAAATATGATAAGCCCTCTGTTGCTGTCCTTTTGGTTGATCGGAAAGTGCAAACAAACTTCCAGTCTGAGTGAGAAGAGATAGTAAGTATGGAGAATTCTGTAAACTTTTGAAATTCTGGGGTTTTTTTCAAAATAGATGGTTAAAAATACAATGTGAAGGAGCTGATAAAATCACCATTTTGTCTGTTACGAACCAAGAAAGCACCCACAGTGCATTGTTGTTGCTGAGCTTACATGGAACTACATCAAGCCATGGTAGCTGAGTCCCTTGGGAAGGCATGGGATTCCAGTACCTGTCCAAGGCAAAGCTGTATTTTCTCTTTCTTACTACTTTATAAAACTTTCTTCTGTTTTGGCAAGAATTCATCTCAGTTGAGTCCTTCTCCCCAAGCCAAAGTTCCAGCAGCACACATTATATGTAGGGTAATATGCAGCTGTTACTAAAGGCAATACTAAATGTAAAGGAATAAAAAGATACGTGTGGTATCTATGACCTGAAGTTCTTAGGGGCACATGATTGAAATACCTTTCATAGGCTCTTTTTATTTCATTATATGATCTGGTAAAATCTTAATGTCAAACTACCTTAATCTTATAATTGCATTTTTAGCCATTTTCTGTTGGAATGAAAACTCCATATGTCCAACACATTCCATCATTTCTATTTGCTTTCCGATTGGCTGAAAAACCTTGGCTGACTTTTCTTGCCAAACTTTTTCTGTCTCTGAGGTGATGTTTACAAGTAATTGATATTAATGTTATATTAATATTGGGTAAATAATTAATGCCTCTGGATGGCAGTAAAGAGGCTGATATTAGGGGAATTTTTTCACATGAGATATTTGTAAGCCACATTGTGTTGAATATTACGTCAGGCTCTTTGAATTCCCAAATGTTGCAGATCTGGGATAATAGGAAGGCAGGGAATCTCAGTCTCAAACTGAAATGTTCCAGTCTTCAAGAAGTATTTCTGGCCCAAATTTTCTCCCAATAAATCACAACCTTTCTGGCTTGCACACAATTCTGTAAGTTATGGCCAAAAAATTTAATGCCACTTGAAATCACTTAAATGTCATGCATGCTTTCTACAGCAGCACATGTACAGAATAAATTGAAACAATCTGAAAATTGGCCCCTGAAGTGGTGGATATGCCTGCTATATCTTATTGCTTAGGTAACTGGTGGGATATTTCAACAGTCAAATTAATGGTCCAAAAGATCAATCATTTAAACTAAAAATGAATTCTGCATTTTGAGTAGCATTACATCCTGGAGAAATGAATGCACAAAGGCTACTTTGCAGCTGCGGAAAAGATTGCAAATAGTTTTGTTCTGCCAGCAGCTGCCAGCCAGAAAGGGCATGCCGTGTTACGGGTTCTTGTTCTGTATGGCCATGGTGAAATTTTTTGTCCGTAACAATAAAGCGTTATGCTTGTAGACAAATTTCATTCAAAATAGTAGGGCCCACAGAGGGCCCATAGTTTCCTCTCATAAAAGAGGATAACAAGAACTGTGGGGCAGGCGGACAAGGAGCCTTTTGGTGTTCATGATCATATTGGAATTAGTTAGTTATTTTCTTTCAGTTGTAGGATGTTGGGATTTCCCCTTCCTTGCATTTTATGGGGAAGAAGGAAGTTCAGTGACTGTCAAATGCTGTCATCTTAAGCAAGGAGGCCCCCAGAGAGCATCAGGGCTGTTGTGTTGACCCTAGAAACAAGGATGTGTGCAGCTTCTTCAGAGATACCTGCAAGAGGCAGTGTCAAAGGCCTCTCAGGGATCCTGCTAAGCTTGAGGAGAGAGTTGTAGCAGGCAGGCATCTCATATTTCTGTTATAAATCTCTAACAGCAAACCTCTGTTCCCGAAGGAAGGGGTGATGCGTCAGTTATTGACAGTGAATTATCGTCCGATGGCATCAGCCATCCGTGAATCCACTGCACTGCGCAGTGTAGGGATTCAAGAGGCAGTTTGGGATCTTGCTCAGTGCTGGTATTGAAGTAATTTCTACCCAGGAGAAATTACTGGAGAGTTTGGATTCTTCCAAAGAGCACATCTCAGAGAAATCTCAAAATTGGTGCAAATAGTATGCAGAACTAGACCTGTCTTCTGCTTAGAATTACAGCTAGGCAATCCTTCACTTCTTCTGTCAGTTGACTTTGGAAGAACTTGCCTTTTAGAAGAAACCCAAATCAGACTAGGGAGAAACAAATGTAAATTGATGAAATTCTCTGACACTGATTTTGCATATCTGTTTATGTTACAGTGTAATCCCAGCAGCCATTTTGCAGAACCTTGCTAAGAAGGCCTTATGGAAGAAGGTCATTGTCTCTTATCTTCTTTAGGCCTGGTCTGGTTTCACCTGTGATGTATGTATGTATGTAGTCATGCACAAAACTTTTCCAGTGGGGCTTTTTTTAATGGGATATAGTAAGCAGGTTCTCTATAGTCACCTGCAAAGATTGGTTCATCAGTCAGTGTCTGCATGTAGGAAAAATTTAGTTTTGTCTGTTTGCTCAATGATGTACGAATCTATAAATATCAGCTTCTGACACAATTTCCAGAATTACTTTTTTTTATAAAAATAGAGAGTGAATTAAATGCATACAAATGTCGTCAGTATGGCAACTTCCTGAGTTTATTTGCTGTTCCTGGTTCCTGCTGCAAACATTTCCAGGACAAGGTATCTCTTAAGTGCTGTTGGAGTGGGATCATTACCTTCCATTCAATATAGTATTCTTTTGGCTATTCCATTTTATTTTTCTGCTGCCACGATGTGGGCAGCATGACCTCTCTTATATGGATGCCTTATGACAAGCAGGGGGAAAATGAACAGATGGCAGTGCCTCCTTGTCAGTCACTTAAAATAATGGTGTAGAAAAGGTGTAACAAGGTATCTCATGTTTATCAGACTTAGGCAAGTCTGGTTATACTATTGCTGTCACATAAATGTGGAAATTCTACCAGAGTTCCAAGAACTTCTCCAATGTTTTAGTCTCCAGCATTTCAGTCCTCAGCTTTTCAGTCTCTTAAGGTTTTCCCTTTCCTAATGGAAGCAGGTACTCAGATAAAATAACAGCTACTCAGAGAAGAGAAGGCTTTTGGGCGACCTACTTGCAGCCTTCCAGTACCTGAAGGGAGCCTTCAGGGAGAAGGGAGAAAGAGGGAGAGAGACTATTTACAAGAGCAACTCATGACAGGACAAGGGGCCAATGGCTTTAAACTGAAAGAGAGTAGGTTTAGATTAGATATTAGGGGAAATTCCTTACTGTGAGTGTGGTGAGGCCCAGATTGCACAGAGACGTTGTGGAGAATCCTGGAAGGATTCAAGGCCAGGCTGGATGGAGCTCTGAGCAACCTGGTCCATTGAAAGATATTCCTTTAAGGTCCCTTCCAAACCAAGCCATTTTATGATTTTATAATAACAGAATTCAGCCAATGATACTTCAGGACTGGAAGCTCATATTTATTCTGAAAGTCACTAAATAAAGCACAACATCCCAGGGTCTGATAACTGAAGAATACTTCTTTTACATATGCCTATTTCTAGGCAAACTGAAATACATTCTTGTTCAGGAAAGAAAAAGAAAGCAGCACATTATGATCCCTCTGTGTGTCTAGACAGCATGAAAATTTGACTAGTCTTGGGTATTTTTCAACAGAAACACTTCAGAATTAAAAGAACTGTCTTGCTACAGTTTTTATCTTCCACATTTGGAAAACATTTGTACCCATCATACTGGAACACAGAATTACAACCATAGAAATCAGAGGTTTGGATCTCACTGAAGCACATTCCTCCCCATCCTGCATGCCCCACATAACCTGCAGTGCATTCAAAGAGGGGTGTGAAAGTGGTGTTGCTCAGGCTGGAAGTACAAACTAATATATCTCTCTAAAGAATGTAAAGCCACATACTTCACTCCCTCTTCACTTTAACACCATTTCTGAGATCCATGCACACTGTGGTAAGTGATATAATAACAAGGTGTTGATGATTTAGCTAAAGACATTTGTGGGAAAGGTATGTTCATCTTATGTTCAGACAAAGTCTCCAACTATGTGAACAGTGTTTTCTTGCAGGCCACATAGCATACAAATGGTAGGGCTTCAAACTCAGAGTTTAAATTAAGTTTGAAGTTCTGGACAAAGATCAAATGCAAAAGCATGTTGCATTTAATGTGTAAGACTTTAGACTGACAGTTAAAAATGTGAAGTCCTCATACCTAGACACGTTTCATGGCTCTGCGATGGGTTTATTGAGTGAAGATAAGCGAGTCATTTAAATCATGAAGTGTTACAGTGTTTTGATCTCTGAAATAAGGATAGTGACACCTGTTCATCAGGAAGGTTGTGATGATTAATATTTCACTGAAGCATTTTGGAATCTCTGGATGGAACTCAATATATAAATATGCAGTGTGATTACTGTTGTAACTGGGTAATTTATTTACTCTCAGGGGATGCTACAGTTTTAGTTTAGATACTACTTTATGTCTTTGTTTGCAGTGGCTTTTCCTGACTATCTTGGACTGCAAACCCTATCTACCTTAACAAGGAAGTTTGAAGGAATGCCATTCAGCTGTTACCAGAATTTTTTTTTTAATTCTTTCAGCTGTTAGAGAAATTGAGCAGGAGTATTTGGCACTTGGCTTCTAGTATGCATGTTCAGAAATTGCCATCATGAACTGCTGCTTTGTTAAAGATAGTTTAAGATCAAAATTCAGTTATCTTTTTCATAAAGAAGTATATTCTCCTTACCTAAGGGGATAGAAGATGTGATGTACACATGCATTTGAATAACTAACAGTACATGAGCACCTGCTGTGGAAAGATATTAAAAACTTAGAGGTAACAGTAAAGAAAATCCAGGAGACACTAAAGCTTTTATACAGTGTATTTCAAACTACAGACACAGTGAGAGCAAGAAGTTCTAAAGCTTTATCATCTGGCTGCTTCCCTTAAGATTTTCCTCAGAGGGTGAGTATCTCTCAACTTATGGATGTCTTGGCATTATACTGTTTTTTGCTCCAAATTTCTAAAAATGCAAAGGAAGCAGGGTTAGAGCAAGTCTGTGATTTGGCATCCTTAAATGGTGCCTTTGCAGACAGTGATGGCTCTGCTGCCCAAGAGGGATGAATTTTTTCAAATAAGGGTGTTTTTACCATAAAAACAAGCAAACAAAAGAAACAGAGAAAAAGAAAAAGAAAAAGGAAAAGGAAAAGGAAAAGGAAAAGGAAAAGGAAAAGGAAAAGGAAAAGGAAAAGGAAAAGGAAAAGGAAAAGGAAAAGGAAAAGGAAAAGGAAAAGGAAAAGGAAAAGGAAAAGGAAAAGGAAAAGGAAAAGGAAAAGGAAAAGGAAAAGGAAAAGGAAAAGGAAAAGGAAAAGGAAAAGGAAAAGGAAAAGGAAAAGGAAAAGGAAAAGGAAAAGGAAAAGGAAAAGGAAAAGGAAAAGGAAAAGGAAAAGGAAAAGGAAAAGGAAAAGGAAAAGGAAAAGGAAAAGGAAAAGGAAAAGGAAAAGGAAAAGGAAAAGGAAAAGGAAAAGGAAAAGGAAAAGGAAAAGGAAAAGGAAAAGGAAAAGGAAAAGGAAAAGGAAAAGGAAAAGGAAAAGGAAAAGGAAAAGGAAAAGGAAAAGGAAAAGGAAAAGGAAAAGGAAAAGGAAAAGGAAAAGGAAAAGGAAAAGGAAAAGGAAAAGGAAAAGGAAAAGGAAAAGGAAAAGGAAAAGGAAAAGGAAAAGGAAAAGGAAAAGGAAAAGGAAAAGGAAAAGGAAAAGGAAAAGGAAAAGGAAAAGGAAAAGGAAAAGGAAAAGGAAAAGGAAAAGGAAAAGGAAAAGGAAAAGGAAAAGGAAAAGGAAAAGGAAAAGGAAAAGGAAAAGGAAAAGGAAAAGGAAAAGGAAAAGGAAAAGGAAAAGGAAAAGGAAAAGGAAAAGGAAAAGGAAAAGGAAAAGGAAAAGGAAAAGGAAAAGGAAAAGGAAAAGGAAAAGGAAAAGGAAAAGGAAAAGGAAAAGGAAAAGGAAAAGGAAAAGGAAAAGGAAAAGGAAAAGGAAAAGGAAAAGGAAAAGGAAAAGGAAAAGGAAAAGGAAAAGGAAAAGGAAAAGGAAAAGGAAAAGGAAAAGAAAAAGAAAAAAAAAAGAAAAAGAAAAGAAAAGAAAAGAGAAAAGAAAAGGGTTGTTTGCGGGTTTTTTGGTTTGTATTCAAAAGTTGTTTCCACATCACAAGCTGTAACAGTATAAGTTTGCTCACTAGCATGGTCTTTTTTCATATACTGTACATCTACTCTGTTGCTTTGGTGAGGGTTTAGCAGAGGAAGGTCAGTCCCAGCAGTCAGACTGATATAGAAGCCTTTCAGTGTCTTGTTCTTGACAGATCAAATCAGTCTTTTGGTTTGTGAAGATAAAAAAAGAGACAGGTCTGTCTTTTATGTCCTTTCATAAGAAGTGGGAAAGAACCAGCTAGCACAAGTTTAAGAAAAAAATACAGACAGCCACATCTCTTTTTTCTGTCTTTTCCCCTAGAGCTTCTGTCAGTCTGAAGTTCCAAAGTATCAAATACTTCACTTTCTAGTAATGTACATAGCTGTGGTAGGTAGACCTTCTATGATTACTTAGTATTGAGAATGTACAAGGCAACCTTTGCAGGATCCTGTTGTCATTGTTCTTACCTTTACCAGACTTTGGGCTGATTATATTTGAAAAAATTCAAATAAAACATTGTAGCCATCTTTGATAATTTGATTATGCAAACAATAACTTGTTTTGCACCTGCTGAGAAAATGCTGCTCACTTAAAGAAAGTTTCTTGGAGCAAGGAAATTTGATATATCGTGGATTTTCCTTGATAATGATTGCACTTGATATAAAGTGGATTGTCCTTTGCATTCTCCCAGATTTTGGCAAATTAGAAACCTATGAAAATTCAGACAGCACTAGACTTTCACAATATTCAAGTTAGATCCTTCACAGGCTTTTACCAAATGGAATTTGTTTTATTTCTTTGCAGCTTCTGTGCTGATTAAATTGCATGCACACTATCCTCAATTTTCCTAAAAGGATACTAGATAATTCCTTCTGGCACTTGGTTTATTAACAATTCAAAAAAAGTTGGAAAAAAGCTTTTTTGCTTTTTTTTTTCCCCCTTTCTTTCTTTTCAATTCCAACTGGAACGGCTGTAAGGAATTCCCTTCACAACATCGGGAGATTTTTCCTAGTCATGGTTTCTTGCTCCACTTGGCTGTGCAAATTGCAGTCAGGCTCATGTGGGATGAGGCTGTTTGGGTCTGCTCCCTGCAGCAAGCAGTGGCTGGATCAGTATTTATGCAGCAAAAAGAGTATTCCATCAAGCTAAGGGGTTATATCCTCTGTCACAGGGATCAGCAGCCTCTCTCTAGCATAGTCCTCTAGCATGAGCATAGGGATGGGGAATGCTGCCTGATCCCTGTTTCTACCACCTCTCTCTTATGATTCCAAGGCCTAACAAGCCAAGAGCGGTCTTTGACACCCCTTCACAAACACCAGCATTCAAGCAGAGCTCCTACACTCAGCTGAAGGCACCAGTGAAAGTTCCTAAGACTGCCAGGGATTATAAAAGCAGCCAAATACACCCTGCCTTTGTCAGGGAGTGTGAAACCAGACATGGGAGCATAGGAGACAGTGGCTCTGAGGCACTAGAGGAGCAGTTCCATGATGGCAGAGGGTCCCTCTTTACTGCTGGCAGTGTCTGATGCAGGAGCTTCTGTCGCTCTTCATCTGGCTCTGCTCTGAGACTCTCCATCCTTTCTCTTTCTTCTTTTGCCCTTTCCCACGACACAAGTGAACTTTTCTCCTGGATTTCTAGGTAGCAAAATTTAATTTTGCTTCAAAATGTTAAAAATCTTTCAGCTGTTTTGTTCCAGGAGAACAGGAAAATAAATAAATGAATAGGATTAGAATGAACCATTTTCCACCACTTAAATACTTAGTCACATTTTAAAAAGCAGAATGCTTGTAAAGAATGCTGTTATGCATTTATCTAACTGTATTTCATCACTTCTAGTTGTTTATGAAAAATAACTTTAGTATATTTGGTGGTCAATTAAAAATAATAGGTTGTATAATTTCACCTTTTCTACAGTGCTGCAAGTAATTTACACACGCTTTTTTGTGCCAATCAAAATGACAACAAATACATCTTTTGAAAAAATTATATGCTTCAATAATCAAGTTTTAGCAGCTTTGGATGTACATTTTCAGCAAGTGTAAAGTTATGTTCTGGCATTTCTTCAGGACACTGTTTCTTCTTGATGGTGTTTTATTTTACAGAAGCGTAAAAGAAGTGACAGGTTATTGTGTACATAATCATGGTTAATTTTTAACTTCAAACACACCTCTGTGATCTTAAAAGCTTTTCATTTGTTCATAGGCACAGGTTTGTACAAGCCCTGTGCAACATCTGTATGCTGTTTTAGCAAATAGCTATAGTGGTGGCTCTCGCTCCCAAAAAGTTTAATTAGATCTGAAAAGCAGTTTAAGCTGTTATATGACTCGAACATGTATAAGCACCATCACAAATGTTTCCGCTTTAAATTGCAAGGTGCTCCGGCTTTCGCAGAAAAATGTTGCATCCCCAAATCCTGCTGAGATTGATGGGTTTCAAGGCAAGCAGCATCTCAGAAGATGTGGTCAGTTGAACTGGGAGTGCCTGGGAACTTGGAGGTCTAAGTGGTAAACCCCTCATGCACTCTGGTGCACTTGGTGAATTTTGTGCTCAAATACTTAGCTGATATTTGTATTCAAGATAAAGACAATAGAAAAACATCATTGTGTAGGACCTTGTTCCCAAACTCACATTCTCCATTACCACAGTGTTCTCTATATCACAGGTACTCCTCCTCTGGAGGTATTTTTCATTAAAAAACCCTAAACTCTCTTACTAAAAATGTCATACACATCATCAGAGATGAAATGTATTGTAATCTCTATATATTGTCATGTATACAAAGTAATTTACTTTTCATTCAACACAGATAACTAAATAAGACAAAATTAATCACATTCATTAGTAGTATTTTTAACTTTGTAGTCAGTTTAATGACATTCAAAGAAGACATATATCTATTTCAAAGTAGTTTAAAATTTTTTAAAATATATTATTTTGAAAATATATTAAAATATCAATTTTTAGAAATTCGCATAAAATTCCATTCCTTCAAAAAATCCTGAAACAATAAAGCTATTCCTGTATATTTAATATTTAAACCAGTAGTATGACTCTAAAAAGTTCTTGATGTACAATTTTGATAATTACATTTACATCCTGATAACCAATTTAACATCTTTGTAAGAGCCTGAAACAATTCTATTTTGGAAACTTATAGCAGAAGTATGCCCAGGGTAGTCAGTAAGAATAATTTTTAAACAGTGATCAAAATTTACTCCTTCAGTGAAACTATACCTACTTATGTCAACTGGTAAATTCAATACTAATTCTGTTCAAGCAAAAACACATTATCACTCTGAAAAACATGTGAGTGTTTTTAGGATCCTTTCCCAATTAACTCAATCCCATAGTCCATGATGTTAGTTGTAGAAGTGCTGTCCCTGTGCCAGGAGCAGCAGTAAGCCCATAAAATATTTTTTTGTGTGGTTTCTTTTGTGGATCTGTCCCACTACCCAAAGCACAGAGCAAGGGGTGAGGCTTACAGTAATACCTATTTATAGCTCCTGCTCGCTCTGTGTGAGAGCGAGCAGAGACTGAAATGGGATACATCTGTCCAGTTTGGTGGTTGTAACCTTTAGAGGAGAGAAAAAGCGAGCATCGCCTGGGCTATTGAGAGAGGGACACAGTGCTTGAGTCTCCAGCAGACTGCCTGAAATGAGATGGGGACTCCTTGCAATCCACCCCCGCTGCCCACTGTCACTTGATGTTTCACATTTAATCAGTCTTGCTTTTGAATTGGTTAGAGGATGGCAGTTTTTGATAAAATGTTTAATTTCCAAGTTTCATCTTTCATCTCCTCTTATTAAAGTGCGTTTTGGCGCATCACAAAAGGAACAGTCTTGACTTGCAGGTCAGATTTTGTTACAGACAGGCCACCACCAAAGGTACAACAACTAAGATCTTCCCTCTCCCTGCACTAAAAAGGCTAGGTAAAAACAGATATTAATAAAGCAGCTGTTAAATATCTATTTTATATGGTATAACTGTCTTGAGTAATTGAAAGTCTATCATTTAGAAAACCTAGCAGTGATGTAGGAAAATGTACTTATTCACCCTACATGAAGATCATCTCATCAGTATTTCTTCCTAGATGCTGAGACAAGCCTGCTGTCACTGCTCCACAGGTCCTGTAGAGTATCTGAGGGAACTGTAAGTATGTTATTTAGCTGTGCTGTGAATACTGACACTATGCACCAACCTAAAACCGATTTGATTAAACAACATACCCCTTCTGGCAGAATCTCAGGGCTGTTGCTCACTGTTGCTGCTTTCAGTTGGCACCACAGCTCACTGTCTGTCGCGCCTTTCTGTGCACCGAGAGGAGCATGCCAGTCCTTCTGGCTGCTGCTCGTTTTGGTGACGCCAAACTGGAGATGCCCCAGCAGGAGTGTTTTCCCCCTCCATTTTTGTGCATACAGGAGGATGTTTGGGAGGAGCACAAAGTCCTTCAGTTTGGCATGACTGTTGGAATTAACTGCTTCCAGTAGAGACAGTTGCATGCCACTTCTCTATCTTGATATCTAAAGAGAGAACTTTCAAAGTGCCAGCAGGAGATTTTCAGGGCAAATATAACTCTGAGTATTTTCTTTGATGCGTGCTCATTGCTCCTTCACTTTGCACGAAGGATTTCACCAGAAGAGACCTACCTTTCGGCATATTTCCCTGAAGCAAATCAAGGAAGTTCCAAATGAGAAAAAAGTGCACACATTGATTTCAAATATCTGAGAATTTGGAAAGAAATATTGACTGCATTCAGCCTGCTCTGCCATCTAACAAGGGCAAAACATTATGCTGTCATCCTGCCTGGCCTCCCACCCTCTTGTCTCTGACATAGATGGCCAGTGGCTCTGTGCCTGATTTTCACCTCCACCCTGATGCCAATCCACCTTACCAGCCTTCTGTCAGGTCACTGGGGTAAATGCTGATCCCTCTAATCTCCTGCCAGGCTATTTTGCTGGCAAGAACCCATGTTGGATACATGACATTTGGTCTACTTTTACTTTTAGACTGCTCATAAAAGGACACCACTTTCCCATTCTCTAACTTTAGGACCTTTCTGTTTCATTCAAATTTGAAGCTTTCTGCTGCAACCTCCACTTTTATATATAATACCCACTTATATAACAAGTACATTAAATGAGGTCCAGAGTATTTAATACAATAATGCTACCTAGCAAATACTATCATTTAAAAAGAAATTTTGCATAATTTATTTTTCATAAACTTTTTTGGTTTATTTTATATTTTGATGCGTTACATGAGTCTAAAAACATGAAGATATTAAAAATGTATATACATGGATATATACGTGGATACATAAATGGATATACAAATGGCTATATAAAAAAGTGGCGAGTGCAACTTGCCAGTGTATAGGCAGAGGCATTTTCAGAAACTGGAAGATTTTATAACAGGAAAGGGAAAACTACCGGGAATAAGCTGAGCAAAGCTGAAGCAATGTGATCCATAATACTATACTGCTATGTGTATGATGAACAGTTCTTATTGATAGTTACTATACCATAAGAGATCTTCCCAATATATCCGGATTTAGTAGTTCAAGGATGTATCTGCTGCCCTGTAGGCTTTTTCCCATGGTTACAGAGATCAAGTTCCAGCAATTTTATTGCTTACTAGAAGGAATGACTCAAGTGAGGTGGATTTCTGGTTGTCTAAGAGTCTGTCACAGTCAGTCTCGGCAGCTAATAGTTTCCACCTCTAAGACACTGTAATAAGGTTACAGATAATTATATTTAAGTGTTCCTCTGCAAGGTATTAGATATCTGTCTGTAAATGAAAATGATATCCGACAAAGGTTGCTGAGCTCACTAGGCAGGTATGGTGCAATTCACAGAGAAGTTTAGTCCTCGATGTTCTCTAAATGTGGAAGGAGATAATTATGTTTCAAATAGGAATAAGAAGTAATAATAGTAGTATTATGCAAGCAACACAGTTTAGTTTCTACTTCAAGATAGATAATATGCTTGCCATATCACTGAGTGAGCCTTTTACTACACCTGAAATATTATATAATTCATTATAGAGTGAAGACAAGAGCATATTTTTAGGGCATTCACTAATGCAAGCTGTGTCCAAGCAGAGTGCTAAAATCTCTAGAAAATGTTTCCATATATTATCAAAAACGGTCTTATAGCAAACAGAGAACATAATTCTCCATAGTATGCTTTTGAGAAAACTGGATGCAAAATGTTTCAAAAATCAGAATGATTGTAACTAATAGCCATGATTTATGAGTAAAAGAAAATCGAATTTTAAACTTAGTGTACAGCCTTGAGTCAGCTATTAGAACAACCTGTGTGTGTGTGTGTGCTTGCTAAAAAAAGAAGCCAATAAGAGTACATTTATCAGCAAAATCCTTTAGAAAGAGAAGTTTAAAGGAAATTCATTATTGAAAACTGTTAGATTTTTTGGAAAATGCATTATATAAAAGAACTCACAGAGGTATGTCTATTGCATTTTTAAAATCTGTTTATTTGTATATTTACTGAATCTGTAAGTACATGAACTGCAAGAAAGCAGAAAAAAATTCTAAATAAATATAATATAAACAGTAAAATAGTATAAGTAAAAAGATTGGTTAGGAAAAGGCAATTACAGAGCAGTTGACATTACTTCATTGATGAAATATGATTGGATACTTTAAAGTAAAATTATCTTGCTGCAATGCATGTAGGAAGAGGAGAGTTACCAGCATGGTCCTTCATGGCAATCTGAGAGCAGAGAAATTTGCAGGCACAGACAGTGTGGACACACAGATCCACTAAGTCTAATGAGAGAACGACCACAGGGCAATGGTCTTTAGACAGTCTTTATATCATTAGACAGTCTTTATACTAATTTAAAGAGCAAATTATAGTTTGAATATTAGGAAATAAACCCTAAGGAAAGTAGGTAAACAACACTGATACATATAGTGACAACTTTATGAATTAAGATTGCTCCCTCATTTGTATATTTTTGAGCCACCATAGCTAGTTAAATTATTTTTGAAAATACTTACTAAAACACAAGCTAAAGTTGAGTTGTATTTTTCTCAGTTAAACTTTCTGATGAGGACAATTTGCTTTTCATGAAAAACCTGACTGATGCCACCACCTGCTAACTTGGGATCATTGTATCAGATGATTTCCTTCTACCACCTGCTGTATGAATAGAGATGGAATCCAGCTGATGTTTTGACATTCTGGTGACAAGACTGTAACTGTTTCTGTAGCCCGTGTTTTAATCTAGGCATTGCCCCTGGAATATTCTGCTAATTTTAATTAGTTCAAAATACTGCCATTATGAATTTTAAAAATTGGAATCTGAGGACTCTGGTTTTAAGAATTATGCTTTTCTTACTTATAATTCAGTGTGATTCCATACCACATCCAAATACTAAATTTACTTAGGATCTTTTACTTTTTTTACTCAATTTGTACTTTTTTTGTATAGGGTTAATTACCAATAAGATGCCAAGCCATGGAGGATGGCATAGTATCTGTAATAACATCTCATTATGTATAAATTAGGATGTAGATTGTCCGTGTCTTCTAGAAACAGAAAGAGGCAGCCATTCAGAAATTACCATAAGTACTATTTTTGCCTGAACAGTTTCAGGAATGCAAACATGACAAAGTCATGTGTAAATCCTCCCTGTGAGCCCTGATTTGATGTTGTCAGTTTTAAAGAATGTTCTAGGTAACTCACTATATACACTTATCTACAGTTTCTTGCTTTATAGCAGCACTTTTCAGGAGGAAATGTGCATGTGAGCAAAGCACACATATTCCCCTAAGAGGTCTGACAGCCACTTAAGTCCCTTTGAGGCCTTTAGGTTATTCTGTGCCTAGGGAACAGCCTTACAATTTTATTAAGCACCAAATAAAAGTGCTCGTTATTGCCTCGAAGTGTAATCAGAGAGCTTATCTTTATGCATGTGTGGGAGACGTTAAAATGACAGTGGAACTAAGGATTTCTCATTCTTTAGTAGTAAATGCATTATTGGGTACGTAAGTTTAATACTTCTCTGGTTTTAGAAATGAAAATGAAGAGGGAATAAGTCTTGGAAAGATAAAAGAGGAAATAAAACTGTCTTGTTGACTCAGATTCAAAGTACTTTTGTTTATATTACTGTTATTTAAATATTGTCCATCTTGTGACTCTCCAAGGTCTGAAATCAAATGACCAGGTGATTTTGCTTCAGTATTTAGCAAACGGGGTCTACAGCACAACACCCTTTGCTTGGCAGGAAAGTCTTAGGATTGTTAATAATAGTTATTTGAATTTTGCGAGTAACATTAGAGTTTGTGTGCTAGGTTACAGAAAGCATACACATACTCACTCAATACTGGTTTTAGAAAAATGCCTCAGTTTTGTTCCTCTCACTGGCTGGAAGTTGCTTTATGGGTCTTACATGAAGTGAAACAGTGTCATCTCAGGAAAATACTGCAAACTCTTATTAAATCAGGTTTTGAAGCACTGAGGAAAATATCCTTGTACTGCTATACCAAATTCCCACAACTTATAAATGACATGGTGAGCTGTCCATTAAGCAGTCTGAACTTCAAATCTGTTCGGTACAGTAAGAACTCAAGACATATATTTTAGGTCCTGCTTGGCACCATATAAAGTTATTGTATATATATATATCTATACAAAAGAACCTTTTTGTTCAGTGGCTGAACCAATTTTTTATTTTAGTTAATTTGTTCAAACCTAATCAAAAATATCTTTTCCTCAAATTTTTTTACTAGAGGATGAAAAAAAAATTGGAAAAGCTTTCAGTTTGATGACATTTCTTTCAAGCTTGTGAAAAAGTTTTGCCCAATAACTCTGACTTAGAAATCTCAAGAAGAATGATGTGGGATCCTTGCATTCATTTCCTTTTGGAGTCTTGATGAGCTATGAAACCATGCAACAGAAAGCTGATCTAACTGCTATACAGTATATATCTGTTATACAAATTTTCTGATAGGGAAATGGTGAGTTTGTAGTTTATAGAAGAACATCATCAAGAAAATGAGTAACAAGCATGCCCAGTTTACTCTACTGAACAGTTAATGGAAACACAAGATCAAATTTCCTTTGGAAGCATTAGAATTAAATATGGATTTTCTCCTGAATGAATTCTGTAACTGCTGGATGGGATAAAACAACTCTCCTTAAGTAGTTTTGTAAATCTAAAACTAAATTCAGATTAAATAATCTCCTGAACTTGTACATATTTATCAAAATAACAATTTCTGTGTAATCTCCTTGAGTAGTTAGGGCATCACTAGTTTCTGCAAAGTCAGCATTTTCAATTTGGCTATCAGGAGATTATCTTTCAGAATTACTAAAGATGGAGAGAGAGCATAGCTCTTTACAGGCAGCTCTGTATTGCTTTGCCATGGAAGCCCTCATCCATCCATCGTCTTAGTGATCAATTTGGCATTTTTCTTGTGAGTCTCATAGATGGGTACAGTAGTGTCTGAAGGAAGATAATATCCCATATCTGAGAAAAGCCCGGAATTAAGATGGCAGTTTCTGGTACGCTAATTCAGTGACTATCAGCTGGCAGAGAACGGACAACTCTTTTTCTAGAAGTTTCTTTCAAGACATGAAGCATATACTCTCTCCAAGAAAGCCTGTTAATACTACACGATTTCCCTCTGCTTTTGTCTTCAGCAATTTTATAGTCAGAGTTATGAATTCTAACACATGAATAGTATTTTAACAATGAATAACAATATTTGGTCCAGTAAGATATTGCAATGATCCATGAATTTGTGATGTTACAACATTTGTGTGGTAAGACTATGACTATACTGTTTCAGAACAGTGAAATTAATGCTAAACAAGCTCACTCCTCCTTTTGAAACACAGCACTGGGTTATGAGGATGTCTCATGATGCTAGTGTTGTGCTGTAAGTAATCCTTTTCATCATGCTATAGAACCACACCTAGCAGAGTGTTTTGGGTTCAGATGCCTCTGGATCCTCCTAGTCTTTGTGCAGTTTACCACATGGACATATATTTTAAGGCAAATCTCTGGTTTTGAGGAGTCTAATTCCTGCTAAAGCTAGCATTTCTAAATGGCACAATGTACCACTGGGCAAACACAGACTTGAGTTAGCACAATTAGGAACCATTTCATTTGCTATTAATAATTTGATGCCCAATTTTATGACTGCTGTTAGTGTCTTGGAATGTTAAATTTATATTCTCTTGTAGACTAATTTTACTACACAGAGTGGGACTCTGAAAAAGGCTGGTAGCTAGGAGGGTGCTATGTGAGCCAAACTGTCCTTGGCACAATTAACAGCGTTGATATGAGAGATGAATTGGGCCCTATGTCTCTACTTTCTCTGCAGCCAGAGTAACAGCTGCAGTGTGCTTGTGACTTTGAAAAAAAACCCCAAAAAATCATGCTTTTTGGCAGTGAGTGCACATGCCTTTTTCTTCACATTGCAGCAATTCTTATTTTTCTGGATTATTTGTACTGAATCACTTGTACATCTCAGGTTAGAGGCTTTTTTCTTGTGCATGCTTCTCTAGGAGTTTGTGGTGACCTACGTTTGCGTCTCCTTGAAATTCTCCCATCCAATACAACAGGTGCTCTGTGCTGGTGGAGCACAAAGACAGGGTGAAGTTTGGAGCAGGATTCCTGACCCAGGGTTAGCAGAAGGCACAAATCAGTCTGCCTCTGTCCTGGGTCACAGAGCCCCAATACACCCATGGTACTTGCTAGCACAATGCTGGGTGTAATACCTTGTTGCTGGCATATGCCTCTTGGCTGTCCCTCCCAGGGAATTTGTGATGATATCGAAGTGCTTGTCTTCACTTGTTACACAAAGAAATAACATTAACCAATCATAAGCTTCTTAAATTAGTAGTTATGATTGCCTGGTATATATGTTTGCAAATAATATTTTTTACCAGTAAGTTAGTATTTAATAGACAATGCTACAAAATTATTCATATAAAAATCATTCAGGATCTCAACAAAACTAAGTGAAGCAAGTTTAGATTATATGGTATGGTATTCAGCACCTTTTACTCTTTATGTAAACCTATATTTCACAGGACAAAAACTGACAAACAACTTCAAGTCAAATAATATAAAAGTTATGAACATTCTGTTACTTTTGATTAAGGAAAAAATAAATTCATAGACATTAACTTTAGAGTAAGTCACCACTGTTGAAAAACTACTACAGTCTGAATGCAGATAGTAGCAGAAATGTATACATACTGTGGGGGAAAAAATGGATGCTTTTTTCCGCAGCAGTGTGTATTAAAATCACAAGGCTGGTCATACAGGAACAGCCCAGCTGCCAACACACACAGAATTCTGACGGGCCCACCCAGACACCTCCCTCCAACAAGCCCAGCTCCCACGGCTCCCTGCAGATGGAGTTGTGCAGGAGGCATGGTGGGGCACAGATGGGAAGGGCTGTGGGATAGGCAGCAAGCCAGGCTCACTGCAAGGCTCGGCGTCTGGACAAGGTCAGCCTACTCCTCACAACAGTAGCCTTGAGCCACAGGGACTCAGGCCACTCTTGTCCCTGTGCCGGAGGTCAGGTGGCTCCATGGTGTATATATATATATATATATATATATAGTATTAATATCTCAGGATAAGTGGATGAATAAGAGAAATGACTGCAAACTGGGCAGATTTGTGCAATGTGCTTAGTGTCCTGTCAAGAACAGTAAGTAAGAGCCTGAAGGTCTGATTTAAATTGTATTTCACGAGACAGAAAAATCTCAAGATATAATAATAAATAAGTGAAAAATATATTTCAGTCTCCTTTTTAAAATAAAATTTGTTCATAAGTCTTACTTTTTATGACAACTTCACTTACTTGTGAAATATTGTCTTTGCCTTTTCTGAATGAGTGACTTTTATAACTCTATTTTCCACTTTGTGATTTTCAGCCAAAACCACTTAGAAAAGGACACTGACAGCAAAGAAATTGAATCAAAAACAGGTGAAAGGGTTTAATTGCCAATCTGTGGTCCTAAGGAAGAAATTTATTAATTTTTCAGTATGCATTTTTACAAATCCTACTGTTTTATCTGGTAAGCCTTATCTACTGCAGCATTTTAAATGCACAATAAAAATATTTGAGTAATCATGACCTAATTGCAATTCATTTTGTCCATGAAATCCTGGAGAAACCCCAAGGAGGACAAATGATTTCAGCAAGCACAGACTATCCCTCTGTTTCATTGACTTGCAAAGTAACTGGTGAAACATACTTCATTCCAAACATTTCAGCTGAAAGAGATAAGTGAAAAGAATAAATACTGTAAAGAGATGGATTTATTTCACTAATGTAGGAGGCATTTTAAAGACAACTATTCAATACCAAGCTTTAATGTCAGTGCAGATTTAATGAAGTCAGAATACATTACATCTCTGAGGACTGCATTTGAAGATGCAAACCAGCATAGTTCCACTGCCTTAGCTGGAGCTTTACCAGTCTATAACTTCTAGCCTTGAAAAATCTTATTGAATATTCTCAGTTGTGTCTCCTTTCTTCTTCTGTTTCTTTGTAGCCAAAGACTATTTTCTCCTGATTTTCCCCCTGCACCTCTGTTGTTTTAATAGGTTTTTTCCTTTCCTTTCTCCTCTTCACTTCAGTCTTTTCAGCTGTCTCCAACAACCTTTTTTGTAAATTTTTGTTTCATAGAATCATAGAATAATCTGGGCTGGAAAGAAGCTCTGGAAGTCACTTAGGCCAACCTCCTGCTCAAAGCAGGACTGATTTCAAAGTTAATTTAGGTTGCTCAGGGCTTCCTGACCAGATGAGTTTTGAGTATGAACAAGGATGGAGACTGCACAACCTCTGTGGGTTCTTGTTTCCCTACTTTAGCCCCCCCCCCACTTTTTTTTTAAATTTAGTTTTTAATACTTCATTATGGGTTTTTTTGCAGTTCTGCTTCTCTGAATAGCTTCCATAATTCATTTCATCTTTATGCGTATCTCTACCCTTCTACCTCTAAAAGTTGTAGCAAACATACTATTTCCATGGCTTCTATATTTTCTGATGTACTTATTTTTCTTTGCAACAGAAATATACCTCCTGCTTTGATATACAGGGTTATATTTGCCCCTCACAAGATTCAAACTGATGCCATATGGGTAGAGGTCAAATGAATGACCGCAGCTTATTGCCCAAAGCTATTCAGGTAATGTGAACACTACCAGATCTGCCTTAACCCCCTGCCTTATTGTCCTTTGCTCCTGCACAGCTGACCCTTCTTGCATTTGAAAACCAGACGTGTGCCTAATACCTGTTAGAACTTCAGTGATATTTGAGGGAACAGTGGCTGCTAAGGATAAAAAGGTGTTCAACTGTCAGGCCTCACATTGCCTGAATCACCAGATTCATGTTTGGAAATTTACTTTTTGTTTCAGTTGAAAATTTGGAAAAAAATGTGGCTTAGCTGGTTTTTGTCCATGGCATTGACAGGAGCTACTGGAACATCTGTCAGTCTAAATGAAGGTTGTTAATTTTAAATTGTTCTAAACAGTCAATCTTCAGGGAGAGATAGACCTTCATTGTTTACCATAGAAGATCTGGGGTGCCATTCTATACAGGGAAAGTTAAACACATTAAAATGAGATTTAAGAAAAGTAATTTTATTTCTTTAAAAATATTTGCATTTGAAGTAAATGTCTTTCCTAAAATACTGAAAATACATACATTGTTAAAAAAATGGAGTCATCTTCTGGTATTTTCTTTGAAGTGGTCTACAACAAAGCTTTGTGCTTGAATTGGGAACACTGAACCTTTGACTTTCCTGATGCTTAGTGCTTCTGTTTACTTTTACAACAAGTAATTTTGCAAATCATAAACAAGTGAAACATCACATCTGAATCAGTGGGAATTTGCTTACATTTAATGAAGTAGTGCCCGTTTGCTTCATCACTGACAACCATTTAAGTTGACTGGGAAGGAGATAACTTGCTGCACTCTGATAACTGCTTCAACGAGTAAGATCCAAAATATGGGAAAATTTTAATTTGCTGGAGAAATCTGAGACATATACAACTCCTCTCAATTTAATGTCTTACTATTGTTTGTACATTTTATGCCAGTAAAATCAAAGCACTAAACTTTGCTCTGCTTTTGCTCTACTCTACTTTGCCCATGTGTGTTCTGCAACAGGACATCTCGGGATACGGAAATGAGTCTTGTATCTTCGTGCTTCTGGGGTGGGCAGAATGGACCTCTCTCCTCCCACCTCCTATTCTTTCTCACACCCAATTCTCAGAACTGAAGTTCTGTTTACCTGTCATGATCAGTGTGCTCTGGTGTATGCAGTTTAAAAGAAATAGTTTGAAAATCTTGCTTCTTGTTGGATTTTTTGATATGCATGGTATTTGGAGACACAAGCTTTCTGTTTGCTTTCACTTTGCAGAACTTTTCAGATTTCAAATATTTTTTCTCTTTTCATATGACTGTGTTTATCAGTGACCCCACATAGAGAAAACAGTTTAATATGCATCTGAGTGCTTCCATCTTATAAGCAGTCAAGAAGAAATTCAGTATTCCCAACAAGACTCAGTATTCTCAAGATTATGCTCGATACCAATATACATTGGAACAATCCAGATATTCCTTCTACAATCCTGGATTCTTGACAGGGGATGTATGATATATATGATTTTATTCCAGGAGTGAAGACTGTTTCGGTACTATACAGCTTCACTCGAGGCCTCATTCCCTCATTTCAGGAGAAAAGTATTGTCTCCTAACGTGCTTTCAGGTAAAACAGATAATCCACACGCTCCATGCGAGGGATGCCGGGCTGCCTGAATGATGGGACAAGCAGCTGTATGAAGACTTTGCCCAGACAGAACAACCTAAGCAGGGGAACTGGTGCTAAATCAAGTCCTGCCTGTCGTCACCGTGGTGTCAGGCTCTGCCTGGACATCCCCTTCCTTCGACGCTGCGTGGGGAAACGGCTTCCCCCCAGAGCTGATGTGCAGGGGAGGGTGATAGGCGGGGGCTGAGTGTCGGTGACACTGAACCTGTGGGACACTGACACCGCTGGATTTCACGGCACGGCCTCTGCCATTCCGGGTGGGAATGCGGCGTTGCCACGCTTCTCAGAAGCCCATATATTTGCTGGAGCGACACCGCTCGCGTGCGGTAACGCCGCCCGCACCCGGGGCGGGGGGCGGCGGGACGGGGCCGAGACCCCGGGCGGGCTCGGCCCACG
>VZRQ01002141.1:75730-167689 GCA_013397975.1 Machaerirhynchus nigripectus
GCCGCCGCGGGGTCTCGCCGGGCGTGCTGGCGGCAGCCCCCCGCCCCCCGCCTGTCACCGGACCCTGGGCTGGCGCCACGAGTGCCGTGCCAGGAGCCGTGCGGATGCCAGCGAGGGGTTGCTGCTGTGTCAGGCTGAGCCTCCTGCTGCCTTCTGTTGCAGAGACCTTAGTGAAGCAGCTCTCCTCTTATGAAATCATCACACCTGTCCGAGTGAATGAGTTTGGAGAAGTTTTCCCGCAAACGCATCACTTCAGAAGGAGGAAAAGGAGCTTGGACGCACCGCTGGAGCCCGCTGCTTTCCGAACACATTACCAGCTCAGTGCATACGGGCAGGTCTTCCAGCTCAACCTGAGTGCTGATGCAGGCTTCGTTGCCGCTCAGTACGCGGTGGTGCACGTCGGGGCCCCGCAGAAACAGCCCTCCCCTGACTTGCGCCACTGTTTCTACCGCGGGCATGTCAATTCCCAGGAGACGCACATGGCTGTCTTCAGCATCTGTGGTGGTTTGGTAAGCGTGTTGGTCACTGCTTCCTGTCTTCATTCATATTCTCCTTCCTGAAAGAAATGAAGTGGGATGCCTTTGCTGGAGAGCTAAGCTGGAAATTCTTGGGCGTTGTTCCAAGTAGTTGGTCATGAAATGTCTTGGCATCAGCCTTTTGCAGTCACGATGATATTCTTCTGGTGGGATATACAAATGCCACTTTCAAAGGATCTGTTGCTGGCCAGTAATATAGTTGGTTGATGTAACTCCTGACACCAAGAGCATTATCATGGAGGAAAAAGCATGGCTTAGAAACACAGTAAACTATTGATTTGATAAAATGATGCTGTCAGTTGGCATCAGTTATGTGTTTGTAGCTTAACAGATATTGTGGTTGTGAATGAGGAGTAATGGTAGTTGAGAGGATGAAAGGAGCTGATGTTGATCCGTTTCTTCCTCAGCTTTCAGCAATACTGGAGAGGTATGTTATATCCTAATAAGTGTGCGTCAGTGCTCTCTAAACACATTTCTGCTAAAAGGGAATAGGAAATTCCCTAACTTCAGTGGAAGTATGTCTTTGAAATGTTTCTTAAGAACTGAACTGAGTGAGCAAATCAAAACTCCAAGTATAACATTCTGTACTTATCCCTTGATAGCATTTATTATGTCTTCCAAAGTGATAATGGAGAAATAGTATCACACAACTGTCTATGAAAACAGTTGTACTGTGTTGGTAAATGTTATAGTTTTGTGCCTAGAAACATGAAGACTGACACCTTGTGCTTTACTACATCACTCTTTATTGAAATGCCAAGGACAGGTTGTGTGACATGCCCACTGTAGAAATACAGCATTGTAAATATTACTGTGAATTTAAGATGGGGTTGTTCCATTTTTTTGCAGTCACTCAGGAAAGTGGAGGTCCAAGGCGCTTACTTTTGGCACCTCAAGAAAATCCAGCTTCATATACTAGGGTCTTTCTAGTAGCCTACAAAAAATAAAATGCTATTGATTGGATACATTTAGGACTGTTCAAAGTGTATTAAAAGAAGGTGATACACAGGACAGAAGAGAGAATCAGAAATAACTAGTATTTGAGAGAGACATCTCTTTCTTGTGCTTCTTGGATATTTGGATATATACCATCTTGGTTTTGGGTTGAGGTGTGTAGACTTTGGATAGTCCTTGGAAATTATTGGGAAAGCAAGCATTTGAAAACAGTAATTCTGTATTCATCCTAAGTTTTGTCTGTGTATCTTGCTTTACAAACAACTGTCATTGGTTCTTGATTACATTATCCACAGCCCAATTCAAAACTATGCCAAAAACCTTAATATGTTCACTAACTCAAAGAGGGAGTAGGAAAGATGAGGGATCACAAATATGGTTGGGTTTTTTTTTATTTCTTCCATTTTTCTTTTTTTTAATAGGTGCTCAAATATGTGTCATTGAGACTAGTGGCATACTTTATAAGGAATAAATATGAGAAGTTTTAAAAATTTCTACTTTCATAACCTTTGCTGCCTGTTTGAATTCTATTCCTGTAAACTGTTGCTTTGCATTACTTGAAGGGACCACGTGCACTGAAAATAACTTTTCTGCAAAACATGTACTTACTGCTTTTAAAAGTTGTCTCAACTACCTTCTTATCAGTTCTCAAATTCTTCATCACAAGACCATCTTCTTCCCTGCACCAAGGTGAATGTCTCACTTCTTGTTTCTCTTCCCTCTCCTCCTTACTGATACATTACAGTATCATTATGTATATGTGTGGTCGGAGATCCCTGAGTGCCTCTAAATTAGGCATTTGCCTCTTCTAGATGAGCCTTGTGAACTTTCACTGCAGCTTCTAGCTGTATTTCATGTCCTCAGTCATTGCCTGGCTGACAGAGTGCCCAGTCTGAGCCACCAATAAAGACCTTTCTGTCTCGGTGCTCTCTCAGCTCTCGTTTCACCTTCTGCCCAGGCAGACACAGGCTTGGAAGGTATGTAGCATAGCCAGTGTTATGTCTACTTTCCCCTCAGTGGTGGAGGTTTCCAGAAGAGGAAGCAGAGCCTCCATGAACGCTGCTGCACTTCTGTGGGATATGCCTATAGTTTGCCAGGGGGGGATTGTGTGGTGGTCACAGCCAGCTGGTTGCCTGTAACTGCACAGAGTGTCCTCCAACCTGACTCAGAACCTTCAAGCTAATGTTCTTCCTCATCTTCATGGATTCTGCCTTGTGTGACTGCCAAAAGAGAAAACTTTTTTGGAGTTTAGAGAAGAATGGATGTGAAGAGAGGGAACTACAGACCAAGTGGAATTGTCCTGTGAGATCTTGTCCTCCCTGAGTGCATTCCCCATTCCTAGATGGGACTATCTTGAAAAATAAGTAGAAAGATGTTTTTATTCTCAAAGCTTTTAAAATTTCATGGGTTTGTGCGTTCAACAAATGTACCTGCAAAAATACATTAGTCAGTTATTGCTGTTTTAATGAACAGTGCCATGCTTCATGAGTGCATCCAGACATTTAAAGTCTGACTGCTGCTGAGGTAAGATACTATTTATTGTGAGCAAGACAATAGAAACCATACTAGTCACTCGGTAACCTTCTGTTATTATATTTATTTTAAGTAAAATCCCTTCTCTTTGTAGCATCACTGAACTTGAGTTTGGTGTATGGAAGTTAAGATATTGCTTTGAGCTGTTAGGTATAATTTTATCTTCCAGCTTTGCATATGTAAGGCAATTGCTTATATTTGACCAATGCCGTAAAAGCTAGGGAGGAAAAAATTACTTGTACTTAGCTATAAAGGTACAGGAAGTGTAACAGTGGAATTTTAAAAATTGCTCTGGATATGTGCCTGAGTCATGTGAAGCAAAACTAAGTACTTGTGTTCACTTTATCCTGTAGGCTCTGTCCCCAAGGTCTGACTATTCATTCACAGCTTCATTCCCCCTTCTCAGGTTCCTTCTTTCCTTTTTTTTGCACACTCAAGTTGAGTGTGTTCTCCCCTCCACTCTGCTTTGCCATTTCACCCTCAGTTAAGCCTTTTCCTGCATGTTCTAAGAGCATGTACAACCCAGAGTACCCATGGAGCAGTGCTTAATGGCTCCTGACACCCTGTATGCAGTTTTGTTGTGTTACATTTCGGAGCATGCCCTGGGTTCAGGGGTGCAAATGGCACAGGGAGTTTAGAAGGTCAGCAGGGAGTCTGTAGTAATTGAGAGGAGGGAGTGTATAATTAGGGGACTTTGGGATCTATCAAAGGAAGGAGGTCGTTTGGAGTGATGGCCTGGCTGAACATCTGATCGCATACAGGCATATTTCTTGCATCTTTAGAGTAGTTTTTGAGATTTCATGCTTTATTTCACTTAATTTTCTTAAGTTCTATCTTTTTTACTTTTACTGCATTAGTGAGTTATAGCTTCCTACAAACGCGGGAAATGGGATCTGCTGAGGATGTCCCTGGATGCATGTAGACTAAAGAGACCTTCCAAATGTTACCCAGACAGCAAAATCAAAGAGGTAAAACCCCACAGAATTAAAAATCATTTAACTTTTGAGAACATATGACTTATGAGTTTAATGACAAATACAAGCAAATACCAGTGAATGAAGTGTCTTATAAATGATGATAGCTCCCTTATTTTAACTAGAATGCACCTTCAATTCCTAGCAGGACCCCATCTAAAAAAAGGACTTTCTTTGTTTTTCTTTTTTTTCATCATCCTGAATGAATGCTATAGAAACAGTTTGTTTAGTCTTTTGAGAAGCCTGGTATTTTTTGTCAGGGGTTAGGAGGGTGTTGCTGAGGGTAGTTAAAATCAGTTTTTGTGAGCTAGAAGAATGCTTAAGTGCCCAAGGTGTTTTATGTGACTGCGGTGAGAGAGGGAAAGGTAAGAAGGAAAAAATACATTCTTTTGGGTGTATGGTCTCTGGTGTGTAGAGCAATTTTACATGTTCACTGACTTGCAGAAGTTAGGAGTGGAAAAGTACACATGAATCTCTTCCTGCATGGATTTGCCAGCTGTCAGCTTTCTGCAGTCCAGGAAGGCAGGACTGCTTTGTTCTAATGTAGCTCTGGAGTGTGACAAGTTCCTTCTTTGGCGGCTCAATGAAGCCCTTGGGTAACACTCCCTTACTGCACATCAAACTTACTTTTGTATAGAGAATGGCAAGAATATGAACCTAAGCGTGGATCTTCACAATCTTTGGTACAGGAGGCTGTGTTTATTTTTTTATTAATATGGGTCAGTGAATCACCTTTCTGAGAAGTTTTGAAAACAGCTCTGTCTGTTGCTATGTATGGGTAGAGTGGCTTCTTTTAAGAAAAACCAGGCAATCCTGAAATTTGCCTTAAAATTTGATTTTTAATTGTTTGGTTAAAAAACCTCAACAATCCAAAGCCCAAAAACTTTCTGGAAGCTACTGCTAGCATAGCCGGCATCTGATTTCTTGGAGATGTAGTGCAGGTAACAGACTCCAAATATTTGCTCCCTGGTTTTGTGCTCCTTAGTACTAACAACTTCAGTGAGTGAAACTACATTGTTTTTTCCAGGACACTTTAACACTTGTAACTGGAAAATATGCTTACCTTGATGTAATTTAATGCTTTAACTCCTAAGCTGTCACTTAAAAAAAGTTGCTTTCTAAATCTGGAAGGCAGGATAGTTTCAGCATTCAGGTTACATTTATAACTCTATAAGCATCCATAAGGCACATACTGAGTTTCATAGTTTTTTATCTTAGACTACTGATTCCATCATAAGCTAGGGAAAAAGTCCTATTAAAATTTCAACTCAAGGCAGTTGGTTCTTGCTTGAGTGAACAGAGTCTTATTGCTACTGGCTGGGTGATGTGAAGACTTCCACTTAGTAGTTCTGGTTTCTCATGTTATATACATATATAAGGTGATATATCCAGCTTGTGTGTGTTTTAAGGGGAAAAGCATCAGTGGTTCCATTATAACCCTGTGCATTTGCTCTGTCTCTGACCAGCACAAAGTGGTTTTAAGTTGAAGGTTTCACTTTGCAAGTTCAAGATAAAATGTTCTTTCTTTTTGGCTTGTTATAAAATAGTAAGATAATTTAGGGCCCCCTACAGCTGTTCTAAAAATCCTGAAACTTCTCCAGTATGTTTTCATCAGACTCTTTACATCTCTACTTTTCCTGAAAATATTTCCACAGATGCTATACCTTCACGCATGGGCCAGCACAGATCAGCAAATACAGGTGGTAATTGCAGTTTTAAACTGAGGAGATACATGGAGTTGTGGATTGTGCAGCTGAAGGTCTGTCACAGAAGATGTTTTATCAAAAGCAGTAGGACCTGAGTATGTGTCTACCTGATCACCAGCAAAATTCTGCAGGAATTGTCCTTTAGACAGACTGGGACATGCCTATGTAAAGTTTTATATAAAGGGTGCTCAGCCATCGTTGGACTGCCTTCGGCCCATGTCCTGTGTCTAGTGGCCTTCCTCCCTGGTGGCTACTTGGGCACATTCAGTTTGCCAAATAATTGTTTTGATGGCTGCAGCTTGTTCTTAACTGCTGCCTTTATTGTTTGTGACACAGGCAAATTTGCTGGAATGCTCTGGGCAGCCAAAGGAACTTTGATTTACTTTTATTTGTCTATATATATACACACACATGTTCATTAAACTTTGAGGAAGTACACAGAAGTTTCTGTGCATGAGTGTGAGTGATAGGAGTGTTAGAGGAGGGCAGAATACAGAGCATATGGCCCTTTGCTGTCACTAGGTAAACTAAATTACTGGTGTGCAATTACTGGTGGGGGTTTTTTGTGTGTGTGTGTGTGTGTTTTATATTTCTTTGTGTGAACTAAATGCTTCCAGTCCCAGGTGGCAGTCAACAGTTAGCTGTCACAGATCTCAGAAAACTTTGTACTCTTGGGGAATAGGTAGGCTTCCCACATGAGATAGTGTATCTGCAACAGTCTCAATTCTCATTCTGTTTCAGCTATACCCTCATGTAGAAAATGGCAAGATTAGGGTGGCAAAGCCAGACACTGAGAACAGTTAATACCTTCTGGGAATGCATATTGACTGAAGTACTCAAGGTAGCTTACTGTGTGGCTGACTAAGGTGAAAATCTAACCATAGCTTGTGTGCTCTTGAGTGGTAACTGCCTGTGATGGTCCTTTTGAGGTCGAAAGGACTGTATGGAGCTATTCATCTCCCAGTGAGAGAAGACGGTAGTTCTGCATCTACTTAAAAACATCAAAACTAGGAAGTTCTCTTTAAACAGAGATAAGTTGCTAATGTAAATTTGCTTGACGTTTTCTGAGACAGGCAAGATGATATGACTGAATTTCCTCCAAGGTAAAGTGTACAGATCCCCTAGGTCTGTGTTCTGTCAGAATACTTAGCTTGATGATAGTTTAGGTGTTAAAACCAAATCCCCTAAAACTCAAAAGCCAAAAATCCACTCCTTCCCAAAGTAACCCCCAAACAAACAAGAAAATCCGTATATGTATATATACATTTTGTTTTGCCAATTTCAACAGGTATTGCAAGGTAACTGCTTTTCTGTAGTGGAATCTTAATGTATATATCTATTAAAAAGTTGTTAGGCAAAAATGTTTTTGCTTTAATTAAGCAAAGCTTCTTAAGTCTTTCATTATAAAATATTGTAACAGTGAAGCAGGAAGAAAAAGGTGGAGAGCTTCTTACATGATTCAAGAGCTTTCAATAAACAAGAGGAGAGGGATAGGAGAGGGGAAGAGAATAATATAAAAGGAAGGGACTTTTTAATTTACTTTGACTTTTAAAGTGCTCTTGCTGTAAACTACTTGTAGGTTTTTAAGTGAGTTAAGAAGCCATACCTTAAGGGCGTGAGGAGTACTTGAGTACAGGAGTGGAGCTTACCTGGGAGGGAGTCTGCCAGCTTAGAGGCAAGTTTTCCAGGGCTTCGGTTGTTCTTTTAGAGTTTTTATGAAACTGTTCCAGTTGTGCTCATTGAAACAGTTGGACATATTAATTCCTCATTTCTGAAATCTGCTATATATCCCTTATATTTTCTGTGTGTTCTGCAAACTTTATAGACAAAGATGTAATTTGTATATGGGCATGATACGTTCTTTAGCCATAATTGTGCAATATTTACTTCTATAACTCTTTCAATAGAATTAATATTGGTTATATTAAACTATGCAGTTTTAAGCTACTTTAAACCACTAAGTCATACCATATAGTGAGTAGCTGTGTTGATACCCTGAACCTTGATTTAATATAAAGTGTCTAGATCATCTATAATATTTTAAATCCAAAAAATAAATTATCATACTCACATGGGTTTTCTCATAAATTCTCTCAAATCTATGCAGATGCATTGTTCTGGGTAGCACCCCTTCTTTGGACCACTTACTTATGATGTGCAAGAGACTGTTTTCAATTTTGTACTCTACTTTACAGAACAGATCTTTTAAATGTATTTTTATCTCTTATCTGAAGAACAGAAATAGAATCTTTCAGGGAGATTTCTTGTTAGATGATTTGAGAGGAATTTGTAGACAATAAGTAAATCCAGTGCATTTCTGATTTAATTTCCTGCAAATGCTTAGGCTCCTGTTTTAGCAACCTGCCTCTCTACATCTAAGTGCCTTTTCTTTATTTCATGTTACCAAAAATATTCATTGTTTGGATCTCCCAGCCCTTTCCCTTGTGTGTCCAAGGTGCTGCAATAGCCCCATTTGTATCAGCAGAATCTGTCACCACATGAAGTATCACTGGAGGACTGTAAACAGACAGTTAACTGGTGACTGAATTTTTGTATATGCATGCATTAGGAAAATGAGGAGCTAGCCATGTGTTTTCATAGTGGATTTGAAGGATTGGAATGGGTGGCTACAAGTTCAATGTCTTCCTGGGCTTTGAATGACAAATATCAAGTACCTTTCTTAAGATAGAGCCCTGCTTGCATCTCTTAAATTTTGCTCTTTCTTGCATACAACATAGTGAGTTCTTTTCAATTAAGATAGATGTGCAAAAATTTGTCATAGACTACTGGTAGGAGGCCTTCATAACTACTCAGTGATAGTAATTGCATCTTTACCCATACATTGTTGAAGAGGAGAGAATTCATTGACAAAAGAAAGCTTATTACATCACAGATTTTTGCTCAGCTCTTTCTTCCCTATCTAAGCAGGCCATTGATCCTGGAATACCGTGCAAGAATCAGTGGGCCAAAGAGTGTGCAAGAGGAAGCTTGACTCCATTTTTCTAAAATGGTTGCCCCAAGCATCTGTAAGAGTGGACTCTGCAGTCTGAAGGATGTGATTGTACCATCTTGTGTTAATCTTTTGATTTAAAACAAAAAGCTAAGAATAATTCTGAGGCCATGGATCATAATAGAGGATTCTGTCCTTCCAGCTGTCTGTCTTAACTTTTTGGCCTGTGAATTTGTTGTCTGTTACTGTGAATTTTTGAAGTAAGGAGACTCAGTCAAAAACATATGTCTTAGTGTTTGGGGGCTTTACCTTTTTTTTTTTGTTTTTAAGAATGAAATAATAGAAAAATAATATAGCCTTGTTCTTGCAGTTAGTTTTTTCCAGTGGAAGTCTGACATTCTGGAAATTGAGTTTAGTTTAAAATGTAGTACGAATTCTTTCCTTATTAGTTCTGAGGTATTGTTCTCATAATCTGTGTGTTGTAACTGAAACCATTGCTTTGTAAAATCTGAAAGTCTGTTTGTTGGAAAAGCCCTTGAAGAAACAAACTCAGATTATCTGCTCCACCTGTTTGAAAGAATAGGTGGGAAGTAAAATGTATGTGTGAAATAAAGCAGGAACAATAAAGTTCTTGCTTAAATCCAGAAGAAAATACTTTAAATATCTATTATTTAGCAGTATGGGTTTTGGTATTTCAGGAAAAAAGAATTAACTAGCACATTAGTGTTGACAAATAGCATGGGGTCAGATTTATGATGTTTTGTTAACTGGGACTTTAATAATATATATTATAAAACTTGAATCTTAACAAGAAGAATTATGCTTTGTTCCTGAGCGACACGCTCTTGTCTGTCCCTGTCACTGACCCAAAATGTTGTACCTTAAGACTGACAAGCCGTGGCATGTCTGTTTTCCTGAAGCCGTTTCCAGGCTGTTCTTGGTACGCTTGATCTGCTGTCCTCTACAAATTACATGCCCTGGAAACACTGGATGTGAGAAGGCTAAACTGAATGTATAAAGGATCCAGCACGAAGACTACTTGCAAAGAATTTAAATGAAACTGAGGGGGAAAAGTGCTTCTGTGAGTTAGATTTAAGCAGTCTTGAAATGAAAGTACTACTTAGCTGTGTCTTTTATCATTCTGCGACAAAATTGGTACAGAGGGTTCATCCACAATGTGTTGACAATAGCTCTAATAATGTTATGTATCAGGCAAGATTGGCTTCAGGCATGTGTCAGACTTAAACACTGACAACTGATAACTGCTTAGAAGGATCCCAAATTCAAGGGAATATTATAATTCCAGTACAATACCCTGGACAGTAAGGTAGTCTGCAGCAGCCTTTGAGAGACTTAGGTCTTAGGCAGATTGTTTGAAAAAGCCCTCTTCTTGCTTCTGTTCTCATTTATCCTGCTCTGCCACTCTCTCTAAAACCCTGAATTTCAAGGTTGACATGCACACTTAATCTCCTAAACCATATTATGTAGATTATTGCTTATTGGTCAAGTTTACGCCTTATGGGCAAAACATCTGTCTGATGCAGTGCACAGAATGCAGTGCACTGTTTCTATTGATGTGGTTAACTGGCTGAAGCGAGGAAGTTGCTAAAAAGTTTGAAAATAGTTTGATGAAATTGTTACATTTTTTTTCCTCTTCATAGTCTCCTGAGGTGAAGTACTTGAGCCATAGTAAATTATGATTTTGGTTGGAAGTGCAGTGAGAAAGAAGAGAGTCCTTTAGGATTTCATAATTGAAAGGATTATGGGGCAGGGGGCTGGGGGCAAGGAGCTTAATTTTTGTTCTTTGTGTATGTGCCAGTGCTTTTGTTAGTAATCAAGTTACTGTGGTTCCCATTACATAGTTAACCATGTGTGTCTGTAATGGCCGGGGGTGGGGGGGTGTGTTGGGGGAATCAAGGAGAAAAACACTTCAGTGGTGTCAACTTTGAATTTCTGGTACTCCATTCAAAAATCTTTAAAAAGAGTATCATTTTAACACTGTTTCTAATCTATGGGGAAAAATGCAGTTTTAGAAGAAGAATATGATATAGTTTATGTTAAGGACAGAAGGCAACAAATCAGTCCAGAATTTGGACAGCACTCAAATTCTGAAGTTCTTGATGGCCTCTGCTCTCCTTTGCACAGTTCCCAACTGGTCCTGCTTGGTTATACCTAGTTTCTCTTTATTTTTGTGGTGATCTTTTTTTCATAACTCTTAAAGTAAGTACCTTTGATACACTGTTAATACGCAAGGTAATCTGAGTTACTCTGGTGGGGCAAGTCTCTGAAAGCAAAGTTCTCTTGCCTTACCTTCCAGGTTTCACTGAAATTTCCCCCATCTCACATGCATATGTATGATCATTATCTTCAAAATATTATCATAAATAGCTTTTATTTAAATGAAAATTATTTTTACATCAGTATTTTAAGTGGAAAATAATTAAATTACTGCTCTTACTTTCAGATGGGCACCTTCAAGGCACATGATGGTGAATACATTTTAGAACCTCTGATGAAAGCGGATGGAGGTGAACATGAAGATGAACATAACAAACCACATCTTATATACAGGCATGATGAATTAAAAAAAAAGTATCAGAAATCCCATAAACATTTTGAAGTTTCAGGTACAGTCATACTTTAAATTTCATTGTGACTTTTTCAAATGTCAGATGTTCTAAAGAAAAAGACTCAAGATTTAATTTAATAAATAATGTTTCTACACAGTGTGCCATTAGAACCTATACATTTGTTTCACATAGACTTGTCAGCTGTTCCTTTTGTTTTGTGACAGTGGCAAATTCAAAAGTAGGACAAATGGTGCATAAAAAAAATATCCATGATATTGCAAGAACTTCAGTGTGGTTTTGCTTTTACACCTACATTGTCCCATATGTAAACACTGACAGAGTAGATCCACAGGAGTTGTTGCTTATATTCACAAAAGATAATGAATTTACTGCAAGTCTAACAGATAATACATGACATCTGTCTTCCTTAATAATGCAAGTATGTAATATTACCCATTAATTTATTATAATCTCATCTTACCCATTAACATAGATGTTTGTCCTTATGAGTATTTTAATAATTTATTCATGCTACATATTCATAATATTTCGTTTTATTTAAGGTTAAAGGAAGGGGGCTAACAGAACCTCTGCCTTGGACTTTCAGAGGGAGGACTTTGGCCTGTTAAGGGCGCTGGTTCAAAGTGTCCCTTGGGAAACAGTCCTTAATAACAAAGGGGTCCAGGAAGGCTGGACATAATTTAAGAAAGAAGTGTTAAAGGTGCAGGAGTAGGCCATCACTATGTGCTGAAAGATGAGCTAGCAGGGAACACCAGCTCTCTGATCAATTCCTGGGCTGAACAGGGAACTTTTTGCTGGAACTTCTCTTGAGGAATATCTATCCAGGTGGCTAAAAATATGAAGATAAAAAGAAAGGTGTAGCTTGGGTGACTAATGTTTTAATTTTGGAAAATTCATAAAACATATTTTATACTCAGAAACATAATTTTGAGAGTTCTGCTTTTCTGTACATACTAAGGCCAGAAATTAACCATTATGTTGAGCAAATATTCTTATTCCTGTGCCACTGTTTTTCAATGATAAATAATATATGCTGAACCAAATTAGAGGTCTTTCAGTTTGCTTTGTGTCTTTTTTTCTTTAAACAAGTTAGTGTGAGAAGAAGGCTCCAAGCACTAAGAACATAGTAATTTTCTCCCTTTTCATTTTTTGGAACAATTACAAAAGATTGTGAGCTAGGGCTTACTGTCATTTTGGGGAGGAGTGAGGTTGCAGAAATGTTTATGAAGAAAAGGTTTGTGTTTTTATGTTTCTGTCCTAAAGAAGATGTGTCTCCTTTAATGCTAGTCTTGCTTGGTTATTCATATCCTTTTTTCACAGAGGAACAAATTATATCAGTACTTGGAATCATGAGAGTTTCTCTAGTAAGGGAACCTTGACAGAGGAAATGGAGGAACATAGCATTCAATACATATTTTTAGTTTGAAATTGGACCATGATAATTCTGAAATTGTCTACCCAATCTTTTCTTCACTTTGTACTGTTTTCTTCTAAAACTAACTTGCCAATGAAAAATAGTTTTGAAACCCTGATGTCTGCCATACTCAAATCAGGATAGGATATTTATTGCATTTCCTCAGTCAGTAAGTTCTGTTTCCTTAATATGTGGAAGCTCATCAGAGTTTGCCAGAATATGTTTTAGATAAATCTGACAACTATCACTTACCCACTTGTTGATTTCTGGTGTTTGTAAACAAAATTAATTTGATTTGTTCTTGTCTGGTCCATAAATTCAGATAATCTTTAAACTCTCCCTTTAAATATAAATGTTATTTCCCATTTTGCTAGTACTTTGGAATCTCAGACACCTTCTGTGAGTAAAGATTGTGTATATGAAATTGCTTCATCCAGGTCTCTTCAGCGCATCCAACTCAGTCAGTCTGAACACACAGAGTATATGTGGACACTCTTAAACTAGTTCCTTTTCAAAGCCAGTCCCTGCTTTCTTCCCTCATTATTGTTAGTGCTAATGGTTTCACAATTAGTATAGCTTTATTTTGTGATTAGCTTTTAAACAATTACTTAGTAAAGTGCTTGCAGTTGTCTCTACTGTTTTTCTTTCTGGCTGTATTGTGCCCTAACTTTAAGGAAGACAGACTATGGATCTCTGAAAAGTAGCTTACACATGAGGGCTCTTCCCTTGAATAATGGAACACCTGGATTTAAATTATTTCAAGGTGAGGGTGACAGAATTGTGATCTCTGAATTCTTGGGTCAGTGCTGTAGTCACTACGTCCTTAGAATAAAATGATTAGGAGACATATCCTTTGGCTGCTACTTTTTAAGAGTTTCCAGAAAGACAGTGGAGGTTTCTTCTGAAGGGGCTGGAGTGTCTAGTTAGCTGCTTAAGTTCTAGATAGTAGTGAGAATTCATATATGCTCCTCTGTTAAGTCTTTTTATGTGAGCTGTTGCTAAGGTGACTGATAAAGGCATTGGTTTTTATGTATCAGGCATCAGAAGCCTCTGGGGGCTGGACTATACAGCGTTAATTGGAGGTATTACAGAACTTCGTTTGGAGATATCTGAGTAGATTGTGTATTTCCTTTAGAGCCTGATCCTACATAGTGAATATTAACAAAACTATCAAGGAAGTCACTTAAGGTTTTTTATGTGTACTTGCTTATGAAGTGAAACTCCATATTTATTTAAATATAATGTTATGTAGATTTGAAAGTCAGTAGGGACTTGAATTCAGGAGTTGAACCTAGTTTGTTTTTATTTGTTCTGCTGCTGCCAAAAGTTTGCATGTAAAAACGTGTTTTGTTTAACTGTGTTTTGTTTAACTAACTTGCTGCCTTTGTTGTACTGATTAAGATGTAGTGCTTATCTCCTTCCAGCCTTCCTGTTTGGATTATACTGCATTCTAGGAACTATGTAATATTTGTCTCTTAACTAATTTGTAACAGAGAATCCATTTATGATAGAACCATATAATAGTATGCAAGAGATCTCATTTGATGTTCCTATTACAGTCTTCTATGTTTCATATTTTGGGTTTGTTTTTTTTTTTAGTTCTTGCACTGTTTCTCTTGCAAATAAGATCATAAATGTAAGTCTGTCTATTTTGGGCAGCCTTTTGCCTTTTTTCATTTAGCAACCGCATTCAACAGTAAATCTTTTTTTTTTACTTTACAGAGAAAGACTTGAAGAAGAGCACTTTATTACATCCAACCTTCAGCAGTTTAAATGAAGAGAGCAGTGTTTTACAGAAGTCTCTCAGTTCAGAGTATGCTTTAAATAACGTCTCTGTAGAGGATGGTGGCAATCCACATTCCAGGAAAAAACGTTTTCTTTCCTATCCAAGATATGTAGAAGTGATGGTCACAGCTGACACCAAAATGGTTCGTCACCATGGGGAGAATTTACAGCACTATGTACTAACATTGATGTCAATAGTAAGTAAGTTCTTAAGTATTAGGACTTTTAATTATTTCTGTTGTTTTCTTTTTTGCAACTTTCCTGTCTTCTGGTTTGTGTAAAAAAAAAAATACATAAATAAAAAAGTTGGGTCCAAATTTCAGATTATGGGTCTTTTCAGTTTAATGCAGTGTAAGGTGTGTAGGTGAAATGATGGGACCCATTTTCTGATTTTCTGTTGCTTTAGAAGAATTCTTAAGCTTTATTGACTGAAACATGCAGATTAATTACAGCAGGCAGATGTTAAATGGCATTGTGGAAAGAAGAAATGCTTGGTTATAGTAATCCTAGTTTTTCACTTTTTCAAGAAATTTCAGATTAATATGGGTCAGACCTTGAGCTGGCATCATTTATTTGCAATCTCTATGTGGTAAATTCTTTCTTGAACCAAATGTCACTACTTGTATTGATTCAGAATATTGTACAGTATCTCTAAAATCAAAGTTTTACCATGACATCTGTTGAACCATCTGTTAGGAAAAGGCACACTAACATATCCTGCATTGTAAATATTTCTAGATTTCTGTCCTTACATCTATTCAAGAAGCTTAATTTATATGAAACTGCATCTGGCTTGGGGGCCAGCAAATTAAAGCACCTACCATATAGGTATCTATAGAGATATCTGCTTTTCAGATGGCTGTTAACTTGACCAGTTACAGACATCTACTTTTGGATGGACAGAATAGCTCTCTAGTTTTCACTGGGATCAATTAATTTGCTTCATAGCCTCAATGGCCCCATGCCGTTTAAGATGCCATGGGACATCTGACTGCTGCTTCACAAAGCTGTGCAATTCTCCTGTAAATCATGTGTTGTATCTGCCAGTTGAGCTCAGGTTTCTGATAACCTATAGTGTGTGAAGGAATGCTGGATAATACACAGTTAGGCAACTGAACTGAATTCTGCTCACTCTAATATCCACATCTCCAGCTGATAACACTAGAGGTCCTGCCATCTATTGCACAGATGACGTAGGCACCTAAACTTAGAACATGGAGTTTCCTTTAATTAGTTTATAAGAAAAAAAATGTTTTAAGGGAGATAGCATATATTAATGTAAGTCTTCTGAATTTTCCTAGTTTTAGTGAAGGTCTGAAAGTTCATGTATTTAAAAAAAAAAATCAGTACCAAAAGTTGGGTTTTTTTCTTATAGTACAGACTCAGTTTGGAATTCCTTTAGAAACAATTGATCCCAACGATGCCATTTTATTATAGTTGCTTCCTTTATTAAAGAGCTGTACTAAGAAAGGAAGTGAAGTGGTAAAGACATGACTTTAAAATAGAAACTGTTTTTACAGAACTTTACAATAAGATGAAATGGAACATTTATTACATCATTTTCATGAGGCATTGTTGTGATTATAGGTAATCTAATTCCTGATTTTTGTTTTAAGATGAAAACATTATTCCTACGTCTGTAGATGTTATACATTCAACTACTATTCCTTACAGTGCAATGTTTGTCTTTTTACTTACACAATTGGACTTCTAGGTAATTAAGATAAGCATTATATAATTGCTGTTAAAGAGAACCTATACATGAACTGTTTTTAAAATCTAGTATTTAACATATACTGTATGAGTGAAAGAATACCAGTTCTTTTCTAAAAAACCTGTCATTTCTTTCTTGTGCTTTCCTATCTGAACTGTAAAACTAGGGTTTTACACTTACTGCTGGCTTCGAGGTAATAACGTCCAATAAGCCACTACATCCTTAATATGAGTTTAATATCTCTGAATACCACTGTAGGTGGTAAGATGTCTTGTTTGCATCTTCTGGCAGCTCTTACTCCTCATATATATGTGCAGAAGGTAATTTTGAAACAAAAGTTTCTTAGGATGCTCTTTCTAGCAATGTTGAGCTTTTATAAATGCAGAAGTAAAAAATATAAATTCAGATCTTAATTTTAAACGATTTTCTTTACAGGTCAGTTAATTCCATGCACTCTCCCTCCCCAGCCTCCTTTTCCCCAAACGAATACATATCTCAGCTTGTATCCCTTCTTGAAGCATTTCAGCAATGTCTTGGAATCACAGAACAATTGAAAGTCATCTGATCCAACCTTCTCCTGACATAGATATGATTTGTCAAACAAATAATGCATATGAATATACAGTCTTCAGTCTCTTCTTCTCCATAACAGTTATTTTTCAGCAATCTAGTAAAAAAATGTGAAGGATAGGAAAACAAATGACTACCATTCTTTCCTATGTAATCTGCATTAGAATTTATCAGTATTCTGGTGGGTCATTTCTTGACCCACAGCCTCTTAGTGTTTGAAATAGATCCATCATTAATCTTATTTGGTTGCCTATAAAGGAAATAAATGACACTTTAAAATTTTATCCTTTCTGCCATTATACAGATAGTTTTGATTATTAAATTTAACTGGTACTTCTGTCTGGTCAAGCAACTTCTGTTATGGGAAATTGTCAGGTTGCTGGCATTTTAAGTGAATCAAGCATTATACTTTACTCTTATAATTATTCTGTACTTTTAAGGTTATTCAGTTCTGGCTTGGATTTTAAAGAAACCTAAAAACTTCAAGCATATAAATCACATTAAATTTTAATGAAACTTAGACATTTAGCTCCAAGAAGAACCTTTGAAATCCTGGCCCATTTTTCTTTTATTTTCTTTGGGGCTTTTTTTAACATCAACAAAGCCACCAAAGTAAACTTGCTGCTGTTTTATGAGTGGAAAATAAGAACTGAAATATACTGCTAAATATTTTTAGGGTTTTAAGTGTCTTGTCACTCATCCAATTCAACCTGAAAAGGCTTAGCTCACAGCATGCAAGTAATCCCATTGAACTGGAACTGGAATGCATTTTCGCATTTCTTTAAAACTGCATAAATGTTGGCAATAAGAGTATTCACATTATTTACATTATGTCTTGGAAATATTTACTCGTTCTGATTGAAATACATACTTCAAGATGGAAGGAATACCTTTGCCATAGGATTTTATGAAAAACTTTATCGTATTTCAACACAAAGAGTGGCATTATTTAATGTGAAACAATAAATAAAACAATAAAGAATACTGTAATTGCTTAACTTGCACTACTCCTTCTTGTTCCTCCAGGCATTGTATCAACAGAGCAGGCAGTAGGTACTGCCTTAATAGATTTAGTAACTGGAGGACTTCATCTTAGGCTAAGTTCTGAAAGTTTAAAGCCCCAAACATGAAGGCTTGATCTTAGCAACTGAAATAATTCATTAAGACACTGGAGTTTACTATAAAATTCAAATCCACCTGATATTTGGTTCCATTAAACATTCTGAGGTACTATCCTCATTTTCTGAAAAAAGAACCTGATTATTGACATCCTTTTAAGTCCTGTACTACTTATATAGTTAGTTTGCTACTAAAAAAACTACTTGGCCTATTCTTACTCTGCTTGCAGCAAAAAATTTGTAATCTTGTCTTTCTGAAAAGAAATCATGGCATGTAAAAGTACCTGTGGTAGGGCGATGATGGCCAGCTCAGATTGTGAACTTGGCTGGCTGCCTAGGCATGTGAGTGCTAAAGTTGGAGCATGGGAGCGGGGCAGCCATGCATTCAAGGACAGGATTGCGACATCAATTTAGATTGTTTAACTTGCAGTGAGACTGTGAAACCATTAAGTGGTGGTGTATCATGGTAAAACAGTACTATTATAATATGGTGTTAAAAGCTGGTGCTTTTGATTTTCATCAAGACAAGTTCCTGGCTTGGATTGCTCATAAATGGCTTTGACTCTTTTGTTTTGTTCATTCTGTAGTCTTTCAGATCTGTGCAAATCAAGCTGCCATCCAAGTACCTTGAAACAGTTACTGTCACTTTACTAAAGTTTTGCGGGTGCCATCTTTTACTGACGTATGAAATGGAAGGTAATGAGTTGTAGGTCTTAACAGCAAAAAGTTTTTCTAGGTATAGCCTTGTTTATACTTTTTTTTTCCCCATTGTGATGGGCTATCATCAGCATTGATCATGAAGTATTTTCTATATGGAAAGACTGTGTGCACCAATGTGCCCCATCATTAAAACCAGACAAAGTATTTTATCCTAATATGTATGGGATGAATTTAAAGAATGTTTTTACACTTTCTTCGCAGTTCATGCTGTACAACAGTTAACACTTCATCTTTTCAGAACACACTGGGAAAACAGAGATGCATCCTGGCCTTTAAGAGTATTTTACTGATTCTGCCTATAGTCATCACATAAAAATAGGCCATAGACCAAAATAGTTTGTCGGTTAATAACATAGTTTGTATGACTCCCATCTGAAGGGCAATGAATATAGTTACATTCAAAATTTGGTGATGAATATATGGTTCCTTGTATCTGTTCCTTAGAACCTCAGTAGTCTATTTTGCCCCTTTTTCATTCAGAGCAGTGTGTTAGTACTAATGCCACAGGAATGTTCAGTGCTTTTTATCTCTCATCCAGTAAAATCTAGAAGGCCAGCACAAGGCATATTTTTCTTGGCATAAGCCAAGGATACACCTTATTATGTTTCTTCTGTCTATATAAAAATCCCATGATCTTGTGCATCTGATGTGGTTAAAATGAAAGTAGGTGTTTGTTTATGCACCAATGAATATACATAGCTGGAAACAATTATTTTCAAAGTGTCATTCATATAAATTCTTTGAGCTAGCCTTCTTACTTATCTTGACGTATGGTATATGTAGGGGTATAAAAGCCTACTATTCTTTTAATTGTGACTGTCCTTGTATTGCAACAGGGTGCCTGTATATTAAATGTCATAATGATACCTCACTATATCTTGAGGTTCTCCAACTAATACAGAGGTATTAGTGTGCCCAGGTAGCCAAGAAGGCCAATGGCATCCTGTCTTGTATTAGAAATAAAGTGGCCAGCAGGACCAGGGCAGTGATTGTTCCCTTGTACTCAGCACTGGTGAGGCCGCACCTCAAGTGCTGTGTCCAGTTCTGGGCCCTTCACTCCAAGGCATTGAGGAGCTGGAGCATGGCCATAGAAGGGCAACAAGGCTGGTGAAGGATCTGGAGCACAAGTCGTATGAGGAGTGGCTGAGGGAGCTGGGGGTGTTTAGCCTGGAGAAAAGGAGGCTCAGGGGAACCTTACCTCTCTGTACAACTACCTGTGAGGAGATTGTACTGAGTTGGGGGTCGGTTTTGTCTCCCAAGTAACAAGTGAAGATCAGCGAAAATGGTCTCAAGCTACATCAGGAACGTTTAGAAAAAAATATGTCATGGAGAGGGTTGTGAAGCATTGTAACAGGCTGCCCTGGGAAGCTGAGGAGTCACCATCCCTGGAGTTAAGAAAAGGATGTGCAGATGTGGCCCTTAGGGATGGGGTTTTGTAGTGGGCTTGGCAGTGTTTGGTTGACCTCAATGCTTTTAAGAGTCTTTTCGTACCTAAGTGATTCTATTTTGCAGTATGTAGGCAGGCACATACTTGCCTGTCTTTACAATTCACTGCTGTTAGTACTATTTACTACTATTTTTGTCTAGGTGGTGGTTGTTGTTGATTAGATATTCGATGATTAGATAAGTGCTTGTCTCTATGACTTTCTTTTCAGTAGTACATGGTTCAAGGGCTGCTCCTAAGGTGAGGTCTTGGTACTGTTTAATTATGACAAAGGCCTTGCTTTAAGCTATGTGGGACCCACCTCATATAATAAGAATAGGAACAAGGAGTACAAGGAATAAGGAGACGTTGCCAAGCAACACTCATGTCTTTGTGTAGCTTCTAGCAGCTAGAGTAGCCTGTCTGTGGCTGTGTCTTGTGAAATGATCTTTTAAGGTAGTTTCTTTTAGATTCTGAAAGGAAGGGTGCATTGACATTGTGCTGTACATGATAGCATTTGATATGCTCTGATTATAACTGTGGTATGTATTTTCAATGAACAGTTGTAGATGGTAATGATCATGACTTACCATACTCTGAGTTATTGCAATGTTAAAGGGATATCTTTACACCCATCTCAGTCACAAGTTAGAAATAAGACAGAACACAGCCATTCCTGATAGGGTTTCATGAATTCACCCCAGCTGGCAGCTAAGCCCCACACAACCACTTGCTCACTCCCCCACCACCAGGATCAGGGAGTAATTTGGAAGGGTAAAAGCTAGAAACTCATGGGTTGAGGTAAAGACAGTTTAATAGAGAATGCAAAGAATGAATTCACTGCTTCTTATGGGCAGGCAGGTGTTCTGCCATCTCCAGGAGAGCAGGGCCCCATCACATGTAATGGCTACTGGGGAAGACAAACACCATCTGTCCAAATGTCCCCCTCTTCCTCCTCCTTCCCCCAGCCTTACGTACTGAGAATGATGTCACATGGTCTGGAATCTCCCTTTGGTCAGTAGGGTCACCTGTCCTGGCTGTGTCTCCTCCCAGTCTCCCAGGCACCCTCAGTCTGCTCGCCAGCTTGCTAATATGGGAAGCAGGAAAGGCCTTGGCTCTGTGTAAGCCCTGCTCAGCAATAGCAAAAACATCTCTATATTATCAACCCTGTGTTCAGGACCAATCTAAAGTGTAGCCCCATGGCAGCCACTATGAAGACAATTAGTTCTACCCCAGCCAAAACCAACACAAAAGGCAACTCAGCCTTTAAAAGGGATGTATTCTTTCCTTTTGCCTCCACTATAGCACTCCTCTAGGTGTCGTGTAGAGCCTCTACTTGGTTAACTCAGGGGATAGTAGGTTGAAGAGGACTTGGATGGGGGGGACAGCAGATGACCTAAAACTTACAGGGGAAAAAATGATAAGTGTGAGGCATAGGTATACTTGTGCAAGTTTGCATGAGAAGTCTTTGTTGCCATTAGGATCCACTTGTGGAAGCCAGTTTTGTACAGAAATATGCATGCAACAGAATAGGAGTAGCACCAACAGAAATAATATGGCTCTTTCACTGAAGAAGTAACTGCTCATATATCTCATGACTTCAGACAATTTTGGGGTCTTATGAAACATATGATAGAATCGGTATGACACTGGAAAAGGTGAAGGAGAAATCTCCCAGATCCCTGGATATCTTCCATGCTTACAGCACTACAGTGATACATAAGAGGTTTTGGAGCCTGCAAAAGACATACAAGCTATGAAGTGATACCATGTTTCTTTCAGGGGATATGAATATTTGCATTTTCTTGGTACCATGGTTGTGTGTAAGAGACAAGAGGAAAATAAAAAGAGGTCTTGTGATACAATGTTTAGGGGGAAAAAAAGGAAGGAAAAAAAAGAGTTGAATAAGATATATCCAATTGGATTTAAATATATCACTTACTTACCTTCCAGCCTGTAGGTGTACTTGCTTGTTAATTAGCACCTTTTCTAAATAGGGCATTTTGCCACTATTCACAGTCACACTTTAATAGACAGTTGCAACAGGCATGTCAAGAGAAACTAAACTTTGTGACCAAGCTGCTTCCAGTCAACTGGCAGCCACAGCTGTGGAGATAATGTCTGACTTAATCTTCGAAAATTCCTCGAAAATAAAAGCTGTGATCCTTCCACTAAAGTGTCACTAGTTTCCTTTGTATTTTTTTTTCCATTCTTTGCTGTACTCTAATGTGGAGGCTGGGTTTAAGAGTTTGAAAAATCTCTTGAAACTTATTTCACTTTGCCTTGGCTATTACCTCCTACTTCTCTGAAGCCTGTATTTACATCACTGTAAAGCAAGTAGATCTGGAAATTGTAAAGAAATGGTGTATTCTATTAAATTCCTATCCCATTTCATCATCCTTTTTCATGAATGTTTCCAGTAAGAGATGATTGAGAGAGGTATCCTTAGAATACAGGAGCAGGGAGTACTTACCCATTAATTTTTTTTCACAAAAAATAAGAATCTTGTATTCCAGATCTTTGCTAGTTCCATGTGTCATTCTATCATTTCAAGTCTCAGAGGATTATTTTAGTCTGCCCAGTTTCTTACGTAAATCTTCAAGTTTGGTTTGTGGTTATCTGCTCTCAGGATTTTTCTCTTCACACGTGTTCAACCAGGCTGAGAATAAAATGAACTTTGCTGGTGAGGGCATCTTGTTATCAGCATAGAGTCTTGCTATTTGATCTTTTGAAAGTAGTGGTAATAACTAAGTGTTTGGAGGTCACGAAAGTTCTTATGAGGCAAAGGATTCATACTTTGACTGACACATAGGGTTAATGAGAGCAGGGTTATTTTACATTTAGCATGAACTTTTTCTCATACTGGAAACAGGTGTGTTTCAGATTTTGGCAGGAGGTGCTGACCTCTGGCATCTACATGACATCATTTCAGTCCTCAGCTATTCTCCAGAGAGATAACCAGTAGATGATTCAGATGGTGCACAGATACAGCATTGAAAGTCCTGCCATAGATTCTCTTCAGGCGTGCAATGAGATATTCTTCTCATATATACTTACTCAGTCTAATGCATCTCCGCTGAGGTATGAGTAACTAGTTTTGGGTTTTGAAGATGCACTTTTGCTTAAATATTTTAAATGGACATTGGGTCAACAGGCAGGAAGGAGGACTCTTGACTCAGTGTTTTGTGTTGGTTTCTTTGCCTCCTTTGTGTTTCCAGATTTTGTTAGCAGGGTAACCTCAAGAGAAAGCACTTGCACAGCAGTAAAAGATTTTTTTCAAGGAACTAATAATGTATATGAGGGAACATCCATCAACTACAGTATGAGAACTACTACAACCATGAACAAGAACTGCTAGGTTTTAATTACAAGAAGGCTTCAGCTTCAACTCCTTGCCTGGAGCATTCTAATTGCCCAAGAGCAGAAATTATCTCTGCTATAGTAGAGGAGGGATTTGAGAAACTTCAGGCTAATTTTGCACTGAAGGTTGAAAGTCACAGTTAAGCACTCAGGTATTATTTGGTGTTAGCTGAACCTGGTTAGCTCTCCCATTCAGTTCTCAATCCCTTTGCCTGTTCCTCTTGATGTATAGCCTTACAGTGCTGGACAAATCTTGTATTGGTTTTCGGTGATTGTGTTGCTACCTCAGATGACCTGCATACTCTTTACTTGACAGCCAGTGAAATGCATCTGCTTTCTGAGTTTCAGAGCTTTCTGTTCCAAAACCAGATGTTAACTAAACTGATTTACAGGTTAATTAAGAGATGTTTCTGACTAATCTAGTGGGATTCTGTGATGGAGTAACTGCATCAGGGACAAGGAAAGAGCTCTGCCTGGTCATCTGTAAAGCCTTTGATACAGCCTGCCACTACAATCTGGCCAGTAAATTGGAAAGATACAGGTTTGATGCATGGACTGTTAGATGGATGAGGAATTGACTGGATGGCAAGTCTAAAGAGTTATTATCAATGGCTCAGTGTCCACTGTCCAATGTCCAAGAAACCACTAATGAGTGGTGTCCTTCAAGGGTCTATATTGGAACTGATACTTTTTAATATCTTTGTCAGTGACGCCGACAGTGGAATTGTGTGCACCCTGAGCAAGTTTGCAGATGACACCAAGCTCAGTGATTCAGTTGAGTTGCTTGAGGGAAGGGATGCCATCCAGAGTGACCTTGACAGGCTTGAGGAGTGGGCCTGTGTGAATCTTATGAAGGCCTACAAGGCCAAGTGCAACAACCATGCCTAGTGAAAGATGTCTGTTAATTCTATACACATGTGATATTCTTGTATAGGTTTATGCTGTAACAAATTCTCAGTTGTAAGTGACTCATATATAAGCTTAAATGGTATGAGAATCAATCCTTGAAACAAGCCAAAGATCCTCACAGATCTCATTTCAGATTCCTCTCTGACATGATTTTGGAATGCCACATGCTGTTTCTCTTTTTCTTTGCTAAAGAGAAATAAAACTTGAAAGAGCTGGGCTGGAATTAATCTACCTTAGCCTCATATATCTGAAAATTAGACATCTTGTCTCCTTCCATAGCAAAGGGATGAACAAATGAAGTAGCTGCTCTTACTGTCTTGCATGAAAAGATATGTTTAAATAGATGTCTCTAGATAGTCATGTCTACAGAACAGTTCATCCTTTCATCTCAATTGACCATTGAAGGAAATTGCTCACTGTTACATGAGCCGAAATGGATGTGATAATTGTGTTACTGTAAGACAGTGGTTCCTACGGGAACATACTTTGTGGGGAGGATAAATATCCAGAAATATCCTTTCTAAGTTTATCAAAGTAGATCTCAAAGTAAAAAAAACACATTATGAGCTTGATTGTGGTAAAGTAATTTTGATATTAGAAAAATAGTGGTTTATTCCACTCAAGTTCTGCCTAAATTGTGCTTGAGCATTTCAGATACCTTTTCCCTTATAAAGGATTTTGAGTTTGTCCATGCCCAGTGGATTCAGCTCTTCAGTGAGTATTTGAGAGACGTTCCTTATTCCCACTGAAGAATAATTGGATATTTGTTGGTTAGTAACCAAGAAAGGAGTCCATATGGAAAGAAGCAAATAGCTGTACTGCTCTGAAATGTGTTCTCCACATGGGTTCTGAAGCTCTGTCTCCTTCCCTACCCTTACTGAATCCTCTATTTCCAGCTTGTTTGTCAACAAAAGAATGAAGGACAGTGCTGCACATTGCGTTCTCTCCAGTTTAGAGAAAGGTAGGGCATGAGTTGGGAGCCAGTGCTCTGTCAGTTCCAAGTTTTAGCAGGATTACTTGATCTCAGGTAAACAGAATTTATATACGGCAAGGCTGTGGTTTCACAAGCAATTTGAGCCAGATCAAGTGGCTCAAAAGACTTTTGAAAGAAGTCTGTTCTTCTTCCCCTTTCCCTCTGTCAACACTTACGTTGGAGACTGTACCATAAATAAGATCATATTGATCAGTAGAACGTGATTAGAAAAAAATAATTTTGTAGCTGGATCAGTTCCTTGATCACTTTTGTAGCCTTGCAGCCTTAGCACAAGCTTGAAGGAAGGAAAGCCAGTACTTGTGTTTGGTGGCAACTCTTGTTTATGTAAGGCTGTCGTTAGACTACTGCTTTAAGCCAGAATTCATATGGATGAGATATCTGAAGCTGTTACTGAGAATGTATAAACTTTTTTACTGCTTTTATGAAGAATAACTTTCAAAGTAATTCACTTTGGTGTATGGAACTGACTCATGATTTTTACTATCCGTCTCCAAGACTATGTATAAAAATGCCTGTTGGATCTATAAATACAAATTTTATGAGAGAGGAAAGATACCTTTATATGTGTCATATGTATTTTCAACAAAGTTTTACAACTCAGTCCAGTTTCCATTAAAAGTAAGGTAAAAACTTATTTGTTCAAAGTTGTTTTTTAAAACTCTCTAATATTTCAGGTATTGATTCTACGTATCATTCACATAAAGCAGCTTATACCTCAAGTCACAGTAACGTTACTTCTTTTTTTTTGATATTTTATCAGTAAACTGTATCATAAGTGTACTTTTTACATTAACATTTCACCATGGTGTCTGTCTGTTTGGAAATGAATATAAAATTGAAGATATTGGGGTATTAAAAACTGAGAAACTTTTTTTTGTCACCATATCCTTGGGTAGAAGGTACAATTGGATGCATGAGATACCTGCTATGTAGTGGCTTGGTTTTCTTTGGTAATTTGTTTGTTTCATTACAGGAGATACGGCTTACCAGGTGAGTTTAATACTCTAATCGTCTTTTTTTCTCTTTAGGTTGCAGCAATCTATAAAGATTCAACTATTGGAAACCTTATAAATATAGTTATTGTCAAATTAATTGTAATTCACAATGAACAGGTAAGACAAAGAAAAAATTAAAAGATTTCATTCTTACCTAAGAAACAAAATGCATTAATTTGCATTGTAATTACAAAGGTTAATTATTTGTAGTTTAAATATAAAATATTTTCTTTAACTATGCAATTTTTTTTTAATAGGAGCAAAATGTCAAATGCAAGGTTAACTTCAGAGCCTGTATTTAATGCCTCTGTTTTCCTGTCTATTTGCATGTCCAGTTGACCTATATTGACATTAATCAGGCAGTATATGTATATGTATATGAAAGCTTACGGCAGCACTACCTGAAGTGTGGTTATACTCATGGAAACATGGCAGGAAAATGACAATTTTTATAGAGGGTTTCAATGGAAGGCTTTCAGCCCTAACAGCTGTAATATTTCAAGATTGTAAGAAGTACATGCTTTTTAAATACATGGCATTTATATTTATTTATCATAAACTTCTTGTCACTATATTTTTCTAATATTTAACACATGGTAAATGCTCACATACATTGTTTAGAATAACAGGTTCTTATGACTGATGACTTGTAGCTAAATTCAGATCTGACCCTTGAGACAAATCTGCTGAGGGAATTCTTATGTGGAGTCCTGCTGACTTTCTTTCCCTGCACAAGTCATTACTTTGCAGATTAGCAGCACAGATGACAATGCAGTAAGTGCAAGTGCATGAGTATTAAAGCTCTTATTTGATTTTTTTGGCCATTTCTTGCTTAGGAAGGACCAGCTATCACTTTTAATGCAGCTACCACCCTTCGTAATTTTTGCTTATGGCAGCAAGCACAAAACCCTTTGGATGATACTCACCCTTCTCATCATGATACTGCTGTTCTCATCACTAGGTACAGTATCTGTTATAACCACAATTATTCAGCTAGGTGAGACAAATGCTTCAATTTTGTTTTTACAATGTCATCTTTTAACCATTCCACTGACATTGTTCATAGGTAAGTGAATAATATTATCTTGCCCTTCCCAAACCACTGATTATCAATATGTGAGCAATTACTCTGACACTACTATATTGATAGATAAGCATCTGTTGATCTGTGCATTACAGGTGATAGAAGTTAATTAGACCTGAAATTGTTGCAAGGAAATTAAGTCTTTAGCTATAGTACATGTATGTGATAAGGGAGGAGTGTTGTATGTAATGGAGTCAGCTGAAGGATGCAGTGACAGACAGCTCCTGATAGCCCTGATATAATTAGAACTATCAAAAGCTTAAAATAGTAAGCGTATAAATATTAGTATGTTTTCTTCCTGTACACAAATCATCTCAGTAAGTATTCTGAAGTTCATTCATTGGAATAGTCTCATTTTCACTCTTCTTTTTCACTAAATTTTCTACCCAGTGTTCAAGTTTCAAGTATACTGCAATCTGCATGTTTTTCAGCATCATTTCATACTTGATCTACCTTCTGCATTGCAGAGAAAGAAATAATAAACTTTTATTCTTTGCATGCTAGATAAAAAGCAGTACTGTGGGTTTAGTCTGGTGAATTTAAATGACTTCTTTCCCTAGGATACAAATTGTTTGAATGGCCTGTAACAGTAAAAATTGAGAATCAGATTTGCAAATGCTATAATTAGTATAGCAACAGTTAAATACTCTAAAAATATTCTTTTATATGCTGTAATGATTTGAAATCTTTTCTTTCAAGGGAAGATATCTGCAGAGCTAGAGAGAAGTGCGATACTCTTGGTGAGTTATTCTTTTTTAATCAGTATGATTTTATAACAGAAAATATATGAGAATATCAGTGTAGGGAGAAAAATCTGTTAGCGATAAGTCAGGAAATAGATACAAAATTCAAGCCCCACAGATAAAAACAATGTTTTCTCATTTCCTATTGCTGTTCTCTCCTGGCATATACTTTGGTGCCAGGTGGTTGTTCATTTTGGGTAAATTTGCTGCATACTTTAGGTACGACTTTCGGCTTGAGTGCCATAGTATTCACTGTAATACATGGCAATACATGAAAATTCATTCTCTTAAGCTTTTATATAAGGATTCAATTTTGCAGGTTTAGCAGAGCTAGGTACAATGTGTGACCCACTACGCAGCTGTTCTGTAAGTGAAGAAAATGGATTGAGTGCTGCTTTTACTATAGCACATGAGCTTGGACATGTGTAAGTACCTATTTCCCGGAAGGTAATTTTTTTTTTAAATTTCCTTTTAAATATGACCAATTTTCAGCAGTGGGCTTTGCATTTGTTAAGACGGTGCAGTCTGATATGTCCTTTTAGAAGAATCATCATTTTTGCCCCTTGCAGTGAGCCAGGTAAAGAAATAGTGAATTTTATAACTTGATTGGTATCCTGAATTTAGGTAAAAATGCCCAAAGAGAGAGAATCCACAGAGAATTCTGTGCTTTTGTCATATGAACTGGTTGGGACTCTGGGACATACCATAGATAGTGCAACATAGTCCTGTTAACTCCAACTGTATTCTAGCCCTGTTAGGAATTTACCTTTAAGAAAAGACAATTGTTAATATAACACAGAAATATTCTTCCTTGTGTTTGATCCTTTCAGAATACAGTAGAGTAACACAAAGAGAAATACTTTACACTGAAAAATAAGAGGAGATGACAGCATTTTATTTTATGAAGCATACCTCATCTGTGATGGCAGAAGGGTGCTATACTCTAGCTCCATGAGCATGCCACAGTGTAGGTAACAATGATATTACAGAGCTCAGTAGCTAGCTTGTTCATTTTCATGTGCCTGCAAGTTCACTTAGACACATGCTAATTGTCTTGGTACTTGAACTGAGATAATAAAAATAAGATGATGTTTTAGTTGCATTAAGTATGATATTGATGTGCTCTGTAGTATTTGTTACTGAACAGTAAGAGTTATGATGTGTTATTGGGGTTGCATGTTGTGAACAGACCAGCCGTGGCCTGTATGTTCAGTTGAGGAGATGGGTTGTTCCTTTAAAGTGGCATACTCTTTAAACACTGGATTTTTTCTGGTAAGCTAAAGAATTATGTTAACTGTAAAATTCTTCCTGTACCCACCACTATATAACTAGGAGCATTTGGATAAGGAGATAGTTATGTAAGGCATTTTAGAGATACCTATTGCCATAATGTCAGATAGATGTATTGAGTCCCATTAACTTTTAAGGCATTTTCAAACTCAAAACTCAAGCATTTGCTGCTACAGCAAAGAGAGTTTCAGTTAATTATTGCTGAATTTGTTTTGGAGTTTATCTGTTTTGCTTTTTAGGTTTAATGTGCCTCATGATGATAGTTTTAAGTGTAAAGAAGCTGGAATTAAGCACCAATATCATGTGATGGCTCCAACTTTAAATTATCATACAAGTCCATGGACCTGGTCAAAATGCAGTCAAAAATATATCACTGAATTTCTTGAGTGAGTGTCAATATAATGCTAAGGTATTTGCAGTGGGGTTTTTTTGTTTTTTTTCTTCCCTTCTCAATTTCATTTATTTCTGAGAAGTATTTTAAAGGTATTGCTTAAATATAGTTTTTGTGTTGTTCTTTGGTTTAACCACTGACTTGCAGGGCCTCCACAAAAATATATGTATTTAACTTTTTCAGCAATTTGTGACTTCATTAAAGCTGCACTGAACATGCAAAGCTTAGAAGATTTTTTTTTTTAATGTAGTGGTATTATTTATTGAAAATACTTTTAGTATTATTTTAGTAGGTTAGAATAAGCACCCTTTATTTTCTAAAGTTTTTCTGTAAAAAATAAATGAAGAGTATAATTTAAGCAGTGCCATTTTCTTTTCCTTTTATTAAAAAACGAGAGAGAGCCCCACTTAAATTTGTTTCATGGATCTAAATGGAAAATACAAAAAGGGAAAATGAAGTGACCTGGTTCAATTCATTATTCATTAATTTCAGTTAAAGTCATTATATAGTCGAGTAGGCATGCAAACCCGTAACTCCAGTGAGATGCTTGTGAGTGTTGCATGAGTAGTGAGAAGGTTCCCAATGAATTAAGAGTGATTTATTCACATTTTGTTCCTGTTTTACAACAGTACTGGTTATGGTGAATGCCTCCTAGACAAACCTAGTGGAGGAACATATGATCTTCCCTCTCAGCTGCCTGGGTCAGTGTATGATGTCAACAAGCAGTGTGAGCTTACATTTGGTATGGGGTCACAAGTATGCCCTTACCTGGTGAGTGAAAAAAAACCAAAGTCATGCTTAATCTATACTAAAAAATTACTGAAAAATACTGGTTTGGGAATAATTTTATCATGAAATAAGTAAAATTTCAAGTTATCTTCTTTTGAAGGGGAAGAGTTCAGTAGACAGCATTGCAATTTCACATGTGAGAAATGTACAGCAATAAAAAGTAGGATGAGTTCATTTTGGTTTCCACATCTGTGAAAGTGATAATTCTTTTAAAATATCTAAAGCTGCATAAAATAAGGTTTCCTGCAAGAACTAGAAGGGATTTATTTCAACACTTCCTGCAAATGTTTTCACATTATAGGTCATATCTTACATTAGCAGGTCTTGCTTCTCTGCTTATTTTAATACTTTTTAGAAACTTATAACTTAAAAATAAATAAACTATCTCAAACATTTTTTTTCTAGATATTTGTTCCAATATGTAGATTCCCTCTATTTGTCAGAGTCAAAAAATATTTTCATGCCTGACAGAGTGTGTATTTTGTATATAAAACTGAGATATGGAAAGAAAACTTGACCAGATTAATACTGAAACTTAAGTTGTATTTTGAAAACTTAACATTGCCATATAAACACAAATACAACATTATGACTTCATTCGTTGCTGTCAGGATGTCATGTAGAGTTAGATTTTGGACCAACTTGTAAAATTCCTCCACTAATATTGTATGTCTTGTTGGAGCTTTTAAAGAAGAGCATTTAAGCTCAGATTCAGACTGAATTAAGTGGAACTTCTTGGTGAGGTAAAATGTCACCTTTTCAGTGAGGTAATACTAAAAAGTCAGGCTTTATGAGAATATTAAAGGAAAGGAAAAGGGGGCTTCAAAGACCTGAAGATGGTGTTACTGAAGACTGCTTTGTAAATTTTGTAATCTGTAAGGGTTATTTGTCTGTCAAGAGTCTTTTAGCAATTTGAAAATGAGGCTTTCTGCCTAATTTTCTAGTCAGTGCATTTAATTCTTGTTAGATTCACTTAGAGTCTTTTTCTGGGGGATTATATGGAAACTGTGCTGCATAATATTAACCATAACCTCTTACATATTTTTAAATTAAATTTTCTACTGAAATAGAAAACGAAGTTATCTATTAATCTGTTGGGATCAGTTTCAGATAGTCCACATGCCTGCTTGGCCTTAAGCAAAATCCATTTTGGTTTTGTGGGTTTTATCTATGAAAAATAGTAGTACAGTAGCAAACACTAAAGCCCACACAGTGTGAGAAAATACAAATATCGCAACTAATGTGTAAAATGGTATTGCAGGTGCAACAAAAGTAATCTGGTTTTCTTTCTAGAAACAATGCAAACGCTTGTGGTGCACAAGCACAGAAGGTGTTCACAAGGGTTGTCGTACTCAGCACATGCCTTTGGCTGATGGAACAGTTTGTGGTGTAGGAATGGTAAGCCTTGTTTTGTTTCTCGGTACTTGCAGTTTTGGATGTAGGTAAGAAAGACCAATGTTTGCTGTGTGGCAATACTGTGCCTGTATAATACTGATAGTGTGAAGAGTGTCTACCTGACTTTACCTGCAGTTTCTCTTAGTTCTGTAATCTCGTGACGTAAAACCCCACAGTTTATTTGTTCAGAGTCATTATTAAAGTTTACAGACACCACACTGGTTAAAAATAGGTGAAAGAAGTCAGGCAAAAGTTGACATCTTTCCTTCTGTTTGAAATATTCACGTCATGCATAATAAGTTGGTTTTTTCCTGATTGGTAGGGTCCAAAGTTGAATTATTTGAAATATGACATCCCTAAAATGTATTTCTCCCAGTTTGTCTTGTTGAGGCTGTTTATTGAACCACAACAAATTAAGTATGAGTCACTTAGGTACAAGTGTATGCTTTTTTGGAAAGAGGGAGACTTTGGGTTACCATCTGGTCTCAGTAGTTATTTGTATCTGCATTGTATCTGCTTCAGAGAAAACATGAAAACGTGTGTCAATACCTCTTCACCCACTCCAGGAAGTGCCTTAACCACACATAACTTGTGTTTGTTTTCTGTCTTGCCTATTGTAACATAATTCAGGGTACTTGGGTCTGTTCAGTTTTAAAAACAGGAGCTCTCTTCTCATTTATACCCTAATGTGTAAGACTGCCTGGCTGCTTGAAGTATGGATTGAATCCTTTGACAGATTAAAAAAAAGAAGTAGAAGCTGCACTGCTCATTGGTTTATTTGGTAAAGAGTGTTTGGGTGATGAGGGTGCCACTCACTGCTTCTTCATTTGCAACTCTTTGAATGCAGATCCTGAGCTGTAAACTTGAACAATTTAACCTTTCTTGGGCTGTCCATAAGGGTCATGAATATCTAATTAGTAGATATAGCCAAGGCACTTAGTTGTAATCTTGATAGAAACAGAAGTAGTGGTGCAGGCTAGTTGTATCCAGTTTCCAGTGAAGATTTGAGGCTTTTAGTTTTGGATTTGTATGTAGTTTGGGCAGTGAACAGAAATTAGGTGCATAAGTTCTTTAGAGAACTATTATTTGGCTTCTTCATGTCTCACTTCACCACCAGCAAACAGAACTGTTTTCTTCTTGTCAGGGTATTGTGAGAATAAATATTTTTGAGATTTCTGACATGCTCAGGTATGGCAATGATTATCTTAAGTATGGGTGGTTTATTATGTTGAGTTGCTTTTATATAGTAGTGTGCTTTGGCAGCTTCAGGGGCTGTGGGAGAAATGTTAATTTTTTTTTTGTCATTTTATATGTTCAAAGATGATTCAAAACTCTAGTTTAATTTTTTGTGTAATAGGCTGCTACATTTCACTCAGTTATTTCTAAATTTCCCCCAATAACTTTTAATCTCAACAGATTCTGTGTTTGGTAAGATAATATTAGTAAGGAATTTGAAAATAGTGTCTTAATGGATAACAAATGTAGCGGGTAAACTGTCTCAAATGGCTTCTTTCTGTCTTGCAAGATTAGAAAAAGTTACTTGAAGGCTGCAGTGGAATCTTTGCTTGATTATAGCCTATGCATGCCATTGGTGTTACAATGTTTAACCCATTTCTCAGTCAGTCACTCATCAGAAGGATGTTCATCTTTTATGTAAACTTCATGTGTAATCTTCAGTTAAATTGACTCTAATTTGCCAACATCAGAGGATTTCTTTTATATAAGAATACAAAAAACCTATTTTATGTAATTAGTGCAGTGGAACCATTTTTCTCTAGGAAGTAAAGAGCTAATTACAGTCATTACCTCTGAAAGATGTAAGAAAGAACAGCAATTAATTAATCTGACAAATTGTCATCTGTTCCTGACTAAGGGACAGCTCTTCTCAAGCTCAGACTGCAAGTTGCTACTCATGTTAATGGGCATAAGACATGGTGACTATTACTAGTAATTAATATTTGCCAGCAAGCTAAATCGACATTTGGCATTTGCAACATTATTGCTGTGATGGATACAGAAAAGATCCATTTAAGGCATTTGTTACTTTAGTATCAAGCTTTAAAGCTCAGATTTCACATATCATGTATCAGATTAGTGGATCTTGCTCTATGGACTGCTCCGACAGTTGGAGTTAGTGAAGCACATCTGAGTCAAAAAAACCTAAGCTCCAAAGAAGAAAAGTTTTTGAAACCACCTATCTGCTAGGAGTGGCATTCTCAGAACAAGTCTTTATTGCTATGAAAATAACAGCAAACATACCCAATAAAGTGTGAGTGGTTTATAATTATTTTTTGAGGCACTTCAAATGGTTGCACTCCAATCCTTCCTGTACTCCTGAGGAATATAGAAATATGCCCATATTATATTGATTGCTTGAGCATTGTAATGGAGAGGTAAGAGGTAGCTATATGATTCTAACCCAAACTTTTCCATGTCCTGGGGATTTCCCAGTATTCTACATAATGGCAGTTTGCTGCTTAAACATTCAAAAAAGTTTTTCCAGAAGTAGTTTGGAAAAATCTCTCTAACAGCAAGAAGGAATTCACATGATACAAGTAACAATTGGATTGGAAAGCATGTGTCTTTCTGTGTTTTAGAGACATGTTAATCAATTCTATTCACCGTAGATATGCAAAGTATATTGAGCTAGCGTCTAAAAATATCTAGAATGGCTATTGAGTAAATTAAGATTTCACCCTAGTCCTCTTGGCATAAAAGACAGGGATACAGGGACAACTGAGAATGGGGTTGCAGAGCAACAAAGAATTGCTTTGAATAGTAAAAGAAGTACCCATCTAATTCTGAAGTATGTTTGCTGTTCTTCAGTTTTAGGTAACTACCCATTTATTGATTACTATTAAAAATTGTTGCATAGCTTGTCTACCTCACAAATGTAATACATGAAGATATTGAATCTGAAAGAATAAATCATTTTATGTGTATATATGTAAAGTAAGTATAAAAAAAATCAGATGGATTTTATCAGAGTTGGGTGATAGGGGAATATGTTCACCATCTGCAAAGCAGCAGCAGATCTTTTGAACTGTAAGAACAGAGTGAAGTATGGGCTCAAGCAATAAATTTTTTCTGTAAACTGGGATTTCTGTGAAATATTTTTCTGTGAGCTATGATTTCAGAAAAATTAGAACTTTCAAGGGAGAAATAAAGTATTCAGAGGTTTTGCAAGAAAAAGTTGAAAACATTGAAAAAATTCAAATACTGTGGGTTTTGAGGATAATGTCATTTGAGTAATAAATGTAGACTCATCTGAGAATCCATGGTACAGAGATAAAGACCTGAGACGCTATGGTGACACCTTCAGTTAGACGTCTTTCCAAGCCCCATTTCTTCTGCCTTGTGTGCTCGTTTTGTTAACTGCTCTGGTTTTGCACCTTTTATATGCCTTAGAGTCCCACTTCTCATCTTGGTTCTTTGAGCAATGCTCTTTCTGGACTATGTGTGTCATAGGAGGAAGACAGGTATAGGTTTGATGTACAGCAGAAGTTTTCCTTACCTCCATTTGGAGTGGACAGAGGGGCCTGCAGCTGTACATTCATTCAAGGGAGCGAATGGGAACTCAGTAGGCATAGCTACAGCCAGCAAGGACAGGGGTTTGGCGTTCAGCTGAGTGGGTGTTCTTATCTTTGCTCCCTGCTCACTGGGGTCACGTGCTGAATCTGTGTAACTTCTAAGATTCATATTTCTTTCCCAGTTCTCCGTGACTGGAATCTGCTTTGAGACAGTTCATGCTCATCCTTTAGCTACAGACAAGATGTGTTACAGCAAATTTTCTGCTGTAGCACTTTTTAGTGTTTTTCTGTTTTGTGGTTCCAGCTATGCCTATTCTCCTTTTCTGCAATCAATCCACTAGAAGTTTCTCTTCCTGTGCTATTCACAGTCATTCTCAGGGCTCTGTTCAGATTGTATTTTATAATGCAAAAATAATTCAGAACAATAAAATTGGTATTTGACAGGCAAAATACAGACCACTGTGTCCACTTTTGCAACACTTTGTCCATCTCATTTCCTCCTCATACTGAAGTGTTCAGTCGTCTTGTTTCCTTTTAGAAGCACCAGCAGCTACCAGTAACATCCGTGAAAACATGTTGGTGTCTGGAAACAGGCTCAGGAAAAGCTGTTCATCTCTTTTTCTGCAGGGCTACGTGGGGCTCCAATGCATGAAATTATGTTCTCAGACACTGAGCATCAGTGTGTCAGTCTTTGATTCGAGATCTTCAATAACCGTGTGTATCTCTGAGTCATATAGGCAATAAGAGTGAATTTGGACTCCTTTTCCAGGCTGTGTGGGAAGTGCTTGATTTCAGAGGAGCTCTGGTCCTGTTCTGCATGCATCTACCACTCTCCTTGATTCAGTCAAAATCGAGTATAGCCTGGCAAGTAATGCTTTAGTAATTTCTTTCAAGGTTGCTTTCCTGGAAATTTAGCAAGTTCAGTAAGAGATAAATTGGAAGCACTCAAAATCAATTTATCAAGTCACAGGTTAATCCATGGGTAAGACTCAAAATGCTTATTATAAGGAGATTATTAGTAAAAACATATTTGGGTGGCCATAGGTTTATTGATTCAAAATTTGAACCATTAACCCTCCCTCTCATCTCTGAAGATATAATAATTTGATGTGGATTTGGGTCAGAATTTCTAGGTTTTTTGACAGAAAACCAACTGTTGATCTTGACTAGAGCAGCCTTGCCACTTGCTGCAATCAGTTTTTGGAATTATGTGTAATACTCACTTTACATGATGCATACACTGTATTTACCATTAAAATGTAGGAAAAAATTGTAAGCAATTATATTTAAGTTTATGAAAGCTTTGTATATCATGTATTCTCAGTGAAGCAATGATTCAAGCAAACACAGAGGAACATCTGGAACATGTCTGGTGCTGGAGTTTTCTACCATGACTTCATCATGTTGCTTCTGTAGGAATGCAGCAGAATAATAGCTGAGACAAGTTTGTTGAATTAGCTATTGAAATCCCAGATGTGAGCATATGCTTTCAATTTTTATGGATCAAAATAATACTGTTGTGGGTATAAAATTTCATTTTGCAACTCTTTTCTTGAAATCTCCCTTCAAGTTATTGTAAATGTTTTTCTAGATGGAAGAAGAACCTAAATGCTAGGTCACTGTCCTATATTAGAATGCAGTGTTCATTTTGTGAAGGGGGATGTAGACTCTTCAGCCTATAGTGTAAAAAATTATTTCCTAAGATGCTAAGGACAGTTCTTGGAAAGGCAGTTTCACAGTGTTCCTCATTTAGCTTGTGGCTGCACTATGTAGGAAGTCTGCCTTTGATTTCTAGGGATTTGATGTTGTATATTAGAAGGTTTGGATGTAAAGGTACCCTTAAGGCCATCTTGAAAAAAGGTAATACAAACTAACAGTAAGCACTGTTCTCACTCCAGTGAGAATTCGTACGCAGATATGCAATGAAATAATGGTGGCTTTTTGGTTTTAAGTTAAAGCATTAGTCTTAGCGTCAGGTAAGTGATGATGTGGCCAATTGATTGGATCACTTACACAGTTCTATGCCAAGATCTAGCTTTTGTTCTTTGTTTGCTTTGGGTTTGAGAATCACCTGGAATGATCATATTCTTAGGGGAAGGCATTCAGAGCTTAAAAGATAAGGCCTGTATGCAAGAGTTGTGACAAGGAATTATGCAGGCGGGCAATTTCATCATCAAGCTGGATTAGGAACTCAGGCAGAAGCCTGAAAAGAGAATCTGATTCTGTGACAAATTCCTATTTTGAGAACAAAATGGTTGATATAATGTGAACATAAGTATCAATGTAACAAAAGCATATACTAATTAGGAAAAAATTGCATCTAGGAGTTATTTTAGGCAGTGATAAAACCACTGAACAAGATCTGAGTTTTGTGCCAGTCAGCTATATTCAGAAAGACTGTACACAATTTTTGTGTGTTCAGCAAATTTTGTTACTTGATAGTTCCTGCAATAAATTTATAATAACTCTTGAGAAATTCTGTGTAACATTTAAATTAATTGTAAAAAAGGGGGTGTGATATTTGAATTATTTTATCTTTTGTGTTTTAGAGGTTCTTAAATTGTTTTATGTGCCAGAGACTTTATTTATCAAAATCCTTCTAGACTTTAAGGTAATTTGAGGCTGTTTTGTCTTGCAGAAAGGAAAAGCCTAAGCTTCAGAAATACCAAACTGTTGAGTTGGTATGACCTGCTCTAGTGACTGATCCAAATACTGTATTTACTGCAGGGAAAGATGGAACTAGCCACTCCCTGTCAATACGACTAGGAGAATCCCTTCTGACAACAAACCTAGTTCATAGACAGTCTGAGTCTGCAAGCAGGCATCTAAAATAAAGAGTTCTCTCTATTATATATGAGCACTGACCCCATGTATTCAGTCCTGGCCAGTGTCTTGTCTCCAGATGAAAGCAGTCTTTGATGCCTCAGAAGGTGCTTAAAGTCAAGGACAAAGTTGACACATTATCTACATAGAAGTTAGCAGTATCTTTCAGCATATAGTGCTGAAATTATAGTACCTTGTAAATATTCTATTTTAGTATGTGAACTATTCCACTATGTTGTGATCAAATATACTGCTTGGGATTTTCTAAAGGATACAAGTGAATTAGAATTCCAACTGCCATAAGTCATCAGTAGGACCAGTGCTAGTAATTCCTGCAGATTCTTTGGGAAAAGTCACACACACACCAGTCATAAGATTCTCATTTCAACTTTTTAGTCATGTACTTTTTGAATAACCACTAAAGAGGATGCATGTTTGCAGTCAGGAACAGGGATAATAAATACTTAGTGGCAAGAGACTGATTCTTCTGGGGGAAAAAAATTACTTTCTATAAATAGTAATAGTTTACTGTTATAGTGTGGTGAGGTCTCATAACAGACATGACCACAACAAAATAGTCTTGCCATCTTTGTCTTCTTGATAGTGTAAATCCCAACAGATGAAATGAAAATTCCTTCTTTATGTAAATTTTTAGTGGAAATAGGTAGTTCTTCACCATGAATAAGATCTAAAGTAACAGAAAAGATACTGCAATGTAGTATCTTGCTCTAAAATTTTTAACTGTTAGTTCTTTAAATTTAACTATTCATTCCATTTTAGTGGTAATAGCTTTGTTAAATAAGTAGTAAATAAAAAATTTTAAAATATAAATTAAAATGTTTTATACCTTTAGTTATAGGTATGAAAGTCTGAATTCAAAAATTAATCTATAGCTTCATCTTGCTTTACATAATCAAAGTCTTAAATGCTTGTCTGCTTTTCCCAAACTATCCCACGACATAGTTAGCTTTTGAGATATTCAAAACACCCTGATTTTCTTGGGGGTTTGTTACAACTTTTCACTTTTTGTATCAGCGTGAATTCCAAATTAAACTGAAAATCTTGTACATAAAAGACAGTTGTAAATCTGTTTTTGAACTTTGTGCATGAATATGTATCAGGAATTCAAGATCTTTCAGAGATATTTGGATAAGGTGACAAGATATATATATATTCAGCATCCAGTAGATTTCCTAGCAATCAAAGGACTCTAGACAGCATTTTTAAAAACATGACTAGTGGGTAAGTTATCTTAAAGGAAATAGAACATTTTAGAAAATATCCAGATCCAGATAAGAGTAGTGAGCTCTTAAATTCAGTTTTGTGCCTAAAATATTCAGTAATCTTTTACTTGAATTATAAATTTTATTTTGTTTGTCAACTGTGCAGCACTGCCGCCATGGAATTTGTGTGAGCAGAGAAATGGAGCTGCGTCCTGTAGATGGAGAATGGGGACCATGGGGACCGTATAGCTCATGTTCAAGAACTTGTGGAGGTGGAATCAAGAGCACCACCAGGCTGTGTAATCGACCAGAGTATGTTTTTTTTATTGTGTTTTACCTTTGTGCAAAATGAAGATATTAAGAAATGGATTGGCTCAAAATAAGATGGAGGTATTGTGGGCTATGCAAATCAGTTTGAAGCACCAAAAAAAATGCTTGTTTCATCCATGTTTGGAAAGAGATTAGTCTATAGGCTCTAATGTGCAGAGGACTTTAGGATTACTCATGTCTTTCAACAATATTATCCATTCTTATAGATGTTTCTAAAAAATTAGTTTGGCAGGGTCTTCTTGTCTAGGTTTACTCTAACTGTTGAGGCTTCTTTAAACACTAGATGCTTTCTTTGGAGTAAGAACTGCAAAAATAAATACATGTCTTTCCTACTAATCTCTTTAATGAAACTCTTGATTTGCTGTGATTTAAGGCTTTTCCACGACATCGCCATCAGTAACGTCCCACAAGGAGCCTTTGTTATAATAGACTAAAAATTGCATTGAATGAATAGTTCCATGTGGGTTTTGTTCTCTGTAGTAAAATTCAAGGAGAACTTTACACTTAACTTGTCCAGAAGCAGAACCACAGCTGGTGGCTGAGTAATTTCAGGGTTTTTCTAGGAAGTCATGTCAGCTTGATATTATCAGTAGGATAAATGAACTTCAATCAAATGGCCCCAGGTTATTTTTTTTTCTCTGATGAGTAAGAGGCAGTAGGCTAGATTGCCATTAGATACCGCCTCTTTCAGTCTGTAGTAATTGATAGTATCAATATGCTGTTGATTTATTCTTTTTTTCTTCCCCAAAAACATACTAATACTGAATTATTTTGTGTCAGGGTTTATAACTGTTAAAATGTATTTTAGACTTTACAGTAAATGGGGTGTTTTCCCCAATATACTCTTTTTATTCTTTTGATCCACAAAGTGAAACCAGTGTTAGGACTACAGAAAGGACTGTGCCAGCTCGTAATTGTCTTATTTCTTTGTCACTCTGTAAAATAATAATTTCAATTTACTGAGGGAGATGCTACTTGTGTAAAAATAGAACTGTAACCTCAGCTAAATTGATAAAAGCGTTAAAATTAATAATGCTTTTTCCCAGGCAAGGTGGTTATACCTGTAAGAGAAGTAAAAATAATAATGCATTAATAAACATCAGTAGCGACATTACCACCTACCTCAGCAATAGTATTTTACAAGGATTGGGTTTATTTTGGGTATAAATGAATGCACAGTAGAAGGTGTGTGTGTGTGTGTAAGTCAGTAACAGCTGACAGAATGTTGTGTGAGATTTTCCTCTTTAGATCAGTGGCTGGGGCCACTTTTCATGGAAAACAGCAATTTTAGAAAACAAGTGTGTTTTACATTTACCTTTTTTTTTAGGCCAAGAAATGGAGGAAAGTACTGTGTTGGCCGCAGGATGAAATTTCGGTCATGTAATACTGATTCATGTCCAAAAGGCAAACAAGATTTTCGGGAGCAACAGTGCTCTGAATTTGATGGCAAACACTTTAATATCAATGGTCTTACCTCTGCTGTTCGCTGGCTTCCAAAATACAGTGGTAGTAAGTAATTACACATCTTTTCAATTAACACAATGAAAATGTTACTTTAAATAAAGTTTTAAAACAGACAAGAAACCTCTTGGATTTTCTTTCCAGTTTCTATGAAAGATCGCTGTAAACTTTTTTGCCGAGTTTCTGGAACAACTTCCTACTATCAGCTGAAGGACAGAGTTGCTGATGGTACTCCCTGTGGAGCAGAAACCAATGACCTTTGTGTTCAAGGCTTATGCAGGGTATTTAAATCTAAACTTATTAATTATTAAAATCAATTTTAACAGGTGATGAAGTAGATATTAAGTATTAATACAAATAAACATTACTAAAAATATGGTGTTCTGTGTGTACTTAAACTAATTTTATTAGCTAATTTAATTTTTATTTTGCTAATTTAAGCAAATTAAAGATCTGGAAATGGAAGCAATTAAATGAAGAATAAATAGTTGAATCTGAAGACCCATGGTCTTGCCTCATTAAGCCTCGTATGTGAAAGACTTAATACTGTCCAAGTGAGCAGTGAGAAACAGATCCAAAATTAGCATAAAGGGAGGAAAGAAGCATGCTGTGTGATTATTAACATTGTATTTCTGCTGCTGAAGAAGGAAATAGTAGAAAATCCAAAGGTAGATAGATTATGTAATTATTATTTTACTGTAAAATCAGGAGGAACTGACCCTTGAATCCGCACTCTTTGCTTAGTGATAGCTATGGCATTGCCACAAGATTTTGTTGGGAGAAGCAAGGAACTGTATTTTAACAATTCAAGACTTTCTTATCAAGCATTGTTGAGGTTTTGCTGATTGCAGTGAAACTGAGTAAATTCAGGATGAGGAGAAAATATAGCTTATTTTTATACTGTTGAATAAAGAGGAAATGACAGAGAATTGTCCTGTTTATCATAGTTCAAAAAAACCCTGGAAGTTTAAGTAAAGATACATAAGCAAAAATTGTGCTTGCATTAGTTTAACCAGCATAGTCTATGTGTATTCCTTTGCTTCTTTTCAGTAATGACAACCTTTAAATGAATTGATGACCATGCACATATACACACTGCCTTTAGGATTCCAAAACTTTAATTATAAATATGAATTAAAATTTATAGATGATGTTGATTTTTTTTTAATACAAAATATTTATGTACTGTTACGTATTCTTATAGAGTTCTTGACATATTAAGTGTATTGGGATTGCACCATTGTGTTTTGCCCTTACATTGCAGAATCCAGAACCATTAAAGGCTTTTAATGAATTGCCAAGGAAGCCTAGATATAGTCCTATATAAGCCTAGATATAGCCTAGTGAACAACAGTATTTTGGGGTAATGGGAAGCTTACATTACTTATTTTCATTGTTTTCCTTTGGGCTAAGTCACACAGGGTTTTTTTATTTCTATTATTTTCATTTTTTGTAGCAAGCAGGCTGTGATCACATTTTGAATTCAAAGGCAAGGAGAGACAAATGTGGAATTTGTGGTGGTGATAATTCTTCATGTAAAACACTTGCAGGTACTTTCAACAGTGCTCATTATGGTATGTTTGTTTTGCCTTCTTTTTAATCTTAATGCACACTTCAGTATGGCTTAGAAATTATTCTTTACATTTAAGGAAGCAGGATTTCAGTGTATGTTCTTTAGGGCCTCTATCAAAAAAAATACCTTTGATTTTCAGTCGTATTCCCTCTCAAGGATGCAGAGGCAAACACTATGACATACTAACCCATTCAAGTGGAAAAAAAAAAATCCATCTGCCCCAAGGTCAAAGCCAAGCAATGATGAGGGTAAAAGTACTTTAAAAGAATGAATGCTTCCTGCTTTTTACTTTGCATTCTCTGGTCTGAAACTTTGCAGCTGAAGGAGCTATTCCAATGTCTCATTTTGGTTGTGTAAAGAGATAGGAAGAAGTTTGTGTTGTGAGCAGCTGATGGGGTTCCTTTTCTCCTAGACTGAAAAACACAGCCTGTGACATGTGAGCCTCCTTCTTCCAGAGAACAGGGGTAACAATATTTATGTTTTTTCCTCCTCATTGACAGGTAGTGAATAAGAAACTTCTGAATAACCCTGGTATTTCCTATTTATTTGGTTTAGTTTCTCTAATAGAGCTACTGATAGTTCTTCTAGATGTAGTCTTTTCTGTGAAGCATGGAGAGACTGTTGCATGTGTGCAGCAGTGCAGTTAAGTAGTTAGAGCATAAAAAGTACAGAAGTCTTCAGGTTAATATCAGCCTAGAGGCTCCTTCTTGCTGCTTCACTGGTTGAAAGAGACCACAGGCAAAGCGAAAATGATACCTGGAGAGCTGCCAGATAGGATCTTCATAGAACAAAGGGGTTGCTGCTGAAGAGGAAAGTATGCCAACTATCCTGTTGGATTTTCTTTTCCCCTGGCTGTGGGCTCACACCCATCGAAAATTACCAAAACTCTTAAATTATACAGCTACCCTTCCCATATAAATACATTTACTTTTTCTTGTGTCTTTCCTAAGAAGGTGCTTATAGATAGCACATGAATTTTGTCACACACATAGTAATTACAAGTCAAGTGATCGTTACGTGAAACTGCCATTATGCAAATATGGTCGACACTGTCACTCTCTGCTATTTAACAACTTTCCATTGTCACAGACTTATTTGCTTCAAACTGAAGTTGGAGGGCAACAAAGCCCCCATGTTTTGGGATGAGGAAAACCTTAAGTTATCATTTTGTTTTACAGTTAGCTGAATGTTTTCAAGTATGTTCAAATTCTTGAAATTATAGCATATAAAAGATAATACTGAGTTATACCAAGGGACAGTATGCTGAACATTTGGGATTATCATTTAGGTGTGCTCAAGTAGGAATACAGCTGTGCAAACAAGAAGTACTTTGCTGATCACTAAAACTCCAGTGTCCATGGGAGGTCTAAGACATCCCTAGGCTAATGACTGAAGGCATTGTCTGAGGCAATACTACTTTCCAAAAAAATTCTGAATTAGGATCATGAGCTAAGTATGATGATGTGTGCTTGATCTTTTTCTTTTAACTTCATTTGTTTCCCTTTTAAACTGAAATGAGTAATTTTACTTAGGTAGAATTTGGAATTGACAATAGCAGCCTGTGGTGTGTGATTATATTCATGCAGTTATGACGTTGTCAGTAATTGTGTAAACAGTAGTGAAGCAGTAATCAAAAATTCATTACAGCAAAATACTAATTTACTTGGCTTTCATTTTAGGAGATGATAATCTAATTAGGTACACATTATTACTATGTTGGCTACTATTATTGCATTGGTTTAGAGTATCTGAGCATTTCCTGGACAATGGTCATTCTGAGTGTCCTAGTATGAGATTTATTCTCTTTGTGTATCCTTGACAACATGCTATGTGGCTTTGTTTATAGTTTTCTCCCATATTTTTTCTTCTTTCATTCTATTACCACAAGGTCTTCAGTGTGTGAGATGAGGGGCTTTTTTAACTATATTTTGGTTTTCTTCCCAGTATGTTGAAAGATTGACCAAACCATGTATTTATCCAGAGCATGCAGCTTGTCAATTTGCAATTGCAGTGCTGCCCCCAGCTGGTAAATGTGATGGGCCTGTAATTAGATTAAATCTTTATTTAAATACGTGGCATAGTTTTAATAGATTAAAAGCGCTCGGAAGTTAATGAATTACAAAATTTGTCATGGCTTAACCCCATCTGGAACCACACAGCCAGTCACTCACTCACTGCCTCCCCATGGGATGGGAGAGAGAACTGGAACAATAAAAGTGAGAAAACTCATGGTTTCAGATAAAGACAGTTTAGTAGGTAAAGCAAAAGCCCCACACACAAAGCAAAGCAAGAATTGGTTCTCTACTTTCCATGGGCAGGCAGGTGTCCAGCCAGAAAAACAGGGCTCTGTCATGCATAACAGTGAATTGGGAAGACAGGTGCCATTACTCTGAACATTCCCCCTTCCTTCTTTCCCCAGTTTTTTGTGCCCGGCATGATGCCATATGGTCTGGGATATCCCTGTAGTCAGCTGGGGTCTGTCTGTGTCCCCTCACAACTCCTTGCGCACCCCAGCCGCCTCGCTGGTGGAGTGGGGTGAGAGGCAGAAAAGGACTTGACTCTGTGTAAGCTCTGCTTGGAAATAACTAGAACATCCCTGAATTATCAACATTTTCCAGCACAAATCCAAAACACGGCCCCATACCAGCTACTATGAAGAAAATTAACTCTATCCCAGTTAACCCAGTACAGAATGAAAAGGATATTGCCATTTAAATTTTTACCCACAGAGGTGCATCAACTAAAGTCAGTGTAATATTGTTAAACACAATGAAATAGGTGTAAAAATTATCAACATTTTTATTAATACCTCAGATTACATGTTTGTGTTTATTATGTTTCCAATGTTTGCCCTACTAAGTTTTTCTTAACTGCAAGTATAATTTTGAATTAGTGATTAACATCTGTGAGAAACAGGTTTGAATTTTTTAACCTAAGTTTATGTGCAGAGTGACTTTTTAAAAAAGTAGATCTTGATGCACCTTATTTTGTTACCTGGTGGCAAGGCTACCATAATAGTACTATGAGATATTGCAAGAAGTGATGACTCATTAATGAAGTGTTTGTATTCTGAAGGGAATGCACTCAATATTTTAAGCAGGAGAAGGTGGATCAAGCATGGCTAGTTTAACAGCTACCTATGCATATGGCCTGCAATGCTGCAATATTTTAGTATTTGAGACTCATTCTTTAGCATGCTGTCTTGAAATACGCTTGTGAGAGAAAAGCTGCCTCAATTGTGTAAACAGGGAATGGATATATTTCATGTTAAGTGACCTACCCAGATTTCTGTAAAAGTTTAAATTTTGAGCAGTCACACTGTTTCCTGAGTCCCTCTTGATATACTTGACTGCTTTCTGTAGTAGTTCTGCTCTCTAGGGATTTTTCTGAGTCAACTGAACTTCTATTAGTGGTGAAGAATTGAATTCACATTTCTGAACACACAATGTAACACTTCCTAACACGTGAAGTCATTCAGCATTGGTTGTCTCTGGTGCACTGTAGGGTTTTGTGAATGAAGTTAAAATGTATTTTCATATTTACTAATATTTGACCATTTTTTATATGTAATTAATTTGCAGGTTACAATGTTGTAGTAAATATTCCCAAAGGAGCAACAAACATTGACATTCGACAGCACAGCTACTCAGGGAAACCAGAAGATGACAATTACCTTGGTAAAAGCCTCCGGTGTACAACACTGATGGATAGGTTTTGTGCTCTTGACAGAGAATATATTATTGAGTATATTTTGAGAAGTCTGATAAAGACTTCGGAGAAAATATCTAATTATTTTGTATCTTCATTTGCCTGAGTCCTCCTGTAGATACTAGTTTTCCAAAAACATCAGTGAGGTGTTGTTAAGGTTTCTTATTCTTAGATGAGTGTGTTCATTCATCAGAGAATAAGAATTATAGCACCTTGCATCATTTTGTCATTTTTTTACTTTGTTGTCACAATGTTAATTGAAACACCACAAGTGAACTTAGGAATAACGTAAGTATTTGTTATTTTAAATCTTGGAAGCATACATTTTGTTTATGAACAAAGCAGTCTGACCATCAGCAAATTTATCAATTGCCTCATATTTCTCATTTTCTATTATGTCTGGGACATAAAGGGTATGAAGGTCATCACATGCTGATAGATTTGCAAGTGTGTGTAGGTAGCAAAGAATTCATAAGTACATCCTACCAAAAATCTTGGTTGTTCTATTTCATAGTAGTTTCATTGTATCTGAAGTGCCTGAAAAAATATTGAAGCATATTCTGTCTCTTCTTCCATTGTCATCCTAGCCAATGACCTTCAGAATTCTCAAAATGTTTTCCTTGTCCCCTGTTGCCCAGCTGTTACACATGCAGCTCACAGGACACAGAAACAACCCTCGCCCCCTGATATTAGCTTCTGTTTCAAATGTAGTAATGTCTGAATAGCATCTTGTACTACAAATTTTACCTTATTTTAAAAATATTTAACTTGTTGTTCATCTTTATTATTGCAAATTGGTCATTGTATTAAATTACCATCATAAATGCTTAATCATTTATTTTTATTTTCAAGTTTACTTTTAAAACCCACTTCACTAGAAGTAGCTGTAGCAAATACAAGGGTGTGGGCTTTAGAATATGGCAGAAATACCAGTAATTATTGTTTTCTTCTACAGTAGCAGAACCTGGCCAAATTTAAAAGTCATTACTTCAGCAGAACAAATATTAAAATACTATAAGGTAGAGAAAATCTAATGCTGAAAATATCCATGACAACTGCTCAGGTGAAAGTTACTGATGATTAGGATTGAATTAATTAATTTGAAACTGTTTGATACAACTTTTTACATGAACTACATGTTGATGAGATTTTATTGATAGAACCTTTTAACTAAATAGATCTCCAATATTTTATTTCACTTACAGCTTTATCAGATACCCATGGAAATTTTATCTTGAATGGAAATTTTGTTGTAAGCATGTCAAAAAGAGAAATCAATATACAAGGAGCCATTTTTGAGTACAATGGTTCAAACAATACAATAGAACGAATCAACAGCACTGATAGAGTTGAAGAAGAACTAACCTTACAGGTGTGTGTTTACTTTTTTCATAGGTTTGAAACTTTCCTACATGATCATTATGTTCATAATTTGATGTTCAAATTCACTGAAAAACAGCTATCATTTTATCTCAATCAAGGTTTTGTGTGTAGGGAATTTATACAACCCTGATGTGCGTTATTCGTTCAATGTCCCAATAGAAGATGGAAGTGATCTGTTTACATGGGATCCTTATGGACCCTGGCAAGACTGCAGCAGGATGTGCCAAGGTACTGTGAAGTATATTTTTTCACCAGAACCAAAGACCTGATGGCATTTAGGAAGGGACTTGTCTTAAGTTCTCTGACTTTTCGCCCTTCCTTGTGAAGAAGAAACTTGTTACCCTCAGTAAACTTAAAGTGCACTGAGCCTTTAAGGACAGAATAGCTTCTGATTTTTGTTTTTGCTATTTTTAGTACTTATGCAGTACAATTCTATATTCAAACCTACATTTGGAGACATAGGAGCGGTTTATTAAAAAAAAAAGGTTGAATCAAATCTAATTCATCCTTTTAAAGTGGTGTTATATATCTACTAAAGTTGATATCCTGTGAGACCACTGTAGGACAGCTGGGAGGTGGAAGAGGTGACTGGGAAAAGGTTGTTCTCCACCTGGAATGTAGTGAGCTGCACAAAGCAGCATGTTTGTGCAGAATCTGCTTTATACAGCAATTTGTGTTAACGGGGTATCTCAGTTAAATTCCTAAATGGTGAATGGAATCCATAAGGCACTCTTATTTTACCCCTTTATTTACTGCTTTTGGTGCTTTTTCAAGGTATTCGAAGAAGAAGAGTGACTTGTATACGTAAAAGTGATCATGTGGTAGTGTCTGATCAAAGATGTGAACTTATACCCACTGTACCAAGTGTCTTTGAGGAGTGTAATACAGAGTGTGAATTAAGGTAAAAAAGGTTCCTAACTGATGGAGTTGTTGTGGTCTTATATGTTTTTATTGATTGACACTGAAACAAGGTAATTCAGATTGCTTTATTCTCTGTCCCTCCATCCCTCTCTACCTCCTTCATCCTTCCCATCTCTCCTTGTTTTCCTCAAATCTGTTGGTGTAATGGCTTTATATACTATATTTACACCTCTGACTCCACGTAGAACTAGGGTACTTTTCTAATTTTTATTGGTAAAGTACAAAATCTCGTTAGAATTGTGAATCTGTTCTATATATTCTGGTGGAAAAAATTGTATTGCTGCTTGAAATACATTTTCCACCAGAGCTGTACCCACAACTGGAACTAATTTGAAACAGATTTGTGTTTTTGCACTCCAAGATAGCCCACACTGAAGTATTCAGAGGATGAAGAGTTAGAATTATAGCTTACATTTCTCAAAGTCACCTAGGAGATGAGGACAAAAGATCCTATAAATTTGAAAAGTTCTTTTAAGCCTGTGAGTCAAATTCTTTTATATTGCTTTGAAAATTCCAGTCATTAGATAGTTTACAGTTTTATCTGTTCCCTAAAATGCATATCTATTTTACATTATAATTGGTACATTCTCTGAGTGCTTTAATTACCATGGTCATATTTTTTTAAATGTAGTTAGCTTTCTACAACAGTTTGTCATTGTAGGTGGCACAGCATTGGGAAAAGTGACTGTACATCAAAGTGTGGCCCAGGACATCGGTCTATTGAGGTCCACTGCATGAAGTACTCTATTGCAAGAGGACTTAATGCTCCAGTGGATGATAAGTTCTGTGCTGATCAGCAGAAACCACCAGCCAGAGAGCCCTGCCATGGTGACTGTATGTTAAGAAGTTGGCATTACACAGAATGGTCAGAGGTACAGATTTAAAACTTCATAATTGTACCACTATAGTTCTGGCATGCATCCCAAATTTTTATTTCTCTATATTTATTTCAGTTTAATAACTAAAAGGAAACAATGTTTGACAAATACAGATTTGTAGGAGCAGCTAATACCAACCTTTATATTTCAGCAGCTTCCTTACATTTTTTGTAAGAAATGGTAGCTTGTTTGCAGGTTGGTTTTGGAATTCAGCAGCGAAGATCTGGTAATTAAAGGTGTATATTTTATTTACAGTCTTAATAATTTAGTTCTGTACAATTTTGGTTTTATTCTTCATTAGAGGTTTATGTTGGAACTATTATACAAAGTACTGATTTTATCTCAAAGGAACATATTAGCAGTCTGTGGATTAAATGGAGGACACTTTTGTCTGGCACAATCATTAACATCTTTTAAGACTGATATTTTGGCCTGGTTTTATTGTATTCTGTTTCCTGTTTCATAACTATACACCACAGTGTTCCAGGAGCTGTGCAAGAGGTGTCAGAACCAGAGAAGCTTTTTGTATGAACAACTTGGGTCGTCATCTTCCCGACAGAGAATGCCAGGAACTTCCAAGGGTTGTAACACAGAGTTGCAATGAATTCTTATGTCCAAGCTGGTCGGTTACTGACTGGAGCGAGGTAATGAAACCATGGAAAACTTAAGGTACATTTGGTCCTGGTCATGGATATTATAAATAAGCAGCATTAAGTGTTTAGGGTTTTTATTTTATTTTGGGCCATATGGTTATAAAAGTTCTGAAGTCCTATGATTTGTCTGATACACATCATAGATCTACGAATGGCATGAGAACTTCTGTAAAACACTCCTAGAAATTATTTTTTTCCTTAAATTTGTTACTTTAAAATGAGGTAGTAAAGACACGTAAATGTATCTGCAGTAATTTGCATACCTTCCTTTTCTATGAAGCAATGAGAACAATACAGCTAACTCTTTAATAGAATTATATTAATTTTATTATAGATTAGATGGATATAAAAAGTCATGGACAGTTTAGACATTTTTCCTGTGAAAGCTATGATATATGCGCTATTATTTTAAACAAGTATTCTTTATTCTATTTCAAATAAATGATCTGTACATAGTTTTCCCAGTTTGTAGCTTTGGAATCTTAATAGTGATTTCTTTGCATTAGCATTTGAGTTGAAGTTAACAGGAAATGGAGATTTCATTAAAAAATAGGGGTTTTTGGACTACTTACATTCGTGGAATATTTTTTTTATTTATGCGATTTTTAAAATCCAACAAGTTAGTAAAAGAAATGGAAGCTATTAATGCAGATTCATGTCTCTGCAAACTGATGGTTCTAAAAATTTTACAGTGTCCTGTGACATGTGGCAAAGGAATGAAGCATCGTCAAGTCTGGTGCCAACTTAATGATGAACAATTGAGAGATGATTTCTGTAACCCAGACGACAGACCAGAATCAATAACACCGTGTGAACTTCATGAATGTGCATCTTGGCAAGTAGGGCCTTGGGGATCAGTGAGTACATAAGGATTCCTGGCTTCTTGTTTTATAGTTCAGGCTATGAGCAGTCACAAAACAATACTTTTTAAACATTTTTGTTGAATCTTAAGCAGTTGTTTTAGTTGAATTGATTCATGTGTTTGTTTGCAGGATCCTATTGGCTATCTAACTTGTAATTTAGAAACATCCATATATAAGTTAAATGGCTAAAATAGTAGTTGATCCTGAGCCTTAATATCAAAGATGCTTTTGCAGGAGTGTATTGCATCACCAGAATAATGAAAATATGGGTAGCAAACTGTTCAGATGAATGAGACAGGCAAAAGACCAAATATTTATAGGTGAATGGGCATATTCAAGTGGTAGCTTCAATTAAGATCATAGAAATGTATATGCTAATTATAGCAGGGAAAAGGACTTGGTATTTTATTGTTACATTTCATTTTTACCTTCAGTAATAAAAGACCTGCTATCTCTTTATGTGAAAAAATAAGGTACTCAATTTCATGTGGCTTGTATAAGATCAGATTACTCAAACCAACAGAAGATTATTCAGTGTTTCTTGGATGTTAGTGGGAAATCCTAACTGAATAGCAGCTGATCTTTATTTTATTGCATACAACCTGTTACTAAAATACAGAATAAATATACCTTTGGAAATTAGTCTATTTTTAACTTCAACATTTCTTCTATTTTTTTACCCTAGAGATAACCGCACTGTTGTCTAACATAATGTAGAATTCCTTTTGTGTAATCTTTTGGTCACAAGGTGATGGCTTTCCATTCCTACAAGTTAATGCAAAAATTAAATAAAAAATTAATTCAGTCCCATGATAGAATTCTTATGAATAAAAAGTAGTTTTCTGAAATAGCTTGTACAAGCAATTTACCAATCTATGTCCCTGGAGCAGAGCTTTTCATTGCAGTTTTTCCACTGTGCCACCTGGTAATAGCCATTCACAACCAGGTTTTTACAAGTATTTGTGCGTGAACCACAACATTTACAGGGATAGGATTTGTGTCATAACATTTTCAGCCATTTTCATGTTTTATATGGCTTCTTTGAGTGCAATCTAATCAAACTCTATAGTGCAGGGAAAGAAATTTAACAGCTGCAGCTAGTGATTCATTTGAAGCTACTCTTACTCCTCCATTTCCATTTCCTCTACTTTCTCTACACCAGTTTTTATTGCTGAGCATGGTATTATAGAGCATGGATTGTCCCTTTGATCAGGTCAGGTCTGCTGTTCTGGCAATGTTCTTTCCCAGTCTCATGCCCCTCCAGCCTATTCACTGCAGGGGATAGAAAGGGAGAAAGAGAGAAAGGCTTTGTCCTGCACAAGCACTGTTTATTGATGTGCCATGGACACTGGTTAAGTACCGGATGGTCTGCCACAAAGGAAGTTAACACCAACTCAGTAGTCATTCCTATTGATTCTGGAAAGACTTTTAAAGTAGAAAATGTAACTAAAAATGAAAATCGATTATAAATATTGCTATTTCAAGTGTGTTATATTCCTGCCTTCAACAGTGTGCTGTAACATGCGGACACGGGTACCAGGTGCGCGCGGTCAAATGCGTTACTGGCATGTACCGTGTTACTCTGAATGATGACAGGGAGTGCAATGCTGCCACTCGTCCTAGAGACAGTCAAGTAAGTTAAAAAATACCTCTCTACTTACCTGTTGAAAGTGTCTAAATACAACTGTTGTCTACTGAGTCTATGAGGGAACTTGGAGGAAATCACTTCTAAAATGAGAAAACAATACGGAAACTCTATGCTTTTCTTCACGAATGTCAAATTTTGCCCAGGGAATTAAGTAAAAGAAGTGTAATTTCAAGACTGGGTGTTTGAAAGTTGGTATGTGATTGGAAGGTTAGCATATATGATTTCGAGGAGTACAAAGGCCTGTGATTATTTGGCAGTGGGGGAAACTCCAACATGTAGAATACTATAAGAACACTGCTTTCCATCCTGCTTAATAAATAATTGTACCCAACCAGCTTCTTTAATAAGCTTCCAAATATAAAAGCCAGTTAATTGGTATAATTTATTTCTGCTTAGATGTGAAAACACTGGATTTGAGTATCCTTTGCATTTTTAATTGTGGTACCCGTTTAGCTGCTGACTGAAACTGGCCAAATTTATGTTCTCAGTAGCTGAAGGTATAAAGGACAGGACAACACAGCCACTGTTTTCACTTGGTCTTTCTGTGCTGCCTGTGGCTCTGAAACAGGGCAGTGTAATGTCTATGCTCCTTGTCTCCAACAAGTTGGACAAAACTGTTCTTTCTCAAAGTGCCAATATTATTAGTTATTACTAATGCAGTTTTTAGATCAAATAAATTTTCTTTGACACTCAATTTAAAACAAAAACAATTCAATGGAAGGTCTTTAAATAATTCCAGGGAAAATGTAAAATATGGTATTTACGTGTTAATTAATGTTGGCTTATTGTAATGGTAGGATCTAACCATTTGCTTTACATTTGGCTCTTCCAAAATGTATATTTCAAAAGCTTTTTTTTTCCTCACCCCCACAGGAATGTGAATTGCCCTCTTGTCCAGAAAATACAAAATTATGGACTACTTCACTTCCTCTAGTTCATGTGGGGAAGGTGACCCAGTGGAGATATGGATCGTGGACCCCGGTATGTAATGTAGCAGTCACACCTTACAGAGCAGTCCTCCACTCATTCACCCATTTTTCCATAAAGCTTTCATTAATATATTTTTCAGACTGAAAAATATATTATATTTTATATATGAAATATGCTTGGAATAGATTAAAAAGGAATTCTAATATTTTCTTAACAAAAGAAACTGTTTCTTAAGGAGCAGATAGACACTCCCAGCAAACAGTGGGCTTCAAATCCAACCAGGAAAAAGAATAGGAAAAAATGCAGAATTCTAGGAGCTGGGGTTCTGAGCAAAGTAGTTTTCATTTGATTGACAGTGCACTAGGAAGTGCTTTTTTAAATGCAATTGATCAGTTTCTGAGTATGAAGAACAACTCTGATTTTAAAATATTATTTAAATCTTTCATGTGAATAGTAATACTAAACAGTTGGAATCTTTAAAGGTCTAATTTGACTTTTTTTGTAAAATAAGCATTATTAAAATGGTTCCTACATCAGTTTTCTTCAGTGGAAGATTTTATTTTGACGGTGTTGAAAAATTAATTTTACTTTATAGCAATGTGAAAATTTAAAATGATCTATAAAATGTGGGTGTGTCTGTTAATTCCTTGAGATTTTTAAGAAAGCATATAATGCAGTTATATTTTTGCACAACTATTTTAACTAAATAGCAGTAAAGGGTACATAAACTGAGGTTACTCAGCAGTTCTTCACTAAATCCACCTTGAAATTCTCAGCTATAAAGGCATCAGAAGGGGCTCAATGGAATCTGCTAATACAAACTGTAATGGCAAATGGATTGTTAATACTGTTTTTTATTTTAACAGTTGATGTAAATATTGCATCATTGTGTAATAACTGAAATGTGCTGGAAGTTACTGATGTTTCTGTTGTTACTTGCAACTGTATAATTATTCCATGTTATAGTTTAAATGCTGTCTGTTTATATATGCTGAAATGCTTCATGAGAGTTAAAGGCCATGCAACTCAGTTCTAAGCTAACAGAAATTCTTAAGGCCTAAACCTTTCAGCAATATTTCATTTTCTTTTCTGAATGCATGGGTCTATTAGTGTGAAATGGAAATCTGATTTAATTCTAAGGTCAAGCTGATACGAAGCTATGTTAGTATTTTAGATGCTTGCATGATGTTGTTTTAGTCTCCTAAAGTGCGATGACCTTGAATTGTTCTCTGACAGTGCTCTGCATCCTGTGGGAAGGGCAATCGTGCTCGCTATGTGAGTTGTAGAGATGCTCATGGAGAAATAGCAGATGAATCTTTGTGTGCTCATTTACCACGACCAGCTGAAATTTCAAGCTGCTTTAGCCCATGTGGAGAGTGGAAAGTTGGAAATTGGTCCCCTGTAAGTATTAATTGTAACATTTTTTTAATGTGTGTATTTCGATTATTGGCCAAATCTCTGTTTGGTACATATTTTGTGCAAGCATGTCAAAACTAAATATAACTGTATTTGTTTATTAATTATCAATGTTCTGTGGCAAACACTGTGTTAATCTTTTGGTCAGTGCACAGTTACATGTGATAGTGGCATAGTAACAAGACAAGTCATCTGTGTCAACTATCGTCAGCAAATCGATGAGAATTACTGTGATCCTGAAGGCCGACCTCCTAAGGAACAAGAATGTAACATGCCACCATGTCCACCCATTTATCATCATGTTCCAAAAATACGTGACCATCCAAGCCATTTCCCAGAAATAGGTTATCTCCCCGTACACCCTCCACAAGACAATTTAAACCAGTGGAACCATCCTTCTGTGGGAGGATATCAATGGAGAACTGGACCCTGGGGAGCAGTAAGAAATTTCTTTAGAATATATTCATTTGTTCTGTCACATGTGTGTTACTATTTCTAGAAATGTTATTGCAGTACAGATTTGATCAAAAGAGAAGCACATTAATTTAAAAAAATGTTGTTGTTCTTGTTGTTGTTCAGTATATATTAAATTCTAAGTGTAATTTTTCTGTGATTTCAGATTTAAAATACTTCTACATAGTAGTCATTTTTATTTGAAAATTTCGGTTTTGAACATTAAGATTTAAAACCAAGATGTTTTAACCAACATATTTTACATTTTTCTGCTCATGCAATGGCAAAATGTATGTTTACCTGTTTTGGTAGTGCTCTAGTACTTGTGCAGGTGGATTTCACCGTCGAGTTGTAGTATGTCAAGATGAGGAAGGAAGAAGTTCTAGTAATTGTGATGAGGCAACAAAACCCTCAGAGTCGAGACACTGTGATTCTGGACCCTGCCCACGGTGGAACTTTGGGAACTGGGGAGAAGTAAGAGCATTTAATTTGCGAAGGGGAACATTGTTCACCATATAAGCTTAGAAGTAGAATCATAATTATGTGACTGTGACTGGAACTGAACACCTTGTTTTTACCTATTTAATGGAGTTTAAAATTTTAAAATTTAAAAAGAATGAATTTCGACCTGTTTAGCTAAACTTTATTCTTTGATCAAATCCAGAAGTGTAGTGGAAATATGAGTGGTGTAAATATACATCCAAAAGAAGTAAGTATTGTGTGAGGCTAAGGATATACAACATCAGCAAATCATGTAGTTGTTGTACAACATGTATCTTGAGACATAGCAAAATTATATTCTATTACAAAAAACTGGATTTTATGCAGAAAAACGGTGGTGTGATAGCTACTCCTAAGAAAAAAATGAGCACAAGAAGCTGTAGAGAAACTTTATTCCATGTAATTTCATAGGTCCTAACAACAGTAGCTGCAGGTAGTAGTAGCTACTGAGTTGTAGTTACAAACTGGAAGTATGGGGATCGGATCATGCATCCAAAAGTTGTGCCTGGGTTAGAACATTTTGATGAAACATTTTATTGGACAAAGAACAGTTTCTCCATGCTGTGTAATGTCATATCTTGACCACATATTCTTGCTCAAGCACTACAGAAAGAATTAAAGCTGATTATTTTTGCATTTATTCTAATTTAACCTCCTGTGATTCTTGCCCACTTTTCTTATTCTTGAAAATCAATGACTGGAATTGAAAGAAGAAGAAAATTTTGTTGAGTGAATTTATTTTACCTTTTTTCCCCTTGTTTTGGCCAGATTTAGCCATTCACTTCTCAAGGTCAGTCTAAATGTCATATTTTTTCTGTCCATAGCCATAGACTTGGGATACAGTTCATGCAGATGCTGCAGTTTTTTCTAATTTAGAATCCTTGAGAATACAGTAAAAAGCTTTGAACTATTATCGATAGATATTAAGAGCTCATTAGGAATGAGAACTGGTATTGAAGAATTACAGGCAAACTGAAACCAGAAAACACATCCTGTAAGTATTTTTCACTTAGTCTGTATAAATTGGACTGCAGAGAAGTGTGCCCAGTGTCTGAGTTTTCTGAGTTTTTCTGCCTACTGTCTGGCAGGGAAAACTAGTTTTAAGACAAATTTCCATCTTTTCCTCTTACTAAAGAAAGAGTTACATGCACATTTATTCTCACAATTACTTGTCCTTAATAGAGTGTCTGTAACTGAGCCTTTCTGCAGAAAATCACTTGATAGACCATAAAAATGTAGTTAGGTAAATGTTTTGGTGAGAGAATTACATCAGATTAGACTTTTAAGTCCTCATTCTTGACTAGAGTGTTCAGGGAATATGGAAATAGACATAGTAAATAGTGTGATGTACTGATTATTGCGACATCTTTTGGTTTGATGATACGTGATGACTCCATTAATAAAATTATTGCCTATAAAATTCTGTGTTTCAGTGCACTCAAACTTGTGGAGATGGAATAAAGACAAGACTAGTGATTTGTCAGCTTCCCACTGGCCAAATGTTGGGTGATCAAAACTGTGAAATTCTAGACAAGCCACCTAACATGGCACAATGTAATGTGCATTCGTGCCCTGGGGATGTTTCTTGGCATCGGGGACCGTGGAAATCGGTACGATAGCACTCACTAATATTTTTTGCTTTCTTGTTCTTTCTGTCACTCTATTTCCCCTTGTCTTTTAAAAGATTTTATATAATTACTTTATTTGATAACAGTGAAATAATAATGCATGAGGAATATAGTCTATGTAGTTTTATAAAGAAATTGTTCTTGCAGTCATAGCATTAAATGAGAAGCAGCCACTTCCTCCAGTGGGAACAGTATCATGCTCTGTAAAACATGATAGGGAATATTTTGAAAATTACCAGAAATCATCATGGCTGATAACAGTACCTAGTAGGTGTTCCATTTTGAAAGGTTACAATTTGATATGTATTTAAATTTAAAAGTTTATGCTGTAAGTTATGCTGTAGTATTATCTAGATATTTATATTTGCAAAAATACACCAAAATTTTTAGTGCATAGATTTTTTCCTGTGGTATATTTAAATACAAAATAACTCACACCCATGTATATTATGCTCTGTCATTAAACATTTTACTCTATATTACCTGTACATTTGTGTATAAAAGTTTATATTAGTGGTTTTAAAACAGGGACTAATTAAAGTTATCTATGTATAATTATGTATGTAACTATAATATGTTATTGTCTACATGTCACTGTCTATTAATGTGTAAAAATGCCTACTGTAATCACCATTAATCTTTAAAATTGCCACTAGCAGATTATTAACATACTGAAGTAATCATAGCAAATTCTGCAATATAGAGCACATTATATTTCCCAAGCCATGAATGTGACGACAATATTGATTATTGTACTAAATTCTAAGGAGAATAATGGCAGTCAAAGGAGGTTGGATCCAGTTCTGGTTCTATCAAAAACAGCAAAAAAACCAGTCATTGACATCCCTGGGAGATGATCTGGGACACCAGTTGTTTGGGGTTTTTTAATAATAAAATTATGTAATTTGTCTCTTTGAATTAATATGGCAGCACTTATAAAATATTGTCCAATTTCAACTATAAAAATTGCTAATGTTTATATAAGCTATTCTAATTTATTGCAAAGAGACTGTAAAATGTAAGTTTGAATTAATGATTTACCAGTTATCTCTTTCTTCCACTATGCAAAGCAGAATTTGGGTTTGTGTTTAGTAGACAGCAGATTATTTTATTTAGCCATCAGCCAAATAATTGGTAGTGACTAACTACCTAATGTACATCAGGTGCTGAGAAGACAACCAGGGTTCAGCACACAGTTGCCTTTGAACTCAATGTTTGTTTTCCTTTTAGATCAAGAATTATTCACAACCTGTTCGTTCCCTGAGTAATGCAGTTTGCCCTACATTAATAGATTACCTGTATGTTCTTGTATTGTAAATGTTGCATATGGCTTAGTTTTATAAAGATTTTCATATTGGTTTATATCTCAAGTGACATAAAAAGCCATTTTCTAGAGTGGGTTCTATTTATCAGAGAGAGAGGCCTCTTTTATATATGATTGCAAGCTCTGTGGTTAAGCCATAAAAGGTTTAATTTCATGGCGCTATCTCATGATGAAGAAACAAACATAGCAGATTCAGGAAAGAAAAGCAGGCTCACATATTGAATATGCTGTCACATTTTAATAGTTTAGCTAGTTTGGATGCTGCCAACACACAGACTTAGATGTTTTTTGGTGCTGTTTGAGCAGAGCAAAATTTATGCATTAAGGATGACTATTAGGAAGGAGCAGTAGAAGCTTTAGTCACAGGAATGCTGTTGTAGCCTAGCACAAACAGCTTTGTTTAGCAGTGGTTGACTAGTGATTTGTTAGTTTGGCAATAGATCATGTCCTGCCTATCTTACATATTTCTGGCATAAAATATGCTCTAATATAGGGAACTGTTAATGACTGGATGCTGTCTGGCTTCTGAAGTCCTCAAGCCTGTCACATCTACACTTACTCCCTTCTCTATAAGACTGCAAGAACCAGACAAATAAGTATTTATATTTTTCATAGAGGTATTGAGTAATATTTCTATGCCAGGACAGCAATGCATCGAGCTTTTGTGTCTACTAGTGAGATTCCAGTGTTAAAACCTAAGCAGAAACTGAGATGTGAGACCAGATGGTCTTGGAAGTCTTTTCCAACTTTAATTTAGATTCTGTGATTCTAACTTCTTCCACTAGCTATCACTATATATTTGAAAACAGAAGACTTTTAGCAGTATGCCTTCTAAGTACGTTTCTTTCAGTTATTAATTTTATACAACATAATTAAATACATTATTAATAGTCGAATACTAATTACTAAATAATAATTAAATAACATATCTTGTAAATGCACGAAAGGACCCCTGCAAGGAAGGGCTCTGTTCATGATTTGAAGCCAGAATTTTGGTTGATGGTTTCTGCAGTTTAGCAGCTGTTGGCTGTTACCTTTATTGTGTCTGCCAGTGGCTACTGGAGCTGACCCTCACAAAGCTTAAAGGCTGTGTACTGCTCTGTTCCTGGTTTCTGCAGTTGTCCAAATGGATGTGAGGGAAGTAAATTTCAGATTCTTAAGTTTTTTACCTTCAATTTTTATATCTTTTCTAAAGATTTTAGGAAGCTTGGATAGGAATTACACTGGAGGAATAGGATAAGCTATTCATATAAGGGAAGACGATGCCTTCAGGCTTTGTGTAGTGGGGAAAGTTTATTCATGTTTTTGGACAACAGGAATTTTGATACATTTAAGAGTTTGACCTTATTTTTGGCCCCCTGTACTTTTTCAGTGGCTGCAAAAACCTTTGAACATCCAGGCACTAAACAGCAAGGTTTCTGCTTAGGCAGTTGGTGGTAGCAGTTGATGTTACCTTGGAAGCTTTATATTTCATTTGGGCATTCATTCTTGTATGAGTGTGGGTAGCTACCTAAATTTTATCATGAAAATTTTAACCAGATATGTCTCACTTTGAAATATGTTTGGTTCTCATCCTTTTTTGTTTCTTTAGCAAGAATACATAGCTCCTTACAGAAAATAATTATATTTTGTCTGAAATGTTTATAAAATAAAGATTTTACTTCTTTTTCTTTTCCTCACTGTTAGGATTTGTATGTAATTCATAAGTATTACTTGTGTTTTCAGAGCAAATAGGCATAAAAATAACGGATTATTTTCAAGGTTACCCTGAAGTCTCAGAAATATGTTACCGCTGTTACTTACTGCCCTTCAGACACATAATGTAATATTCTTTAAAGTGGCTGTCTTTCTAGTGCTTCAGTTTTCTACTTACTTGCTCCAGAATAATTTAGATGTAATTCTGTCTTTGCAGTAGTGGAAGAAATCTACTATTACTTTTAATGAATATGAATGTATTTTTTAAAAATAGTCCCAGTTCCCTTCCAGTGTTGTTACTGCCAGGAACCCCATTGACTTCTCCAGGAGCAGAAGCAGGCCAAACTTGCATAAGTAAAATATTTATTTGTTTTCATTTTAATGCAAAAATTCTTGCTATGTATGATAAGTGCCTTCATTCACTTTTTTTAATGTGTAAAAAGTATTTATATCTTTAAATGTAATCTTTTATATTAAAAGGGAATTCAGAATCAGTGAACTTGGTTTTCAAAACCACCTTCAGTTTTTTACCTCTACTTCTGCTACTGCCTAATGTTGAACTTCAAGATACCTCATTGCCAATACAGCACATTAAATTAATATCCCACTGCCTGAAATCTTGATGTTAGCATCTGCTATTCATTTTTTTAAAACTTTGGAAATGGGACGGGAGCCTTATCAGACGTAACTGATCACAGATGTCACTGCCCAAATAATGTCATAAAACAGATTTGGGATAGTGAATTTCATTTAGGGTCATTCTGATAAAAATGAAAGAAAATACTTGCTTCCAAATTTCGAAACCAAAATATTTGTGTAATGTTCATCAAGTTTAGAGGAAATCTCTCCTGTTTGGTGCTATGTTGCCTGTATAGCTTGAAATAATAAATAAGTTATAATGTATGTGTAATAATTTAATTTAATGACTGTGACTTGTGTCTGTGAAATACAGTTGCATTTTAACCCTTTTTTTTCATGCATGTTGTGTGGTTTTGTGTTTCTATTTATTGTGCTCTTTATTAAGGAATGTTAATGTTTAAAGTCCTTAAAAAAATAAAGGGTGGGACAGGTACTAACCACTCTTGCTGAAAGTGAAGGTTTTCTTTAACCTGTGTGTTGAAATCAACTTCATATGATACTTCAGTGACATTGTTTTCATGGGGAAAGCTCTTATACTTGAACAGAAAAAAAAATATTGTTACTGATAAAAGCAGCAGTTGAGATGCCATTGATCAACTGGACTGAAATAGATAGTTGGCACATGGTCTTGGATGGTAAAGCTTAAAAATCCTAGCTCCTTGAACCTTTTGCTGGAGCTGTAATTTTACGATCCAGTCGTGCTCCCACTTAGTCAGTGATAAAACAGAATGTGGATCATAACATAATGCTCAACTCCTAATCTCAAAGACATAACATGGTTTTTTATGTTCCTAAAACACTTTTGCAGGAAGAGGTTTTCAGAGCTTTCAGACCCTCCATTTAGAAGGAGGACAAGTAAGAGTGGGACACAGTAAAAATAAAAACAGTGAATAATAATAATAATAATAATATCACACACTCACACTAAAAACCCCATAAAAACACAAAACCCCAACAACCAGGATATAATGAAAGGGGAAAAGAAGCATGTGATGTTTAATACCATGCCTAAATACATACAGCCATTTAATGAGAATGCAAGCAGTGTGAAGCTGCTGGTGTATTTATTTGAACTTTCAGAAAAGCTGAAGGTGGTCAGATCCTTGTGAAAATCATTCTGAGCTGCCTGTATGTGTGTGACAGCTTTGAAAACCACAGTCAGAACTCCTAAATGTTGGTTCAAAATGGTTTTGGGACCGAGATTTAAAAGTTTTTAAACATATATCAAAGTATTAGCATTTCCAAACATTTTTGCGGGTCAATACATGAATATTTTTATTACCTGGCATGGGTTAGGACCTGAACAATATGTTCTGCATTTCTGTATTGCAGGAGTTCCTAGTCCTTTTTTTGAAAACCAGTAATTGTGGGAGACTGGTGACTTCACTAGGACAGGCTGCTCTATTGATCAGTTTATGTTCTAGCATGCATCTATTTATGGCCTTTTCACTTCAATGACAGCAGGATTAAACACTTAGATTTCCTGCTCATTCAGTCCTTCAGAAGCTTCCATGCCTGCTCATATTTATGTACAGGAAATGTAATGTTGGAAATATTGATTGTTAGTAAATTGAAAATATACAGAAAAGTGGCTTAGGTTGAAAGGAGACTTGATGTCAACATGTGAAGGTAGGTAAAATGCTGCATTTCTCATCTAAAATATACTCATATTTTCATGCTAAATTAATATTTGCTATAAACTGGGGGGGGAGGGGTAATGTTAATTCTTTAGGCGATATTTAGTTAAGTGCCATAGAGAAAGTAAAGTTTTGTATGCTTCTGAAAAGTTGAAAAATTTTCTGACAATACTATATTTTTCCAGCATATATTGCTTTGTATTTCCAGCTTTTCAAAGTTCAAGTTTTTATAGAGCAGAAAGGCACACAGAGCTCATGTATTTATCATTCCTTTAATTTCTGAGCTACTGTTTTGCTGTTGCTAACATGACTCAAAATGATAAATCAGAGCTTGCGCTTGCTGGGATCCAGCATTTCTTTTGCTCATATTCAGAATTTTGCAAACTCAGCTGAAACTAACTCATCTACTGTTGTAAGACTGTCTTATGTCTACTTACTTTTGTAATTGGTTAATTGGAAAGACCCTATCTCTTAAGATAATGAAATGAAGTTTTAAATAGTTAAAATATTACAAGAAAATGTTTTTTAACTGTGCAACCCCTTTGTGCAAATGCGGCTTCCATCACAGAGATCCTCCATCATATTTAAAATGTGTTCCAACTGTCACTGTGAAGACCTGTAAACAAAATATCCCTCTCAAGGGGACAAAGTTACTTTTCAGTGAGAGTGCAGATTATGTTATTCCTGTGCATTTGTTCAGTTTTCCCCAGCTCCACAGGAGGCTGGAGGCTAACCTACCTGTGATACAGTCTGTTAAACTGTTGTCTAATTTTTGAAAGCAATAAATGGATTAATTTTGGGTTGCTGTTTTGTTTTCATGGAGGTTTGTGAACACAGCTGCTGGATGCACACAGATACACATCTGTTGTTCTCTATTTGAAAAATGTGTCTGGAAATTTATCCATTTATTTGAAACAGAGAGAAAACCCCTGCATTTCTTTTTCTCATGGTGGATCTCCTTAAGGCCTCTTGTCCCCATTTCTGCCACCCTTCTTGATGCTTGCACTTTACTCACTTGTCTCCAGTAGTGCTGCCTTCATGTCATTGCTTAAAAGTGTTAGTAGTGCTACATGGCTGTGGGGTACAGAAAGATGAGACTGGCTGAAGTCTGGCCAAGTCAGCCGTTTGACGTCTGCGGTGCTGTAAGGGTGAAGCTCTTGCAGAAGGTATCAAAGGCACAGAGCAGGACTGCAGTTTTGTAAATTTGACACAAATTTATACTTATAGATTAGATTTTCAAAAAGACCTAGTTAGAGTCTAGCTCTGTTCCTGATTGCCACTGATTTCAGAAGGAAAGGTAAGGCAGAATTGTTTGGTGGGGATGTTGATTTTTTGTTTTTTTTAATTTACTAATGTTTCTGTATTTTTAGTTGTGATTTGTCTCAGCCATCTGTCTGTTGTATATATCATTCTACTGAAAGATAAAAATTAGGTACACATACCAGATAAGTTGCTGGTTGAACACTGTAGTTTATCTGTTCTCTTACTCCCAGCACTTAATAAGTGGATCATACTTTTCATTGTTTTACTATATACTGGCATGAATGACAGCATTAATGCTGCTTGAATGAGGGCTGCTGGTGAAGTTCCTAGCAGAGATAGATGCAGATCCTTCAGTGACAAATTTAAGACTGCACATGAGGTAGCTGAGCCTGCCGAATGGCTGCTGAATGGAGGCAGAAATACCTCTTGGTTTCCTGATTCTCAAGTGGTAACCAGAAAAAGCGGGCTCAAATTAAGAGCATGTAAGGGAGGAAAAATAACTATACAATTCTATTTTTACTGTAATTGAGAGGTGAAATGGAAGATATAAAGGAAGAGGTAAATGACATAGCAAATATGATATGTCATCACTGTTGAATGAGAACTCATGAAAATATGATTATTATTTTTAAATTTACACTGACTTTAACATCTCCATAATCCATTGTTCTTGTGTTACTGTAAAAGCTAAAAGCTTGTTGAAACTCTTAATTGTGTTATGTGAGTCATGTAGGTAAAACAAAGAGAAGGTTGCTGACTGGAAAAGCTCAGTCTCATTTATGAGATACATGTAGACAGAGTAGGGGTACACAGCACAGTGAAGCCTGTCTGAATATCACAGTGGGTGGGGAGCTGAGCATGGTAAGTCATGAGGGGTTGGTCCGCCTACGAGCATGGTCTGGCTTTCAAATGCTCTGTAGTTGGCATCAGGAAGAATGTCAGGCTTTAGGCAGTGATGGGCAGAACAGTGGTGTTCATCCTGAGAGCTTTCAAAGAAGGACCTGGTCATCTGTTTTGTTTGTTCTGAACTTGAGGAAATGGATCGTATTTGAGATGTCACAAAGGTAGGCCAAATTAAGACTTACTCACAAATCTAACTGGAATGAATAAAAGATGTCCTGTAGATGATCATTAAGTGGAATCTCAAGGGTTCTGGTTTTGATTTTTCCAACAGCTACAAAGAGTATGGTTGTTCATCTGACATCCAGGCAGATTGCCATTTTCTGGCATTAAGGATACTGCCAACTGCACTGGACAAAAGTATTCAGACCATGTGGTGTCAACTTAAAAAAATATCACCTAAAGTTTCTCAGCATCATCAGCAGAGTGTGGCTTCTTCAGGCATGAAATCCTTTTACCTTCAATGTATGTGCTGATGGTTCTGACTTTGTTTTAATCAGGATGTCTTTATGTTTAAGAGGAATAGCACATTCCTAGTAGATGCCAGATATATCCTCTCATAGCAGTTTTTCCTTCCTGTTATCCATATCAATCTTAAGATCTGTCTTTAATCCTCTTTATTCCTCCATCATTCCTACTTTTTCACTGTTTGTATGCAGATGTATGTAGCTTCTCATTTATGTCCATCAGTTAAATAGATATGCTTCAGCATGCTTGGAAAATGGTTATTCAGGAGTTTTCTGTTACCCTTCAGAACAAAATTATCTTAAAAGGAGTCTAATAGAAGCTGCTTTTTTTATGGAGCATACAGTGCTCAGTCCTGATGGAGAAGGTCTGGCTGGGGACAGTGGCCAGGTTAAAGGACCTCAGAGTCACGGCAGTCTCTGCTCAGCTGCCACTTGCAGAATAGCTGTTAGGTTGTACTGCAGTCCACTCCAGAGTCTCCTACACCCACTGGGATTGTCTGGAGAGCGCTGGTTTTAACATCCACAGTACGCACCTGGAAGCCCTGGAAAACAATGTGGATGGTAGAAACTTGGTGTGTGCTTTCTTCTCAGCTTGTTACACAGCCAGAATATGTACTTAGACTGAAAGGGGGGGGGAGTAAAAGTCCTGTTGGGCTGACTAGAGAAAAGGATTACTGCCTTCTTTTGTTTCTGAGTTAAAAAATTCCAGTATTAGATGATGATGTTTGGAGCAGATTGTCCTCTGGTCCATTCCACTGAGGGCAGTAGGTAATGGCAGGTCTTTTGCACAGGGGCTGTCCTTCCTGAGCTGCTGTGCTGAAGAGAATGGCTTCTGAAAAGTAAACGTAAAAATTTCCCTCATAAAAAATAATGAGAGCTGACTTTCAACAGTACTTTTCATTGCAAAAAACAGTTATACTAGACCACGCTTGTGAGATTTTTAATTAATTACAAGTAATTGAGGTGAAATTATTGGGGAGGAAAAAGTGGTCTTCAAATATAAGATTTTGAAGTAACACTATAAATAAGTTTAACTCAGAGCAGTACTCTTACTTGAAAGCTATCTAAATACAAAAGAGCTGTTGTCATAAGTACTGCAATTCTGATGCAAAAATAATATCAAAGGTTACTTTCTGGATGAAGTTTAGCCCAACATTAACTAGAAAGACACGATTGTAATCTACAGAATCAAGTTATAAATAACTCAGGTCACAGAGGAAGGAGGATGGCTGTCTTCATATATTAGAATAAAGCAGTTCTGGAACCCTTAAGCCTGCCTATGTTTCCTCATAAAAATATCCTGACAGCTCACAGCAATATATTGCTTATATTGGATGGATAAAGATCTGGGATTAAAACTGAATTTCAGAGTGTAAAATTTTTTCTTAATAATTAAGGTGAGGCAAGGTGATTGTGGAACCATAATCCAGGTTTAGCAAGGATTCAGGAAGCTCTAACAAGTACATTGAGGATTCAGTCTTGGACAGATAATCCAAATCTGTAATTTTTGGGTGATAGTACTTGCAACAGGTAAAAATTATGCCTTTTTTGTGGCATAGAACTGGCAACTTGTACTGTGAAGTCTCACTGTAGAGCTTGAACAGAATATCTGCATTTTTGACCTCTCTCTGCCTGAAGCCTGGGAAAGAACAAAAGATGAACCTCATGCAAGTGAGGCTGTAGCATCCCTGACATCGAAGACAAGGCTGACAAACTGCTGTCAGGAATGGTCCGTGTATAGCTGATTCAAACAGAGCAGCATCATGGATTGGATGATGTCTGTAAGTCCTTCTTAGCCTAGCCTTCTTCCCTTGCATTCCTATAGCTGCAAAAGCACATTCGGAAAAGTGGAAAAGCAGACTTACAGACAGCAAAATGGAAGGAGGATTTAATCAAATCAAGATATTTTCTTGAACATCAGAGGAATGTGATATAACACTGAACTTTTGAAATCAAGCCATACTCAAAGAGGTAACTTAAAAATATCTTCAGTGTAACTTCTGTAGTTGACATAGGTATAACTTAGATGTAATGGTAAACCATACACACACTTCTTGGAGTTCAATCCACTCTTTCTTAGGAGTAATGGAATGTTTGATCCTTGGTCCTTTCTGGGTGCATGAGCTAATGGAAGAAGTGTCTGTACTTGTTTTAGTGAAGAATTACTGACTCTAGTAGGACCAAATTACAGAGTCTGTGTTGCTTCTTAACAGTTGTCGACATACTTAAAGGAATGAACAACTCTTTGAATGCTTTTAGCTGACAAATGCATATTGTGCTCAAACATCACAAAAACCCCTGGGAGGATGCAGCAGGCAGAGGAGGCAGACACAAGAAGATCCAGTTCTAATACGGCAAATGAGAATTGAAAGTAATTCTCAACTAAGCAATGCTCAAAGTATTGTTTTATTAATGTCTTGTGCCGTCATGATCCCAGTCTATTTCTAGAATATTGAGTCCAAACAGGCTTTTGGGCCAACTAGAGATCAAAATGCAGTTTGCCAGACAACTCAAGCAGCTACCATGTTTAATCCTGTTCTAAACTGAACTTCCTGACCAGTCACAGAAGTGCCTGACCAAAAAAGGGCAGTAAAAGGAAGAAAGTACCTTTTAAGGTTTGTAATACGTTTTATCCTTTCTCAGTGCTGCTGTTGTGGCTTAACCCCAGTAGGCCTTGAACCCCACAGAGCCACTTATTCCCTCCCCTTGGTGGCATGGGGGAGAGATTTGGAAGGATAGAAGTGGGAAAACTCATGGGTTAAGAAAAGTAATTTTCTTTGGTAAAGCAAAAGCTGCACCAACAAGCAGGGCAAAACAAGGGATTCATTCACCACTTCCCATGGACAGGCAGGTTTTCAGCCATCCCCAGAAAAGCAAGGCTACATCATGCATGATCATTTCTTGGGAAGACAAATGCCATCACTCCACATCCACTCTCCTTCCTCCTTCTTCCCCACAGCTTTTATTGCTGACCACGACATCACTTGGTCTGGACTGTGTCCCCTCAAAACCACTTTTGCACCTCCAGCCTCCTCGCTGGCCTCAATGCTGTGTGACACTGTTCAGCAGTAACTAAAATATCCATGTGTTTTCAACACTATTTTGGTCACAAATCCAAAACCTTGCACTAGCTACTAAGAAGAAAATTACCTCTATCCTCTTCTAGTCAGTCATTTGTCGCCCTGAGTTTTGCAGTCTTTCTATGTTTTCATTCTTGTAGTAGAATTTCTCAGGCACTTTTACTGTAAACATCAGCATGTTTACCTACCAGTATCTGTTATTATCATTCTTTTTGTTAGGCGGAGAATTATGATAGACTTTTGGTCTGACCACTGTCATGGAGAGGTGGTAACCCCATCCTCCAATCCATGGTTGTCTCTAAAAAGATATATAACTGAGAAAATAAAGAGCCGGGCCGGTCTTCTTCCTCCTTCTTCCTTCTTCTTGCCCTACCTTGGCCCTTCTTGCTCTCTCTCTTTTGGCCCAGGCCCAATCCTGACAGAACGGTGTCTGCGTGGTCCTTTCGTGTCTGAGTACGACAGTCATTTATATTTTAAGTCTCTGTATACCTAATATGAATACAATAAGACACTATTACGTGCTTTCCATTTACTGGTCTGTTTTTCAGTATCCAGAAGCCCACTGGGCTACCAGCTAAACTACACAAAACACTTCCTTTAAAGAAAAGTTCAAGGAAGTTTGGTAGAGAGTCCACCAAATAATACAAAGGTCTTCAACTTTTCAATGAAATAATAATAGCAAAAGAATCAGAAATCTTGTAGTGAAGTTGCATGTCTGCTGCAGAAAGAGCTCTGATTTGGTAGGAATTGATGATGGCATGCTTGTCTGAGAGTCCATCTGCGCCACAGAAAGCACCAGGAGTTTTGTCAGGCTGATCCCTACAGAACTTTATTGCTATGAAGAAAACACAAGCAGATGAATCCTAGTTACTAGTGTTATGGAATGACTTTGAACAATAGTAATGAAACCCAGCTTTTTATTGCAGATTTATGTTTTTAAAAGAACATGACATATGGGAAATATTTATCCAACGTTGAGACAAGTTCTAGAATTTCTGTGTAAAATGGTTACAGGATGGGGTTTTTTCAATTTGCTTTTTTTGGAGGAAATGTTCGCATTTCTTGTGAGATTTAATGTTCTTATGGATTTTTTTCTTCCTACATGGTTAATCTGCAGAAAATATATGGAAAATTGTGCTCTCTCTCTCCATAAACATCCAACTGTGTGGAATGTCATAGAAATGAAACCACATTATAGACAAATTGACCCATGAGGACCATGCTCAAGTTTGAGTGGTGGGAGGTCAGGCAGCCAGAATTACTGCAGTTGTGCTTTCCCTGGTCAGGAGAGTTAAGCCTTGGGCAGACCACCACCGCAGCAGGGTGGGCACCAAGCAGTGAGAGGGCCGTATTCCACAGAAAGCGTGTAATAACATGTTAGGAGCTTCAGGAAGGAGCACAGGCTCATGGAGGGTAAAGTTCAGCCTGTAAGAAATGCGCTGTGGACTTGATGCATTAAGAGGACAGGAGTGGTTTCCCGAGCACAGAACAAGGCTTTGGTCCTGCACCAGTGAGAATTTAATGCTTCTTACTGACATTACAGAGCTGAGGGAATGCCAGTCAGGCTGGTGTCAGTGTTCAGTATGCAGCTCTCTGAAGAAAACACTGACTGGTGGGGATAGAGGTCAGTGCAAAACATCTCCCTGTAAGTTGCATTTAGATGCCTTTCGGTACTTTGAAATCCCACCTGGATCTTCTATGGAATCTATATTTCATTCAAGGAACAGAGCAGGAGCTATTCTCTATCCTTACAGGAATGTAAAGTCATTCCCCACTTCATATTGATGAAAGGTTTTTATTCAGCATTTGAGTGATTTCACGTTCTGTCTTTGCTATTTATTCTCTGTAATGGAGGACAGGCAACACTTAGCTACTTGTCAGGAGTCTCCCATGAGAAGTGTATTGGACTGAAATAGTCTTCTCTTGCTGAAGGTGGGTCATTTTGCAGTAAAGAATACAGCTGAGCCTGCCTGCATCTGATGCCAAAGCACTTTGGGAGGAAGCGATCATTCTAAGAATTTTTTTTATATTATCTAAGGAATGAAGCCAGAAAATACCAATTTTCAGGAGAATACTGTACATACAGAGTAATATACCCTCTTGAACTTTCCATTGATGATCCTGGGTCTTCTATATTCATAGCAAGTGTATTAGCTTTTTCATGTGTTAAAAAAATAAAATTAGGAACATTTCTTTTTCTTCAGTTGCACTAAATATCATCTATCACTGTGTTTTGCAGTGTGCTTCACTCACATGCTGTGCACTCAGTGTACACTTAGAGCAATTGCTTTCTTAAACTTGTTATTAGAAATAGAGGAAAATCCATTTTCAAGATGGTAGTTGTGATTATGGGTATGAAAAGCACTGAGCCAGCCAATCTGATAAAAAATTGTGCGTGCATATAGAACTAGACTGTTAGCACTTTTTAAGTACTGAAAGCTGAATGACCTGAACTTAATTTCCTGAAAATAGAAGACATATATATTCAAAAGTGTTTTTTTAAGTCGGCATGTGATGCTAATGATGCAGATGATGATGATGTAACAGAAAGGGAAGAGAAATAGCTTCATTGCTTTTGAGAAAAGTCTATATTTAATTTTTTTTTTCATAGCCACTAAAAAATTCAATTTTTATAGGACTGTTATTTTTCTACCTGAATTAATTATCTTCCTGTAGGAAATGTTTTTTCAAGTGTAAAATAAAGCATGGATGAAATCCTAGAACAAATTAAACCTGTTCTCTTTCCAGACAGAAAAAATTGTCTCCATTGATCTAAACTTTTATTTTAAGAGTATGATGTAAAATAGGATTCATTACAAGATTTGAGAAAAAAATACTAAAGTACTTATATTCGCATTGTTCATGGTTCAAGAGAAATCAGATGAGTAGCCACCTAGTTTGGAAGTAGTTCAGATGTTTGACTTCCTTGTTTGACTGAAAGCTCCCTAGGTCCTGTAGTCCTACCCTGTAGGTGTATAGGACAGCCCTGATGTGAAGAATTAAAATCAAACCTCACTGAAGTCTGACAGCAGTCCAGTAGTTTAGCAGAGGAATGTCCATTTCTCCAGAAGAGCCTGATCCATCAGACATGCTGTGGTCTTGGCTAGGGAACACTGCCAGGGTGGGTTTCACAGAACAAACCTGCAGCCCCATCAGCTTTACACTGGAGGAAGGAAGGCAGGTCCTAGAGCCAGCTGTCTGTGTTGTAACCGCTTTCTGGAGAAAATGGGATACTGGGGTGGCAGGGCAAGTCCATGCCTCCAAGGACTGCACCTTAACTGGTGGTGTCTACTTCTCACCTCTTCCCTTGCCTCTTTGCCACATACCACAAGATACCCAAAGCTCATGGAGGGGAATTGCCAAGCGAACATGACTTTGTAGCCTAATAGCTGGAAACACACATAGCCATGATTCTGTGTTTTCCTTTCTTTGGTGCTTGTGATAAGCATCATGCTTACATGAAAATAGCAGTACACATGCTGGAAACAGGCAGCTGCTAGAGCATGTTCTTCTGAGAACATAATATCAGCTGTCTCCTGCCTGGATATGGATGGGTGAGCTCAGGTATTTCTCAGTGATGACATCAGTGAATGAACAATATGTGAGAGATATTTGGAACCTGATCAGTAATGCTCAGTACGAGAGAGCTTACAGAGAAATTTCAGACATGTACGGCAGATGTTGTGTCAAAATACAGAAACTCCTATAGTTGCCAAGTCAGTTTTGGGTGAGGCCACAGCTTCTTCTGGTTTTCTTACTACTCTGAGATTTTTAGCATGGTAGTGAAATAACACTTCTCTTTTCAGTGTTCTGTTTCCTGTGGAAAAGGTTTGAAGTTTCGTGATGTGCATTGTATTAACAGCTTTCAAGCAAAAATAGAAGAAGATAACTGCAAACATTTGAAAAAACCACGAACATACAAAATATGTAGAGCTGGAAGATGTCCTGCTTGGAAGGCCAACAAATGGAAAGAGGTATGTAAAAGCTGCCATAATTATGTTGTCCATGAGAATACAAGACAAGATCATATTCATGACACACTGCTTCAGTGGAAATAATTGTCAGTACACACACCGCAATGAAATCTACAAATTACTACAAGTACTTCATTGTATTTTCTTTTTCTTTCTTTTGAGAGTAATGAATAATAAATGTCTGTGAAAACTGAAAGTATTTGCTAATCTGAATTTTGTACTGAATAGGTACTTAGGACTTTCCTCATCTTACCTTGTAAATTAACAGTACATTTTTAAAGTTTACTTCTTACCTTCTGTAATGATTTCAGTAGTATCACTGTATTTGCTATCTTAGTCTAAATAGTGAAATGGAGCCAGTTTTGCTGGCAAAGGACAAGGAAAAGGGCTTTTGGGCACAAATACTGGCCTTTTCCCTGGTTTGGTCTTAAAAAACATCTCTCACCTTGTAAAATTTTGTGTAACTGAGAATATTGCAATATTTTGCATTTCACTCATTCTTTCAACATACGATTCCCTACACTGGGAAAGACACGGTACCACTCTCCACGTTTTGGCCACACTTGATAGAACAATATGAACTTTATGATTGATTTTGGGCCTTTAGGTAGGCTTTGGGACATAATCGTGCTTCTGCCTAGGGTAAAAGAGGGCTGTTTATCTCAGCAGGCATTGGTGGTGTAGTGAAATTCCTTTGGCCAGGAAGAAGGAAAAGAGGCATTTGGCATTTAAGCTCTTCAGGGTTCAAAATCTTTAGTACTACCTGCAAAAGATAGTGTCCTCAGAATATTACACCTTTTGCAAGATTTTCTAACCTGAAACACTGAGATTTTTTTTCTCTTTTATTGTAATATTTGCATTTTAAACCAACAGACAAGACTGTCAGTCTCTAATAAAGATGTAAACTCAGAGCTTCAACTGTTGATCTTGCAAAAATGTAAACTTTTGCTTTGCATATGCCTATAGTGATTGTCCCTACTGTGAATTAAGGTAAGCAGAGAGCTCAGTTAGGTACCTTAGATGCAATTATTTTCTGTATTTTTAAAACATTTTAATTGTAGTTTTGCATTTTCAACGTAAATTTCTTCAGGTATTGTACTCATATCAGAAGGGCTGTGACGTATATTTTAAATAATATCCTAAGAAATTCTAATGACAACCGTATTCCCTTCTGAGGACTGTCTCATTTCACACTGACACAACGAATTTTGATCAATTTTAGTGTTCTGCGTCCTGTGGAGTGGGGATTCAGCAAAGGGACGTCTCCTGCCAGGTGACAGGCCTGGGGCGAGTGAGTGACGCGATGTGTGGCCGTGACCTGCGCCCCGCTAGCACCAGGCACTGCCGGCTGCCCGCCTGCCTCCCGTACCGCTGGCTGGCACATGGGTGGGAAAATGTAAGTAAGGTTTGCAGCTTGTATCACTCAATTGAGTTATGTGATACTGCATAACAAGTTTGGGTTTCTCTGTTCTTATTTCTTTTTTTCTTTCCCCCACATTTGAATGCATTTCTAGTAGCTGTTACGCTGCAAAATAAAAAGTGACCGTGCTGGAAATTTTGAAAGTCAGGCTTGCAAAACTTAAAAAGTGACAAAAAATATCAAAGACTTTATTTATACCCTCTATTTATAATTTCTACAGGATTTGCTTGTCTATTGCAGACAAAAGCTCTGGTGGAGCTCTGAGCAGGTACCTATTGATAGGACTGTCTCTACATACTTCTCTACGTAGTGCAAAAGATGTTTAATAAATCCTTATTATGAGATATAATTTTTAAAAGCAGCTTTCTAAGAACAGAAATGCAAAAGAAATTTAATGTGCAAGTAAACATCTTGGAGGTAAAATCTTTGGACAACAGTGTTTATGAGAAGTTCTGTATGGAAGATTTAAAGTATCTTAAAAACTTGAAGCATCTTTTCTTGTGAAAGAAAAGAAGCAAAATAAACCTCATTATTCTTCTACCAAACAGGAAGCAAGATAAGAAAATAAAACTCAGCATTCTCTTACCAAATATGCTTTTTCATATTTAAGAAAACATACAGATACCTTCAGGAGAGAGCTGTCATTTCTAAAGATGTGATTACTATTTTCTACATGCTAAAAATTTAATAACTTGTTATTTATACAAACATGCAAACATATAAAGCTGAGAAAGAGAGAAAAAACAAAAATTATGTCTAATACCCAAAATGGTGTGCACAAGAGCCTGTCTCTAACATTAAACAAAAACCCATTTTGTGCATTTGTGTTATGTTAATAATCTGCCATGCTAAATTTCCTAGGGCAACCCCCCCTGAATATGAAGACTCTAAAGTCCCTGGGACACAGTGCTATAGAAGTGACAACTGTTAATATGTAAAACATTGGCTGGTGCTCTGCAGAACCTGGATTATATTAATGCAGTTCAGATATACATATTCCTCTGTTAAGCTACATTGAGGGAAAGCTGACAAATACATGTTTCTTTCAAGTGTTCTCATATGTAACTGCCAAAATCAGGAATTAGTGGAAGTGGCTCAGAATGTGCTTTTAGCACAAGTATACACTTTCAAAGAATGAGAGTGAATTTTCCTTTGCCAGCAAACATTTGTGTATTCCAGCTGGGTATTTGGAGCTCTCCACTACAAACACATTGTGTTTCACTACGTTCTCCAGCTATTTCATAACTTCTTCTGCATGTATATTGATGTTTTCTTGAAATTCCTGTGTTCTGTTCCCTTCTCTCACCACATTCATGCACAGCCCTGTACATGTAGTATTAACAGTTCAAGTGCTTATCCATCTGCATTCCATTCCCGGTACAGGATGTCCTCCACCAAACTCATAATGTTTTGCCCAGCTGTCTTAGCTCTGGGTGCTTGTGTGATTTCCTCACCTCACCAGTCACAACACAGCAGAAATATATCCAGATCTAACATTTCTCCAGTTTGCAGCCAGTAGACTGGGTGAAGAATTTTTATCCTAGGGAGATGAATTACTACAAGGCTAAGGTATAAAGGATCATGAAAAGAATTCTTCTGTCTGTCCCCATTATCTTGTGATTGGATTATTCTTTATATGCCTAATATTCTGAGCTGCTCCATGCCATTAAAAGTTCACTTAATTCAGGTACCCCTAGCTGGAGACGTGCTGTTGATATATATTACTTAGCCTGTACCACCACTTTTCTGGATTCCTGGTGGCAGCAAGGTTCTTATCCTGTCCTGGCAGAGCTGTGATGGCTCACCATTCCACCAGTTTGCCATGGGGAGATGTCTGAGGACCCTCAGGGCAAAGGCACAGGCTCAACAACTACTGCTGCTCACAGCTGGGACTGGGACTGGCACTGGCTTGATTAATAGGCAGTTTTCTCTCCCTCTCCCATCTTTCCCTCTCCCGTTCCCTCTCCCTTTTCCGCTCTCTCTCCCTCCCTCTCTTGTTTTGTTTTATTTTCAAGACCAACTTATTCCTTTCATATTTCGCTGAAATCCTTTTCTGTCTCTTCCCTTTTCATATAGAAGGGCTTTTACACTCAACCTATCATCTTGGCTTGACATTTTCATTTTCTCCTCTGTGTCACCCAACAGTTACAGTGTCATGTTATTAAATGCCGTTATTTTTTTCAGCTGGTTATAGGTACCTGAACTTTGAAAACAAAGTAAAGGGCTCTGATTCAGTGAATAATTTGTCTGACATTGACAGCAGATGTCAAAAGGTATTGCTGTCTGGGTTTTACTGGTGTGTGGCAACCAGTAGGTAACTTCATTCCGTAAATTGCTAGTTAAACTGGGATTGATTTTCTCACTTTTAGTGCTCAGCATCATCTAGAAGAAAGGAAATATACCGGAAAGTTAAATGTGTGAATGAAAACCAGCTCCAAGTGGATGAAAGCTTCTGTGATCCTGCCACAAAGCCTCCATCATCCAAGACCTGCAGGGTATCTCCCTCTAAATATGTTGTGCTCACAGGAGAACTGTCACAGGTACACTAATTACACTGCTCACCCATCTTTTATATATCTTTACATTTAAGAATGTTATATTGCTGTAAAATGTACTTTATGTATGTGGAGAAAAAAAAAGTATTTTCATTTGAACATGGCTGTCTAAACTTTCTTGGCTTTGACCCTCCAAATCAGCCATGATTTATGGTAGAGGCTGTTATCAGTCCTCTGTTAATTCCCCAGGACCTATGATCACCAACTAGAGGAGAGCTGTCCCTAACACAGGATTCTTTTGCTGGTTCCCAGGAAACTCTTGTGAGCTGACCTTGCTGAAGTAACCAAATAGCTTTTCCTTGATTTCAGTGAAGTGATTGATCAGTGCTTTGTTTCCCTTGCACATCTGCACTCCCTGTGTGTGCGTGTCTATGCATGTATCACAGCTGAGAGGGAATGACTCTGGAAACTCTGAGTCAAAGGGCACCATGGGGCTTTGTGGCTCCTTGCACATGTAAGCATTGCAGACCTCCAGTTCCATGCACTGATGTTCCAGCCCACGGTGACACACTTCCAGTGACAGGCTTTTGCCAGAGTAAGGATCAGAGCTGACTTACCTGTAATGCAATTCTGCAGAAATTTCACAGAAATTTTCACAGCAATAATGTCTGTGCTTGGGGATTTTATTTCAGTGCTCAGCAAGCTGTGGGTTTGGTTACCAGCAGAGCATCACATACTGTGCTGGAATCCATTCTGTTCAAAGTCGGCACCTCCGTGGCCTTCGGACTGTAGCGTACCGAGAATGCCCGGTAGAGCCATCCCTGTACATGTATAAATGTAATGTCAAAGGATGTTCACAAGCAGCCACGTGGACCGTGGGGAGGTGGACCAAAGTGAGTACACATGTGCAAGCTCATTTTTTATAGCTGCCTCTAACATAAATAAATGCCAAGCCAAATTTGCTGACATAATGGTGGTAATTATTTGCTTTTTTCTAAACTAACTCTTAATGGCTATCTGTGTGCAGTGCTCAGCATCTTGTGGAATGGGAATGAAGGAGAGAAGAGTAGAGTGTGTGACTGAAAATGGCTTACCCAGTGACTTGTGCCTGCCACGTTTAAAACCAGATTCCAGAAAGATCTGCCACGAGAAAGAATGTAAGTGACAGCCGAGATTTTATGCAGTTAATGTTTTCCCAGGTTACTTATATTAAAGCTATAAATATATTTGGAGTGCAATTATGCAAAATTAAGTCCTAAAACTAAGCTCTGTTCCTGAAATATTAATATGATTTAATCATTCATTTTGAAGGTGAAATTCTTACCACCTGCAAAGATATGCAGATTAAAAAAGGGATTAGAAAGGATGGTGAATACCTACTTAACATTAAAGGAAAGATGATAAAGGTACTGTTAATATTTATGAATTTTTATGAGTACATATTTTTATGAAATAACACTTTTCTAATAAAGATTTTGCTAAAGGGTTGCATTTTCTCTTCCAGATTTATTGCTCAGGCATGCACTTAGAGAATCCCAAAGAATATTTGACATTGGTAAAAGGTGAAGCCGACAACTTTTCTGAAGTGTATGGATTCAGGTACTGAAGTGGTTTTGTAACTTTATGAAGGACATTTATTCCTTCCAAAATAAAAGAATAAAATAATACTTTCTTTTTGTCAGAAAGATGAGTAGGTGTTTTTTTCCTTGATTTTCTGTTTTAAATATCCGGGCATGTGAGCACACATACAGAAATATGGATACTTGCAGGCTGAAATCATGTTAGTTGCTCTAAATGTTTATAATTTTTTTCTTTCTTGACTTTGGTAGAAATGTCTTTGATCCACATTAGTGTTTCAGTTGAGCCAAGATCAAAAGCTGTGCTTCTTGTTCAGTAAAGGTTGTTTAATATTTTTTATGTGACAGTGCAATAAACTTATTTTTCACTATGATATTATGTTAAGGAAATCTCAAAAGGAAAACTAAATATTTGCTATTCTTTAGGTTGCAGAATCCATATGAATGTCCTTTCAATGGAAGCAGAAGGCAAGACTGTGCCTGTCGAAATGATTACCTTGCAGCTGGCTTCACAGTTTTTAGCAAAATAAGATTTGATGTAGCTTCCATGCAAATCAAAAGTAAGCATTTTGTCCATTTTAGCCACATGGATCATTCTTTTGAAATTGTGTGTGGTCACAATTAGCAAATTACTATTTTGATCTGCTTACACATCCAGCTGTGCCATCTTGGGGCAAAAAAACCCCTAATTTAATTTAAGGATTCGATAGCAATTAAAAAAATCAAAACAAAACCAAAACAACAAAGCAACCAACCCCCCCAAAAAAACCCCAAAACAAACAAACAAAAAAAACCAACCTACCACTGCTTACCTTATTAATTTGTCCCAAGTGTTCAAATGCCATGAATCTCGAAGATTCCTAATTTATATGTGAACTACCTTCATTTTCTAAGATTTTGTTCCCATTATTAAATTTTCTTTTAATCCACAGCTTATTTTTCTTGTGGAAGTCTTCCTTTCTATGCTCTGCTTGCATGCTTTGAAGGCCCTGCCTGAAGCTGGCAAGTTGGCCCACAACCAGATCACTTGGTGCTGTGTCAAGGTGAACATCCATCTTCCCTCTAGCCCACTCATGTCTCAGAAAGAAATCTGGGCTTGTAGGTTGAACTAGTAGTGCAATAACCAAAATTCAAACCATGGTTTCTCAAATCAAAACACACAGCCTCCCCTTCCAAACAAACAACAAACAAAAAAACCCCATCCAAAGCAAACAATAAAACACCCATGTTCACACTTTTCACACTGTTTTCACCTGAACTTCAAATGCAGCAGTTTGTGTTGAGTAATTTTCTGTTTTCTAGCCACAGATTTTCTTTTTGCTCAGACTACTCTTGGGAGAGCAGTACCATTTGCTACAGCTGGAGATTGCTACAGTGCAGCCAGATGTCCACAGGTATTTATGATTTCTTACTCTCCCAAAATGTTTACATAAGAGGGGAAGAAAATATATGTGACTTGTTTAGATCTGTAAGGTTCTAAACCAATCTCCTATTCTGTGTAGTCAGTGTACAACATTCATAAGTATTTTTTCTCTTACTCTCTTCTCTCCTGTTCCACCATTCCCCCCCTCATAGTTTCTCCCTCAGATTGTTTACTACACCCTTTTCCTGTAGGCTCCATGTATGCATATCCAGCTTCCTATGTGTTTCAGGTATTGCTCTACCTCCCTCTGGATGTGCTGTATCCTTTGTTTCCCCTAACACTTCCTCATTCTTTCTTCTTGTCTAGTGACTTTTTTATAGTCCTGCATAATTTTCCTTATCTTTTTTCTGTTTCTCTCCTGATGCTTCATGTCTTTGAAAGACTACCAGAGGAAACTGATCTTGTTTAGCAGTATACTTTGAAATTTCTACATGCATTGTTGTGTCTACATTGGTGTTTTAGTTGTATTGGGTGGTGCTTTTTAGGTTAATCTCTATATTATCACAGTTTGCTGTTTGTTGCTTCACATCATAGAATTGTTTTGAGAGACATGAACTGGATGCCTTCTGGATGAAGCTAAATCCGACAATGAGCTTCAGAGGAAGGATCTTAATGCTAGTGAGGACTCAGTCCATGGGACTAGGGGAGAGTTAGTCCAAAATAAATCCCTGATTTGTGCACTGTCTACAGATACTGGGCTCTCTGACCCAGTTCTTACTCTACAGGTCTGCTTGTACTGCAGTGTCCTTCTTGATGCAGACACAGCTCTAGTCTGAACTAGTTGACCTTTGGAGCACATTGGCAGAAATAAGATTCCTTAGAAAACACTTCAGCTTATCTTATTGTATTAGACAATATAGGATGAGGTCAACTGTTCTCTGGAAGTGAATTTTTTGTCACTGTTTATAAAAAGAGTTAGGACCGACTGGCTCATACTTGGAAGTTTCGAATCCCTGTTGTCCACCTCTCCTGGTTGCCTAAACTTGAGACCAGCTATGTGGGTGGACACAACCAAGGGCAGCTAGAGACAATTTATGTGCAATTTATGTACAAATGAAGTGCCTAGTTTGGCAGACTTAAACCTCTGACAAGAAAACTGTTGAAGTTCATTACAGTATTGGATGCCTTCAACCTGCAAACCCTTTGGGTGCAGGACAATACAAATCTGTTTGCAATGTGCAGATTCTGTTGGGAGGTCGTTCTGCTTATGTGGCTTGGCACTGGCACATTGCCATCTAAAAGTTCTGACTGAAGCTAACACTTCTGATGCACTGGAAAGGCTTCCATCCCTGTACTTTCAGTCCTTGAAATCTGTTCCTGGCCGTGCATATGCTGCATGGTATGTCAGACAGCTCTTGATCTGCCATTGTAATTGTAATAGCACTTCTCATTTATTTTTGCAAAATGATATTATTGTGAAAGAAGTTACTCTGGGCCTGTTAATTGTGGAAAACATTCCACACCATTTCTATGAATTTCTTCCTTCATTAAATTGAAGTCTTCCACGTTGTGGATACTTGAAGAACAACCTACCCTATCCAAATGAGTTTTTGTTAGCTCATCCTGAGTTACGTGAGTGCTATAAGCACAGCAACTTTATGTAGAAGTGCTCTCAAAATAAATCTGCCACATTGAGCAATATAACTGAATTCTTACAAAGGAATTTAAGTGAATCATCACAATAAGAGCTATATATATATTTATATATGTATGACATTATTGAGCAATAAAACATAGAAGCTACCATTTGCGATAAAAAATTGCTAGGTCTGAATACAGAAATTCAGGCTTTCAGTGAATAATGTGGAGGTGTGCAGTTTTCTGATTGTAGTGCTGCCTCAACTAATCATTAGGCTCTTTGTGGAGGTAGTACTTCTTTGTAATATATTGCACTTCTCTGTGAATGCAATCTAATAACTTTCTGTATCCCAGTTTGTTTACCAAGGTAGTGCAATTTGTTACTTTTAATATATTTCGTATTCTCATAGGAACTGACTGAAGCTAGTTTTCAGAGTCTGTATTTATGTAGGCAAATGTTTTAGAATTAATAGCTGCCATATCTGTTGTGAATGGTTTGCATTGCAAAACATTCCACTTAAAAATATACTTACTTATTTTAATATCCACTTATGTTCTTGTTCAGTTATGCTATTTGTTGTACTGAAAAAACAATGGAAGATGATAATGATGCTTAGACAGTGTGCAAAAATTTGAGAATGAGATGACTAAGAAGTGATTTTTCTTTACAGACAGCTGTAGGTTTTGATCAAGTTATTTCCAAAAAATTCAGAAACTTAAAAAAAAAAAAACAGTCTTTCAAGAAAACCAGCTTTATTCTTGCCTTTTGCAAGAATGTACTTTTTGTAAATTAAAATTTCATATGTAGAAAGGTAAAAATATTTTCAATTTTCTGACGTTAGTTTTATCTTCATACTCAGATGCTGTGGATCAGCTGATGCACAGGTGGTGCTTACTGCAGAATAACTTGGTTTTGTGTCGTGAATGTCCATAGAAAGGGCATAATGCAGCATAGCCAGCCCATATTTTTTACACACCTTTGAGTACGTAATGTTTAGACATATCCTAAGTGATATGTGCAAATATGCAGGTGTAAAGTCTTTTAGTGTTTCGAACTCCATTTAGTAGCTCTGTATTTTTTCTTTTCCTTTCCCTTTCCCTTTTACTTTTTTTTTTTTTTTTTTTTTTTTTTTTTTTTTTTTTTTTTTTTTTTTTTTTTTTTTTTTTTTTTTGTTTTTTTTTGTTTTTTTTTTTTATTTTTCCCCCTTCCCAGGGGCAGTTCAGCATTAACTTGGCTGGTACAGGTCTGCGATTATCCAGTACAGTGAGGTGGATTGCTCAGGGCAACTATGCGACTGCTGACGTACACAAATCCCACGTGAGTAAATGCTGTTTTCCTTTACCTGCTCTTACAGCTTGGACAAGATGCACAAGTGTTGAGAGTCAAAGCTACAGTGGTTTTCTGAATCAAAAATAGCATTCAAGGTCTCTGATCCATTTAAGTCTTCTTCAGCTATGTTTAATCACACTGCCCAGTGTCTAATTCAGACCAGCACTGCCTGCCTACCCTTCTCTTAACTGATTTTAAGAGGTTATTGTTATATTAATTGTGTTTATTAGAAATTTTGAAGATGCTTTTAAAAAAACCCAAACACAACACTCAACACACCGCATTTTGCTCAAGATCATCCTACTACAGATGATCCTTTTTGTTGCTTACCTCCAACTTTATTAACATGGAAAACCAAAAGACCAGTTGAAGAAGAGCAGTAAGTGTTCACAGTTTAAGACAGCATTGGGTGGTAAGCCTGGGAACAAGGTGTAGAGCAGTAGTGATGAAGGATCTCTGTTCCTGTTTTGCTAATGCTGCTGTCTCTTGATTTAGTGTTTCTAGGTATGATTTGTCAAAAGGTCTGTTGTGTGCAAACTTCGAGAAGCCTTTTGTGCAACTGTGATTTCAAATGCTTTTCTTGACTTACTCTTCTCTTTATCTAATTCCCAGGATGGTACTAAAATATATGGAAGATGTGGAGGATTTTGTGGAAAATGTGTTCCTAACACAATTATTGGTCTCCAACTTCAAATACAGTGAGAGCTCTGATGTACTAAGAGTATCAAAGCAGGGACATTTACCATTTAGGTTCAAATTGTAGGTGCTCTGTATATAAATTTTTAAATTTTTTCATGTCCGTAGTGCTCATTACTATAATGCTCACTAATAAGAATTCCTGTTTTCTTCAGGATTTACTCAAGGTTGTATTATCTGTTTGTGGGCTAGCAAGTGCATAATCACAATCAGAAACCTTCAGGTTTTAAAGGAGAGGCATTTATTTGAAGTACAGTTTGTATTAACAAGTAAATTGCACTGAGATTACTACCATGGGTAACACTCTAAATTTTACCATAATTGTAATTCTTTACCTGCAGCTAATCAGTATAATTCTTTACACAGTATTCAGTAAAATTTATGTTCTGTTGGTCTTTTTGATCTATTGTGCTAAAATATAGAAAGGAAAGCTTTATTGTTATATGAAGAAGACAGGTAATAATTTCAAATACTTCCAATTTTGTGCAAACCTGTAGGGATTATTTGTCAATAACTTACAGCAGAAAAGTACGTAACCAAAATGTTTGAGATAGTTTTATAGATCTGTGTGTTTCTCTGCCAGGGAAAGCATTTTTCCCCATCCCTTTCATTATACTCTTCGTGGTGCTCGAATCCTAGCAATAATACTGAGAAGTGTGGTTTAACCTCTGTAGTCTTTGTAGCACATGTTAAACATCAGGTCTTAGGTTTGCTGTGGTTACAGGAAAGGAAAATAAGGAAACAAATTGCTTCAAAAACTGGTTTTAAATCCCTGCCTCTCATCCAAGTATACTGTGAAAGCAGTGTATTCTGTTTACCGTAGGATCTTGTGTATAATTGCACAAATATGTATTTGCCTAAACACTTTCCATATCCACCTTACCACTTTACCTTGGCCAATGGCACTTAGCAAAGGCTGTAGTGTGCATCCTTCACAGTCCCATTCAGCATAATTTTCAATAACCTTAGTGAAAAATCTGGACAGAGGCAGCGTCAAGCCCCAAAGTGGTTTTGGTGTCCATCTTTGACACAGTTTGATTTTTCTGTGTTTGTAAATACACTTCTAACATCTGCTATTTAAAAGTACTTCTTCGAGAAAAAAAGTGTATGAAAGAGTTACAAAGTATTAAAAATTATCTAGCTCTTTGATTTATTGGTTTGTATTACTTTACAGTCCAGAACTGTAGAAATATATGGATATACAGATAATGCATTTTAGGGCCAACTCTCAGGTATTCAGAATAAAATTTTCTACCTGCATAATAATGTATATTATGTGCCAGACAACTATACATGCTTTGTCTGACAATATGCATTCTGTAAACCAAATATTTATTTTGCATGCCAGTACTATTGGTAGATCAAGTGGCAGCTATATCATATTTTTACCCACAAAGAGTTAGCCATGAATTAGCAACATGTATTAATTAAAAACAATACTGTACCACAGAAGTGTATGCAGCTTCTTTTAAGATAACACATGTAGGTAATTATTTTGTGATCTCTGCATCAGAAATGTATTTTTGCACTATGTGCCTTATAACAGTTGTAAACATTAATAAGACTATAAAACATTATTTTCCTAGAAGTGTTTACATTTGCATCTAAAATCTTGTAATTTATAAAATATTTATATAATAAATATGCTTGTGTGAATGGTACCAGGGTACTTTTGTTTGGGTTCTTTTGGTATTGTACTCTAAGTACAAAATGTTACAAAAACATTACTTCTTTAAGCACAGAATAATTACATTCTTAATATTTCTTTACAGTGGTATATGTTGACTTGTACTGGAGTCACTGCCACACAAGGAGGTTATAGTCATGGGAATAATTCCTATGGAAGCAAATCCTGCTTCAGAGGGAAGGAAGCTCCATGTCTGTCTGCTCTTTCCAGTCATCCTCTCACATTTAGCTGTACCTTTCTTGGGGGTTGCCCTGTAAAGCGTTAACTGAGATAATGTAGAAATCTGAAATAATTTTCCTCTCTTTGTGCTAACTCAAACTAGTTCCTTTATAGCATGGTCCCTTGACTGCTGCTTTGGCAGAAGGGGAACTGCAGTTCACCTCTGTCCCCAAGAGGCCTTTTTATTTTCAGCCCATGTAAAGGCTACAAAGTGTTTAGCTCTGCTGCCAAAGTCACTCTGAAAATCTGCTACCAAAGAAAGTGACTTTTAATGCAGTATTCAATACATGACGTTTTTCTTGGATAATAAAAAATATTTTTGAGTAAAAATGTATTTTCTATACTTATAGCATATCATGTCGTCCAAATTCTGCATAGAACAGCACTATATTGTATTGTAGTTTTTGCATCTTTTCTTTCTTATACCCTTGATTTAGAGTTTCAGCCCTACCATAGGGAAAAAGTAATCATATGTTCTGGCATTTTGTGACTTCCCTGTGTTAGAATTTTTATTTTGTTGAGGAAAAAGGGCTTAATTAATCATCCCAATTTCAAGTTTCTAACTTTTTAACCTGAGGGCAGTTTAAGAAAACCATAAGCCTGATGCTCAGCTCTGAAGAAATTGGAGACTTGATGATGCTGACATGTTAGGAGGCCACGCAAAAAAAAAAAAAAAANGAATAATGGGTTGTACTTGCAGTAAGATGTTTCCATATCCTTTAATTGAAATTGCTCTGAATTTCCATCCTACTGGGCAGCTGAGATGCCTGCCAGAGTGGCAGTGCTGTGAGCTCCACCTCCTGGGTCTGCGTGTGCTGAGCTGCCCATGGCTGGTTCATAGTCACACAGCTCTCCAGCTTGGGTTTGTGCTTAGGAAATGAAATGCTTAACTGCCCCCTCACTATTCCATAGAGAGAAAAAAAAATAAATGGTAATATCTAAAGGGGATTGTAAGAGTGCTTCTGTAGATGGCTTCTAGGATCTTTTCAATCCCGTCAATGGCAGCATTACATATTAGGTGACACAATTGCATTTAACTTGCCTGTGTGTGTGAACACACACATTTAATGCTTATCTGAATATTGAGTACCAAAAAGGGACTAGATGTGAAAAATCTTGGTTATCACATTTACCCAACAAAATGTCACTTGATACATCATGTGACAGTACCTGTAACTTCTCTTGATGAATTCATCCTCTAGATGTCTTCTACTTGTATTTCCCCCAAAGGTTGTATGTGGGAGGTAGCAGAGGAAGCTCTGGCTCTGGGTACGCTAACAGGTCTCTGTTCTAGCAGAGTTCATCCAGACGTGGTCTGTTGTGCCACTCTCCCTCTACAGAGCAGCAGGATGTGCCCAGGTGTTTGATCTGGAACACGTGTGTTGTACAATCAGTCAATCCTACGTTCGTGGGCAGAGTTGTGACGGTGTGATTTCAGCTCATGTATATGTCTATGCAGGTTTCTGATGGATGGTCAAGTAGTTTTCCTAACCAGCTGAAAGGCTGTAATATCCAAGACATACTTGACAAGATGAAGGAGAAGTTTGGGGTTTTCTTCCACTTCTGTAACCTGGAATATGTTCAGCATAACTTCTCTGTTTTGTTGGCTATTTGAAATGAAAGATACATTTAGCAGGGAAGGGGGTTTGTGTCTTTGCAGTTTTACTGCAGTAAAACATGAGATTCCTGGGAAATTCGAATCTGAATAAAATATTACTGTCTTGCAAGTGCTTTCTGCATCTTTGAAGGCTTTAAATAAGATTAGGAAGGAGTATGTGGGACTGATTTTTATAGGTTACATAAGGAAACAGAAGAAAGTTGATGTTCTGTGGCTATCAAAGCTGAACTTGAATTATAAGTGGATCAGAAATATGCTGTAAAATTTTAACTTTAGCCTAAAAAATATAAAGGGAAATTGTTTACAATAATAGCTTTGAAGCAAGATAACTGAATATTTAAACAAGGAACATTAAAATGAGCATCATACATAAACATCACAGCCGAGATTTCAAAGTAATCCATGATGGCAATTAATCCATGTTGGCCTTATTTATAAATTGAAAAAATTTCCTACTGCACACCAAAGAAGCCTGTTAAAGCAATTTTCAACAATTAATTTTCATTATATGATAGACTTCCATATTGTTACTTTTGTAGAAATTGAACCATGAAATACTGAAGGCTGCACTTAAATGCCTTGAGCAGCTACACGGTATCTTACCTGATGAAGGTAAAGTATGACTGGAGGTCACCATGGCAGAACCAGTATGAGATAAGGTCCTCTAAGGACTAGAAAGTGGCAACTCTGGGGAAGTATTTGTAGCCCATGGACCTGCTTGCGGTCTCTCTTTTATGGCCTGTTTTGCTCTCCTGTAGTATTTTACCATCATTTCCTGAGCATTTATGATTTTTCAGGATGGTTTCACTGTATCTAATCATTAAAACATGCAGGGGGGGCCTCATCAGCCTTCCCCTTTCTCTCTCTGGTGTGCTCTGAAAATAGGCTGCATAGCTCATAGAGAAAAGGTACTGCTTTTAAAGGGTACTGCTTCGCAGTACTGGCTTTCCTTCAGGAAAGCAGAACCGTGATGATATTAGGGGTAAACTACCTGCATTTTGTTCAAACAGAAGTACAAGCTATCTGACTTGGAGTTGGATTTTACGTTTAATATTCCCATCCACAGAAGGTGATTTGCTTTTGCACAATTAAGTTTATTTTGCAATTCTGTAGCTTGAGAGGCTTTTCTGGGCTTTGTTTATCCTGGCTTTAAAGAAGCAATCTGTGCTCTGTTTCTGATAAATTTCTCCTTGTGTTCAGTTATGATAGATATTCCTTTGAGCTGATTGTATAAAAATACTGTAGCAGCAGAGCAGAGCAAAGATCTAGCTGTATTTATGTCTATATTCTGCCTTTAAACATGAACAGCTGTGCACGCGTTCATCTGTCTCATGTCTGACTCTGTGCTGCCATCCAGAACCTTTTCCTTTTTAATAAACAAATGTTTCCCTCTTTAATCTGTGTGTGTGTTTTATCTCTGTTCCCGCAACAAAACTTTCTTGTCCACATATGTTTTTCAAATCTTATTTGCATAATTAAACAAAGCATGCAACATGGAGAATCTGAGCTGTAAATGGTAGCGAATGACTCTCTGAAGAGATGAAATTAAACAAGCTATTTCTGTCTTGCTCATCATTACTATTTTGTTTTGGAAAGCAAAATCCCTCATTTATGAATACTGAAAGACTTTTTTTTTAAATAACTGTATGGTCTTATTTTGCAGTCTTGTTTACAGAAGCAAGAAACATTCAAGGAGAGCTCATGAATTTTCTATTTGCAGAAGACTAGAGTGATTCATAGCAGCAGCATATATTTACGCCTTGTAGGATAAAATCCTTTTTGGAACTTCAGCTGTCCCTGGAAGTCATTTATTGATCATGGTAATGACATTCGAGCTCAGTTCATCATTCTCCATCAGTTTTTTGATTTACTTTTGGAAGATGGAATAATTAAAAACGTGGTTGCACAGAACACAAATTTAAATTTGTGCTTATAAAATCAGAGAGCAGAAAGTTTCTTTTTAGTGTTTTGTATTTAAAACATCTTGCAGAAAGGCTTGTTGTAAAAATATTTATTTAACACCTCAGTAAAGAAAACAGCAGCCCTGCTAGCTTTTGTATTCCTGGAAGCTCTGCAAATCAGACAGAGCTAAGAAGGCTGCCACCAGTAGCCCCTTTCATCAGGGTTTACAAGGTATTTGACTAAGGATTCTTTTGCTCTTCAATTATTGTTTTCTGTCTTGGGTTTAATAGTACCTTTGCCAGAAAAGTGTCTCCAGTTCCTTAACTAAATTTTCACTTCTAACTTCTGAGAAAGAAGGAAAAAGAAAGTAAATTCATAGTTGCTACCTCAAAGGGAAGCCACACAACCTGTGCGCCGACATAAAAGCGGGACCAGAAAGTGCACAGTGAAGAACGACATTATTTTGCTTCCAGAAGCCTGTCTTCCAAGGCAGGATTAGAGAGTCATTGCTGCTTTTTCTTTTGTGGACAAGTGAATTTTTGGTATCATGCTGCCAAATATTTACTGAGAGGGATTATTTGGAGACAGGTCTCTGGAGAATGCAGATAGGCGGGCATAAAAAAGGGAGATATTCTTCGGGCTGAAGCTCAGCCTGCTGCAATGTGTTTGTCTGACCAGCTGTCGACAGCATTGCTTCATATGAAATTCAATGTTCAGAGTATTTCCCAACCAGCAAAGGAAGTGAACTGTGGAGCACTGATTCCAGCTGTAACTTACACCCTGTTTAAGCAGAGGGAGAGAAAGAACTTTAATAAGGAAACGTGCTTCTGGCTATCTGAAAATTTTACTTAGCCCATATACAAGCAACCCCCTCACCATTGTTACCAGTGTTGTGTTTTTACTGCCATATTAAATTATATATAAGCTGTAAGAACGATAAAATTTTAATTAAAAAAATGTATCTACAGGCAATTTTGCACTGCTCAGTGCCTTTCCCCTGTATTGTTCTGTACACTGAAAACATTATTGCATACCTCTTGAGTGTATTTGACTTTTCTAAGCAAAAAATAATTCTTCTGGAGACATTAGTTCTTAAAAAATTTTTCTTTCTGATTTACTCACTGAAAATTGATGTCTCTTATTTTAATGATATTGCCCTAGAAACAAACATTCAGGCAACCAGATATTTTAGTATTTAAATATTTTTACCCACCCCCACATTTACATTCTTGATCAAGCCAGTGGCATTTTCCATATCAAAAGGCAGAAGTCAGAACAAGCATGAGAACCAACTTGGCAAAGTTGTTTGGGTTTCTATGTAACGTGGTACATTACAAAAAGTTTATGTGGATTGGCGTGACCACTCTTCAGTATAAGAAAAGGCTTCTGGCTGTGATTCCACAAGTCACCATAGCAGGCCAGATTTCTAGCCCTTCACTGAAGCCCAATAATATCCATGCAATTCTGCACTGGTGCACTGATCTTGTATGAGGATCCAGTTCCCCATGCTTGAGACCTCAGGCTTTGGGTTTTTTTTGGATTTTTGTTCGTGGCCATGTGCCTTCCTCTAGGATTTTGTTCAGGACGAAGCACGTGGTTATTTTTCAAATTTGTCATTTCTCAAAATTCGCTCTTGCTGATAGAAATACACAGTAACACAGTTACTCTTGTGGTATTTTTTCTTCAGGAATTGCTATTTTAAACGTCTGTCTTATCTGAAAGGTCACCAGTTAAATTCCCCATTGCTTTGAAAGCAGAAATTTCTTGCAAATCTGAGGGCATATTTTGCTTTAAAGATCTAACTGTATACTGTGCTGCTAATTCGTGCTGCCTTTACCATATGAGCCAAAGCTACATTATGTGATCAGTGCCATGCCAAGTATGTGCTAAAAATATCCAAATAATAAATATTAGGACAATAAAATGACCTCTTGGCATGCAGGAGACAGGCTGTCATCCCTATATAGCTTCAGCTAGCAGATGCTAGTCTCAAACCTAGATCTTCTTCCTAAAAAAAAGCATTATCCCATTTGCTGAATTACAGAGTATGTCCAAGAATCTCCTCTGCATATATCAAATCCCTCTTCGTTCATCTGGGAAGTGATCCTCACTCACCTCATTGACCCTGTCCTTTCTCCAGTGATAATGTGCTGATTCTTTGTCATCATGAGGGCCTGGCTGTGAGGTGGGAGGAAGGGAGCTGCTTGCTTCAGCCTGGGCTTCAGCCGTCAGCATCGAGCTCATGCCTCCACATCGCCAAGGGACAGTGTGGTAGCTGGTTCCCCAGAATCACTGACCACCTCTCAATCTCATGGTTCTTCCTGCAGGTGCTGTCAAGGAGCCCAGGTGTCCTGTGTGCAGCTCCAAGGCTCAGCCACAGGGGTGTTTGCTGTGTCCTGCTCAGGACAGATCTCACTTTTCCCTGAAGGTCAGGAGTTCAGCTGTCTTTCAGCTCACTGGAAAGAGAAAGACACACCAAACATGAAAGATGCCTACTTCAAATCTCCAGTTGGGTGGTTTAGGATCCTTGACTGCTTGTAATATTTATTCTGTGTAACAAATTTCACCAGTTCATTACTTTAAAAACAAGATGCTCCATCTGACATCAGTGGTCTATTTTATATAACCAGAGGCCTTAGGACAGGGGGACTGTAAAACACTGAGCAATAAAAGGCATAAGGTAACATGCTGTTAAAATCCAGGAAATGATCTGATGATCCAGCTCTCTGCATACCTGCAGTAGAATGAAAGGTACTTCTTAACAAGAAAATGTGACTCGATACAGACAAGAAATATTAAACAGGTCTTGCCAGGCATCAGTTAAACTCTTGCTTTCAGGATGGCCACATCTGGCCTACTAAGTAGTAGCACAACACAATACAACACAGCATAGCTCATCTCCATATGCCTATAGGTATAAATCCCCACTCCAAGGCAGGGTCCCTGCTTGCTGCAGGGAGCCTCTGGTACATGCTGCTCCAAAATGTGCCCACACACTGTCTGGAGAGCAGTAGAGGCCAAAATAGCACCAAGAAATGTGGTAATAATTTAATGCCAGCGATGCCACGATGATTTTTTGCTTTTTCATATACCCCTCTTATATACCCTTTTATATACCCTTTCATACAGCTTTTATGTATCCTTAGTGCTTTTAGCCCACATCCTTGTAATTCCC